>VFXL01000037.1:0-60001 GCA_009761765.1 Phenacoccus solenopsis | reverse complement strand
TAATACAGTAGGTGGGATCCATTGGTAACAAGCTATCGAAACAGTGGAAACGGCTCTCCAAGTCATCGACATCTGGTATAGAGACGAAAGGGATATCTAGATCATGAGCATCGTTAGAATCAGTAATCTAAAAATAAATGAATTCCCAATGAAACGAAATTGAGCAGAGATATCAAAGCTGTTAGATAATCCGAGACTAACTTGTCGATAACCGTCGTCAATGAATGTGATGTCGTCACTATCTACGTTAGACTTGGTGGCACTACGAGGCAACTCTTCGTCCGAAGTATCGCAGCCGATGTAAAGTTGAATAGATCTGACGATTTTTTCGTCGCTGATACGACGTTCTATATCTAAACTCTTGGAACAACACGGTTGTTCGTTATCGTTGAGGGACGAAAGCTCGTTAAAAGTACGCGAATTCGAGGTATCCGATTGATCGCAACTAGACGATCGTGTCTCCGTTAGTTTATCGTAACAGTTAGCATTTTCGTCGCAATGCGTCTCCTCTTCAACTTCATTAGTCCTATCTCGGTTCTCAGTTTCGTCGTTAGTTTCGCTAGGGGCTCCACGAGAAAGATTGTCGCTATCGGAATCTTGTTCGTTGGACGGTCCCGGATCGAAGTCCATTTCCAAGTAATCCATATCCGGAGACGAACACAACGAGCCGTCTCTACCGTTTGGTATATCGGAAACGCCGACATTTAGGTAAGGTTCCGGTACGTTGGATGCGACTTCAGCACCTTTGTATGTATAAACGCATTCATCATCGTCTTCTGAACTACTCGATACGTAGATGTTTCTATATGAAAAATTTTTACACGTCGTTCGATTATACTCGCCGTTACGTGGTTTCCCATTCGTTGTGTCTGTATCGCAGTTGAGATTATTAACCGGATTGGATTGCGAATTGCTGTGGCAAGGGTGGTCGTTGCAGTTGTTTAGATGTTGGTAAAACGATTTCATCAATTTTTCTTCCAAATTTTTCATATTTTCTTGACCGTTTTCGAAAGATTCGTTGGATTTCTTCATCTTGTTCGGGTTTATATATTCTTTCAAATCTTCGTTCATGGCTCGTTTTAAACTCACTATTGAAACAGAAAAGGTTTCGAGAACTTAGTTAATACGATATCTCGTAGTTGGAGTGATGAAAGTAAGCATCAGTGTTGGTAGAGGTCAACTTGCTGCTTAAAGCTCGAGTATTTCGCAGCAATTTTTCGATGTCTGGTACTTCGTGAGTACGATTAATCATATGGTACATAAACAAATCAACTTTTTACTCACTTGCATGATTATGATCGAGTAGAACGAAGTGATCGGTGGGAAAATGAAAGGACGGTTTTCTTCATAAACAACATAAGCAAAATCAATCAAAAATGAAACATAATCGGAAATTAATTAATTATTTATACAGTTACTTATTTTAATTCACCGAATTACAATTAAATGCAAAATACACAAGTTTAATGATAATATCATTGTTATCAGTTTAAAATAAAAGAAAAATAACTTAAATTAGCAAATTTATTTACATAGATGTTCTGGTAACATTGAAAAATAAAATCTGTAGCTAGCGCAACCTACTTATCTTAAATTTATTCGACGAAATTTACGTAATTTCGTTTCATCACTTTCATCTCTTCTCAAAATTTCAAAAATTCATAATGAGATTATGTTAATTACAAATTAGCAAAAAACGAATAAATTAAAATTGAAAAAAATTCAAGTATTTTTTTGCCTTGATGTGTTTTACTGGAAAAACAAAAACTTTTTCTTGGTTTTTGAATGAGTTGAAATATTAAATACTTTTGTTTTTTATTTTTTCCTTTTTTGTCCCTATTTGAACCATATTCTTTAAATCACTTTAAAAAATTTTTTAGTCGAGTTTCAATTTTTTAACTTGAAAACGATAGTGCTACTAGTCTTACACTTATTTACTACATGATTTGGAAAGAAGCAGTTGGTCGAGGGTGGGTCAATCAAATCTTTGCGTTTCAAGCTTCAGAATTCAGACTATTTGCAATTTCAATATTATTTATGTGAGCCAATAATGTCCAACATTTTGTAATTTGGTATGTAGGTATTATTATAAATGTTTTTTCTTTCGCACATAGCGCCAACAAGTATAATATGAAAGAGTGATTAACAGACACTATCGTATTCAAATTTCAGCTTCTTAAAATACATTAATTAGAGGAACGAAGGAGTTGGAAGCTAAAAACCGATTTTTGAGAAAGTTTTGAGTTACGAAATTTTTTGAATTTTCCAATTCCTATACAGTGTTGTAGGAACGAACATAGGTCTGTTCTTGTTCCTGTTCCAGGCCTGCAAAACCAATTGGAACCGGAACCGAACCGGAACCAAGAACCGGTAGAACCGATAAAATTTTGGAACCGGAACCGAAACCAGAACCAATATTTTGAAATTTGTACTAAAGCTGGAACCGGAACCGGAACTGAAAATTTTTACTGAGAACCGGAACCAGAACCGGAACCGATATGAAAATATATTGGTTCCGGTTCTAGAAAAGTTTAATCTCTATTAATAAGATTAGAGTGCGCTAATAGCTGTATACTCTCTACCTATCGATAGTCAAAGGTTATAGGTAACAGTTGTAGTGTTTCATTCTATAAATTACAATCTGTGATATCGTACATCTTCGCAAAATACTCTCTAAAATTGATAAAATTCGGGATCTTGGGGTTGTTTACAATTTACAAGACCATTTTGCAATAATATTATTTTTCAAATTTTGGTTTCAATACTCCCTCCTGATTATACTTGTAAAATGGAGTATTTTAATAGGTCACACATGTTTTTTTTTGGAACCGATAAGAACCGGAACCGGAACCAGAACCGATATCATAGAACCAGAACCGGAACCAGAATCAAAACTGAAGTCATAGAACCGGAACCAGAACCGGAACCGGAACCAATATTTTTTCGGTTTTGCAGCCCTGTCCTGTTCTCGTTCCTGGAAAGACCCAGTCATTTGATCGTGTTCCTGACTCGTTCTTATTCTCAATGTTTCAACTGTTCTCGTTCCGTTCTTCGTTCTTTTAATTCTTTACAATGTTGTTCTCGTTCTGTCCTTTGTTCTTTCAATCCTTTATGGTCTCGTTCTTGTTCGTTCTTCGTTCTGTTTTCGTTCTTCAACTTTTCTTTTGTTCTTTCTTTCTTTTTTTTTTTTTTGATAACGTGTTTACAGTTAATGTTGTTGTTAAAATTGAAAATCAATTAATTGAAGCTAATAATTAAAAAAAAATATACTTATATGGGTATATGTAGCACTTGCCTGAAGTATAAATTTCTTATTTTCTCTTTCCCTTCATGATATCTATTAATTTTATAATAAATCATGAACTTTCAAAAGAACGAAGAACAACAAAAAATTACAGCGTTCTTGTTCTTGTTTTTGTACCTCAACATTGTTCATTAGTTGGTTCTCGTTTTGTTCTTTGATCTTTCAGTTTGAAAATATTCTGTTCTCGTTCTGTTCTTTGTTCTTCAGGGTATATCCCTTTTATGTTCTCGTTCTTGGTCCTGTTCTTCAGGAACAATAAAAATTCTCCGTTCTTGTTGTTCTTCGTTCTCGTTCTTTGGTTTGTTCCTACAAAACTGTTCCTATATATCCTCACCAAATCAGCCACGTCTGAGGCTCTGGATTGGAAGGATTTTTTCAACTTTCATTCTGAAAAATAATGAAAAATATTCCAAATTGATACGCATAGGTATACGAAATATTGTTGAAAATAAGAGAAAAAATTGAAGCTACCTTCCGAGCTCCTCCAAACAATGCCTACACTTCCGAAGGTGATGAAGTCTCTTCAACCATCTACCTACACTTGGGAGCCACCAGCAAAGGTACCACGAGCTCCTATCGGCCCTATGATATCTAATTCTAATGCATGGATTTCTTCAAGAATTTTATTGGTATTATCTTTGTTTTTTTTTCTCTCATTAAAAATTATACACTGTATCTAACTGATCTCACGTCAGTACCCCATTAAATCAAAAAGTACTTTTATTTGAAATTTAATTATTTAATTTAAACGTCTCGACTTTGAATGTAGAAATTATTAGTTATTGAAATATTATAAACTGACCCCTCATTGAATGGGTGCAAGATCAGTTAGACACGGTGTACAGGTACAGGTTTGAGTAGTTATTACTAAATTTCGAAATGGGAACTAGAAAGAGCTGAGACTTTCCAATGAGACTTACTTGAGGATATGACAATGGCAATGAGAAATGCTTTAATTTATTAATTTAGTAGTTCTTACTATTTTTACTTGATAAAGTAAATGTCCAAATGATTTCTGGGTTTAATTTCAAAAAAAAATCATTCTCAAGTAAATCTTGTTACAATACTCAATACGATCAAAATTACATACTGCTAGTGATAAACACTCTCATGAAAAGTAATTTTGTGAAGTAAAATGTGAAACCTCAGCTGAAATGTGTGTAAAGTTCTCTTCGAGTGGCTCCTCATCGAAGATGGTGAAAAAGTGATTTTAATAGGGGTTTTGTTGCTAAAGCAAAAACCGAAAATACAAAAATTTCGTATTGAGTCCCATTTACCAGCGAAGTCAAATACGAAACATGAAACATGATTGTCTAGTGTCTAGTGTCTACTCAAATCAAAATAATTAAAATTTTGTCAGCGCATTAGTTGAAAAAGTGAAAAATAAATTTGTCAACTAGAGATTCAAGATCAAAACTAAAAAAGTTAAAATTTAAAAGAAATTGCACTTTTCATTTTCCTGAAAATTACCAATATTACCGCATAATTACCAATTTAAAAAAATAATAAATTAATTTCATAACACCACTTAGCGCAACTATCGTACTGTATTGGAACTAACGATATTTATGCACAAGAATGACGAATATACAAAAGTTGTCGATCTATTTAGGCGTACGATGATTATTATCGATACTCTGCGTAATAAAAATTACTTTATTATTGTAACATCGCAACTGTGACAGAGTAGTGTTTTTGTTACCTTAACATATGTTTATATTCTTTTGTTTGTCCACTGTAATTAACGATAAAGGTTAATTGTGTTGGACTACTTGTGTTCTAGATTTAAATCAATACTTATTCGGATTTTCGTTAGTATTGTATCGTAAATCCTTTGAATCATGTCGTACGCGTATTTGTTCAAATACATCATCATAGGTGACACAGGTGAGTAAATAGATATCTTAAACGCTATGAAGTAGTTTCCGTTCGTATCCATCAGCGTATAATTGTATGAATATACTGTACATTTCGAAAAACCCATTTTAATACCAATACGCTACTATACTTTTCGATTGCGTCGTAAATATTTTCTTTGTGAACGAGTATAACTAATATACTTCCTTTGTTTGATTAGGAGTTGGAAAGTCTTGTTTGCTTTTGCAATTCACTGATAAAAGATTCCAACCTGTTCACGATTTGACGATTGGTAAGAAAAAGGCGATTGCGGAAATTCGAATTATCGGATTATGTCAGTGGTGAACTTTGTATGATGTGTTTCAGGAGTTGAATTCGGAGCTCGTATGATTACCATTGACAATAAACAAATAAAATTACAAATATGGGACACAGCTGGTCAAGAAGCATTCCGTTCTATTACACGATCGTATTATCGTGGAGCAGCTGGCGCTTTGCTGGTGTACGATATAACACGACGTGAAACCTTCAACCATTTAACCACTTGGTTGGAAGATGCTAGGCAGCATTCCAATTCCAATATGGTGATTATGTTGATCGGTAATAAAAGGTAGGTAATCAGGATTGAATTTTGATTCCCCACGAGGCCGCGAATACTGAAATATAATTTGTTAGCGATCTGGAATCGAGACGCGAAGTAAAACGAGAAGAAGGAGAAGCATTTGCTCACGAACACGGTTTAATATTCATGGAAACGTCGGCCAAAACCGCAGCCAACGTTGAAGATGCTTTTATCAATACGGCTAAGGAAATTTACGAAAAGATACAAGAAGGAGTATTCGACATAAACAACGAAGTAATATTATCCGCTATTTGATTACACGTAGATAGGAGCCTTGGGGTAAACAAAGGTATAAACATTCTTTTCATTTTGCAGGCAAACGGTATAAAAATTGGTCCTCAACATTCGCCTACTAATCCCAACTTACCATCTGGTGGTCAACGATCAATGCAGAGCAGTGGTTGCTGTTGAATAGGTTGATGACGTTGCCATATTTCGGGTTTTTCGTGTGCATGTATTCGAAGGCGAATTCTTCAATTTTGCTTCTCTCTTCCCCCCTTTATTTTTTTTTCATGACCAAAATTTCGTCGGTTTTTCGTATTCTTTCGCGTATTTTGATATCTTGATTTTTATTTACTTCGTGTAATCGTCATTTGAAATATCGCTGTTGAAAAGTTTATACTTTTTATACTCGTCTCGAGCACATCTGGGCCCACGTAATATTGTTACTTAAAACTTGAAATTTTTCGCTTTTCATGAAAGAAAACCAACGTATACTTAAGTGTTTTGAAAAGCGTGCTAATGCAGCTTCTCTTTTAATAAATTTTACTATTTTAGCCGATTATTAATTTAGAATACTTCAAAATTACGTAATGTTAATTGTTATTCTCAATGGAATATGGATTATTTTAAGTTGTTGTGAAGATTTTGTTTTTTTTACTTGTTAAGATTAATTTTAAAATTGAAAAGCTTTTTCTCTCATTTTCGTCGTAGCGTAAGAAATTTCAATATTTAATCATCCTCAAAAACTACGAGTATTTGAAAAAATGAATTCGTCGAGTTTTTCAACTTATATAATAATCTTCGCAATTTTTTTTATTTGTTTTGTTTTTAATGCACAAATATCTATTTATTAATATTTACTAGGTTTATTGGTGCCAGAATACATAGGCTTCCTGGTCTCGTCGTATAGTTACATGAAATCCGTGTTTGTATGATGCATTTTGTGATATTAGCTTGGAAATGATCAGCTGGAGGAAACATTATAATTCATTATTGCAATCGTAACTAGTCTATTTAAATATAAACTTTTCTGTATATAATTAAATTTAAATATACATTCAGTATAGCCGAGAGTTTTATATTTGCTTCATGCGATGATTTCACTTTGCTGAACGGAATGTTTAATTTCAATTTATTGATCTCGTCTCGACGCCAGCCTCCGTAATGAAATTAAGGCGGCGCGTCGGTACACGTGTAGTCGCCTGTATGGTATATACGTTTATGTAGGAAATCAGAATAAATTAAAATGCGTGAAATTTTCTGTCTAACAGTGAAGTGTTTTTAATTGAAAATCGTTTGCGGGGGAAGTGTACTCGTGGACGCTGATCTATGGGTTTTTAGACGAAGAAGGATTTTTTAGTGTTAGGTCATTCCTTCGCTCTGTGATTGAAATATGGAACGAACGTTGTAAGTGTTCAACATTTCACATTGCAATATTTAATTTATATCAATTTCTGCCTTTACATCTATTTTCATTATAATAAATTATGTATTTTTTAATATTCTATTTTATTTCAATATTATTTCTTTCTTTTACTTCATTTATCAATATTTTTTCATTTTTAAAAATTTAATTTTGTGCTATTATGAATTGATTAATTAAATATTCCTTTTTTTTTCTTTCTTATATGTATTAGAATTTAGGATTTTAAAAATGTATCATACTCACATTAATAAGAGTGAATGCGGTTGGTACAAAAATGTTTTTAACTTATCAACTTACTATGATTCAAGCATTCAGAATGATTTTATATTTGTATAGGTAATGAACTTTACAGAGACGTGTTTATTTCTAATTTCATTTTGAAAAATGAAAAAAATTGGCTATTTAAAGTGTAAAATAATTAACTCACGCCAATATAACTAGTTGCCTAGCCGCAAATAAAAATAAGAGATGAATAAAAACATGATAGATTATGCATTACATTATGAGCGCTAGTGTACAGGAATTGTCGCAACTTCCTCGATATTCGAAAACTACAATGAAAAAAGTGTTTGTTTACGGAAAAGTATTAGAAGAATAGAAGGTGCAGAGACCAGAGAGTGGTTTGAAATTCAACATGTTGGCATTATATGCCTTGATATCTATGCTAGGCAACTTGTTCGACTCTCAAAAACTGCGAAAAACCCATCTATTTGAGAAAAAGTATTAGGAGAATAGAAGGTGCTGAGAGGTGTTTAAAAATTGAAATTCAAATTGCGATTCTCTGCCTTGATATTTCAGCTAGGCAACTTGTTCGACACCCAAAAACAGCGAAAAACCCATATATTTGAGAAAAAGTATTAGGAGAGTAGATGGTGGTAAGAGGTGTTTAAAAATTGAAATTCAAATTGCGATTCTCTGCCTTGATATCTATGCTAGGCAACTTGTTCGACACTTAAAAACAGCGAAAAACCCATCTATTTGAGAAAAAGTATTAGGAGAGTAGAAGGTGGTAAGAGGTGTTTGAAAATTGAATTTCAACAAATTGCGATTTTATGCCTTGATATTTCAGCTAGGCAACTTGTTCGACACCCAAAAACAGCGAAAAACCCATCTATTTGAGAAAAAGTATTAGGAGAGTAGATGGTGGTAAGAGGTGTTTGAAAATTGAAATTCAACAAATTGCGATACTATGCCTTGATATTTCAGCTAGGCAACTTGTTCAGCTCTCAAAAATTACGAAAAACCTATCTTTTTTAGAAAAAGTATTAGGAGAATAGATGGTGGTAAGAGGAGTTTGAAAATTGAAATTCAACAAATTGCGATTCTATGCCTTGATATTTCAGCTAGGCAACTTGTTCAGCTCTTAAAAATTACGAAAACCTATCTATTTGAGGAAAGGTATTAGGAGAATAGAAGGTGCTGAGAGGTGTTTAAAAAACAAATTGCGATTCTCTGCCTTGATATCTATGCTAGGCAACTTGTTCGACTCTTTAAAACTGCGAAAACCCATCTATTTGAGAAAAATTATGCAGTTTTTGAGAGTCGAACAAGTTGTCTAGCATAGATATCAAGGCACAGAATCGCAATTTTTTTATATTTCAATTTTCAAACACCTCTTACCACCTTCTACTATCCTAATACTTTTTCTCAAATAGATCGGTTTTTCGCAGTTTGTAAGAGTCGAACAAGTTGCCTAGCTGAAATATCAAGGCACAGAATCGCAATTTCTCTTACCACCTTCTATTCTCCTAATACTTTTTCTCAAATAGTTGGGTTTTTGCAGTTTTTGAGAGTCGAACAAGTTGCCTAGCATACATATCAAGGCAGAGAATCGCAATTTGTTTGAATTTCAATTTTTAAACACCTCTCGGCACCTTCTATTCTCCTAATACTTTTTCTCAATTAGACGGGTTTTCCGCAGTTTTTGAAAGTCGAACATGTTGCCTACAGCTTAGGCATTTATGAAATGGAATGCGGGAGGCTTTGAAGTAGGGCTTAAAAATTCTTTTCTTTAACTTTTCTATCCATCTTTTGACTACTCTATCCCTATTTTCAATTTCTTCGTCCTGAATTTTTTTTATTCATTGTTCCATTTCGCTACGTGGCCAAGCGGTGAATATCTAGATTAAGTTAGTATTAAGATTTAATTTTACATTTATTTTGATCTTTATTTTAGTTGCGTAAAAGTCCTGTAGACAGGTGCATGTAAATTATAAATTACTCTTTATCTCAATAAAATCCCCTCACCCAACCGCACATTTTGAAGTAAGGACTTCTTCAAAAAAATAATAATAATAATAATAAATAAAAAAATATGTTGAATTTCTAATTTTCCAACACTTTTCTATCAGAGACATTCTATTACTAATACTTTTTTTCTCAAATAAACGGTTTCTTCACAGTTTTTGAAAGCGGAAGACGTTGCCTAACTTAGACATTAAGGCATAGAATACCTATAAATATTCAATTTCAAACACCTCTTAACCCCTTCTATTCTCCTAATACTTTTTCTCAAATTATCAGTTTTTTCGTAGTTTTCGAGAGTTAAACTAGTTGTCTACTTTTATGAGTACTAGTTGTCAATTTTTAAAGTTTCATAAACCTTTTGTGTGAATAATGAAACAAGTGAGCTCAGAATAATTTCTATTATTCTGTCCCCTTATCTTACTCTCTTGCGTTTTGTCTTTTACTGAGATAAATTTATAGGTTGAAAAAGTTTTTTCAAATCAAGTATCGGGAAGAATTACGTTTTGCTTAGTTTCAATGAAATTAATACCTTACCAGTGTATTTTTTCTACATTAACAGCAATAATAACAACAGCAATGAAACCTATATACACCAGAACTACCTACATTAAAATACGTATTTCAAATTAATGCTTCAACAATGATTGCCTATGTATTAAAATAATAAAAATCAGTTCAAAAAAACAACAATTACTCCCTCTGATTCTTCGATTTATGAATTTTCCCCACAACTTCTACAGATCCTAGTACGCACTGGGTTTGAATTCAAAAGTGAGTCTGTTGGTAACTATTTTCACGTTCAGGTTCATGTCATCTCGAGCCCCAGTTTTGGATTTACTCATTTTCCTCTTCTTCCGCATCATCAATTTCTTCGTCATCTCCAGGTTCTGCTTCTTCAAGTTCTGCTCCTTCAGCATCTACATTTGTAGCTCCTTCAGCTAAATATGAAGAATTCATTTATATATGGTTTATTGAACTGCGGTGGGTTATTATAGTAAAATAGTTGTTTCTTACGTATATTCATAATTATAATAAGATACCTTTTCTTTCGTTACGTTTTTTATTTAAGAAGCGAATAACTTCGCTCATTAGGTAAATACACGGGCAAAAGAGAGTAGCGAGGATGATGAAGATGATCAATTTCCATATGGGCGAAAAAGGAAGCTCACGTAAACACGCGTCGCGTTGCTTCATCATTTCTCCGCTGTAAGTGAAATCACAAGTGGGATCTTCGTTCACTAAAAGAATCAACAATGAATGTGAAACTGAAAAAAATAATTTCTACAGAAATTCCATGCTTCAATACGCTTACTAGGTTTTGTGCATGTTGGTGTACCCTCAATGTGATAATCAGTCATCCAACGTTCGAGACGTTTGCATTTGCAGTAGTTGGAAGCTTGTATAAGCCCACCATGAGGTGAGGCTTGCAAGCCCACGTAACTGAGTCGACAAAATGGTGCAAGATCTTCAGCCATTACATTGGATAGTGGATTTCCATTTAAATCCATGTAAGTGATGGGAGCATCACGATGCAGCGTGGGGAAATCTGGCATATCGTTGTCGGCAGCGTGCAATTCTGTCAATCGTGATAATTGGGAAAGATTGAGTTTATCAAGTAGTAGAGCGTTGACAAATAATTTCTTTAACGGAAGAGGCCAAATGAAAACAGGGTGTATAGCGAATACGGAATTGCACATATCAAGCGATTCTAATTTGGTTAAAGTTACAAATATCTTTTCGCTGTGCACGATGTAATTAGGCTTTTTTTTCAGAGGATGTAATTGGCTCATTTTGAGAGACACCAATTCTTTATATCTCACGAAATCATTTTCATTTATCTCCGCTAACTTGTTGTCTGATATATCCAAGACCTATTTTTTAACACATTATTTATAAGTATATGCTGGTATTATTACCGCATGCTATGATATAGGTATACTTGAATATTCTGACTCAATTGTTGAGGTACACTTGATATCTTGTTTCCGGAGCAATCGGCAGTAAGTAAGGGGTGTGTTCGAGTCACGCAAACCTCATCATTTGGACTTACTATCATTTTTTCCCATAATATCATTATACACATAATACCTACATCAAGTGTGAGTTATGATTAATGAATAATTGATTGGGTTTTTTTTTTCATTTTAATTATTAAATATATTGATAACTTCCACTGCCTCAAAAAAATTGTTTTTAAAAGTTAATTGAAAAATTATACTTACTTACGACAAGTTTTGTCAGTAAATTGCTCATATTAAGAACTCATTTCTTTGAAAATAATTTGGTCATTCAGAGCGATTAATCTTTTACATTTTCGCTTCTATTAATTTTTAAAAATTTTAATCACTGAATGAACCACTTTTGATAAATAGTAGTGATATTTATATCTATTGCAATATGAGTATAAAGTGGAAAAAGGAATAAAGTTTATTTTAACAAAAATTAGTATTTAAATTAGATTTTTTTTACTCCATTAACTCCATTAACGTGCCGTGTTCTGCTACTATGGCCAGAGGCACGGAAAGGAAGATCCTTTTGTTCACGTCCTTTTATTGAATATTGAAAAAATATATAAATAAAAAAATTGATTTATTTTGTTAAATACAAGATTCATTTAATTAAAATTAAAATCCAAACAAAAATTGAACTAAAAAAAAGTTTATGCAAAATTGTTAAAACTTGGGGTTAACAGAGCAATTTTCATAGTTTTCTATTAAAAAAAATGAAAACAAAATTTTTCTTTAGTTTTTTAAATTCTTCGTTATTTCTACCCTCCTTCCCTTATTTGCTTCAAGACAAAAATAAATTTTGAAAAATTTAAAAATGTAATATTAAAATAATGTAAATTTTTACAAAATTTAAAAACAATATTACAATTTATTATTTATTATTTACGTATTTGTGCACGATAATAAAATTAATCATCACAGACAACATGATAATACATGTATCTATAATCGTCTCAGTCATTAAATATGACTTTCTTCATTCATTTGGGAAATGGTTAAAGTCATACATACGTAAATACATTGATGATATAAAAAATACATATATAACATGAACAAACACGTATACACCACGGTACAAATTTACAAACAAGAAATTAAAAATACATGTACATTATTAATATAATTTAAACATTAATTCATCCTTAAATGACACATCAATTTCGCAATACGGTTGATTTCATACACAGTAATTATCAAGTGACGCGCAGGGAACATGAAACCGTATTATTTCACTATAGTGATATTTTTCTATCAGTTAAAAATCTATAAAGCACATCTAATATTTCGATATTCGATATTTGAATCTGGAACAAAAAATTATTTTTAAATATTTATCTTAAAGAATGATTGTTTTCTTGACAGAATAATTAAATGACTAACTTTTCCGGACACATCTATAACTACATATCCTGAAATTGCAATGGTTTTCAAATGAGAATGACTCAAATCAATTCCAATCGTATTAATTACATGTTCTTCTAGAGATGAATGAAATAGAGCTACCTCTTCGTAATTAATTCGACTGGAATCTTCATCATGTATGCTATAAAGAAAATTTCATGTTCAATGCAAATTAGTTTAAAGCAAAGATCTAGTAAATTATGTAATTACCTCGACCAGTTGCTTTTCAAGACTTCAAATGGTAAGTAAAAAGTAAATTTCGTTGGACCCCATTCCACTTCGTAGGTTAATTGAATATCTTTAGCAGTTTCTGGAATCGATTGTAGCGTGAGCACTGTTAACCACTTCATTTCCATTTGAGGAAATATGACAGCTGTTATGGTACAACTGAAACGTTTCTCGATTAACTTATTGATCAATTTTATAAACTGTTGTCGACCGCTGCAATATAAATATGGCAGGTTTATGTCCCCTGATTTATTATCTGCGCTGGTCCTCCAGGAGAAAAATACACCTTCGTAAATTTTACCACAGGGACGATTATTTCGACATTTTTCAACGGAGATCTACAAACATTGAATATACAATAACACATTTTTAAAAGCTTTCTTCAAATCATAGACTACATACCTTCAAAGAAGGATTCTTAGATGAAACATTCAACAAATTAATAACGGTGTTGAAGGAAATCGCTGAGTCGTTACAAGGTATATTCTCAGCAACGTCATTGGATAAATCGAAGCTCAGTTTTCTTAAACTCGATCTCCGCAGTTTTAAATTTAGTAATGAAGTACAAGAGAATATTCTTCCCATTTTTTTTAAATTGCCTGAAAATATAAAAGAAATTGTAGTGGAAGAGTTATTTCAATTTCACGTTATCATAAAAGTTTTTCTACTCACTAATAATATCTTCATCCAGACTATCGATAAAAGAATCTTCTAACTGACTTAGACAAGTCAAATAAATATGTATTCATAGTGATATTTTGAAATCTAGTTACTAATTCGATTTACAAGTGTTTCAGTAAAACAAACTAGATACAATCGAAATTTTAGCGAAAGGCGGGAAATTCAGTGATAATGGAATTTCGAACATCACGTACGTTTATGGATACATTTCGAAGTTTACGACGAAATTTACACCGCGTTTTTTGATATACATAACATAAATATTTTTTAGATACTAACATGAAACAGAATTGAGAAAAAATAGAGCAAATTTGTAAGTTTTATTTCCAGTATTTTGGATTCGGATTCAAAAAGAAACATTATTTTTGTTTTGAAATTGAAACGGTTTTACAAATTGCTATGTTACCGTCTATTATGAGCGGTGTTGTCAAAAGTCAAGATACTAATTCGTAAAAAATTGTACTTTTATGATATTTTATTTAAAATAATAATTTTTTACTGATTTCATCCATTTTAAGATGATTGTAGATTCAGGTACGTTAGATGAAACATTCAACAAATTAATAACGGTGTTGAAGGAAATCGCTGAGTCGTTACAAGGTATATTCTCAGCAACGTCATTGGATAAATCGAAGCTCAGTTTTCTTAAACTCGATCTCCGCAGTTTTAAATTTAGTAATGAAGTACAAGAGAATATTCTTCCCATTTTTTTTAAATTGCCTGAAAATATAAAAGAAATTGTAGTGGAAGAGTTATTTCAATTTCACGTTATCATAAAAGTTTTTCTACTCACTAATAATATCTTCATCCAGACTATCGATAAAAGAATCTTCTAACTGACTTATAGACAAGTCAAATAAATATGTATTCATAGTGATATTTTGAAATCTAGTTACTAATTCGATTTACAAGTGTTTCAGTAAAACAAACTAGATACAATCGAAATTTTAGCGAAAGGCGGGAAATTCAGTGATAATGGAATTTCGAACATCACGTACGTTTATGGATACATTTCGAAGTTTACGACGAAATTTACACCGCGTTTTTTGATATACATAACATAAATATTTTTTAGATACTAACATGAAACAGAATTGAGAAAAAATAGAGCAAATTTGTAAGTTTTATTTCCAGTATTTTGGATTCGGATTCAAAAAGAAACATTATTTTTGTTTTGAAATTGAAACGGTTTTACAAATTGCTATGTTGCCGTCTATTATGAGCGGTGTTGTCAAAAGTCAAGATACTAATTCGTAAAAAATTGTACTTTTATGATATTTTATTTAAAATAATAATTTTTTACTGATTTCATCCATTTTAAGATGATTGTAGATTCAGGTACGTTGTTATTTTACTATGATGTATCAAAAATATGAAACGATGAGAATTTTTCTTCATAAATGAAACAAAAAAATGGAAAAATATCTTCGATCATTTTATATCAAATGTCTTTTCGTTCAGTTTGTAGTGATGGAATTTCTAGGAATTTCGATGATGATTACAAAAAAATGTAAACAAACATAAATATTTTGTTATGATAAATAGCGAAGCAAATGTGTAATAACGGTAAGAAAATAATTAATTTTAATAATTAAAGCTAAAAATTTATTTATTAAAAACTTTTGTTTCGACTTTACCGATTATAATAATATCAACAAATTTATTTACAGAAAATATTCGATGATTTTTCCATTACAATTGTTTTGCGTTCGGCTATCAAGAACTAAATACTCGAAATAAACACCACATTTCGTTCGATAACTTTAAAAAATACGCCAAATAAAATGGACTCAAGTGGTAGAAATATATCAGTCGACGAAGAGATCAAAGTGCTGAAACTGAAGGTGAAACCAGGTACGATGCTATACGACGGACGAATTCTGCTCATATACGAACCAGTAAAACCGAAAGATGACGAGCCTAAGCAGAAAAAATTGAAAAGCACTGAAGTAGGAGTGGTGAAAAAAATTTTAGTTAAAGAAGGCGATATCGTTACCCCTGGGTAAGTTGATATTGTCCTCGCGATCGTCAGTTACTTCATATTATATCCGAATTCTTACGTCATTCGCTTATCTTTTCTATTATAGCTCCGTCATCGTAGAATTGGAAAAAAAATGCAATCATCCCACGGTTATTAAAGACTTATGTGCCGAATGTGGCGCTGATTTGCAGAAAGAACTTGAGAAAGAAGGTGGTCAAGTATCACACGCATCTGTATCCATGGTTCACATGGTGCCGGAATTGAAAGTGAATGAGGAGGTAAATGAATCGTCGTATTTCCGGAATATTCGTCTTCCATATGTACTCATCGTTTATGTTTTTCGCAGCTTGCTCAAATTCTTGGTAAAGCAGATATGGATCGGTTATTGGAACATAAGAAATTAGTTTTACTTGTTGACTTGGATCAGACTTTAATTCATACCACAAATGATAATATCCCGAATAACATAAAAGTAATCTTCCACCTACCGCCCAAAATAGTTATTTTACACTTCACAAATTTCTCTTGTAAAATCCATTGGTTATTTCACAGGATGTATACCATTTTCAACTATATGGCTCCAGGTCTCCGTGGTACCATACAAGATTACGCCCAGGGACGCATAAATTCTTGCAAGGAATTAGCGAAAAATACGAATTACATATTTGTACCTTCGGTTCGCGTCGTTACGCCCACACTATAGCGAAGTTTTTGGATCCAGATGGCAAATTTTTCTCTCACCGAATATTATCTCGTGATGAATGTTTCGATCCTAATTCAAAAACCGCCAATTTAAGGTATACATGTATTTTAATCACTCTAAGAAAATGGCGAGGAGAATAATACATAATATAAAACAACTACTATTATGATTCTAGGGCTTTGTTCCCTTGCGGAGAAAATATGGTCTGTATTATCGATGATCGAGAAGACGTTTGGGATTATGCGTCTAATTTAATACACGTGAAACCTTACCACTTCTTTCAACATACAGGCGATATACACGCTCCACCTGGTCTTACGAAATGTGAAAATGATGATAACAAACAAGGCTATGATTTTACGCAAATCAACGAAAATCAAAATAACGAAATTACCACTTTCGATTACGAAGGAAGTGAAAATAAAGACGATGAATTACCTGATGTAAGTGTTGTAGTTGAGGGTGAAAGCCTTGATGAAACGAAATACGCTTCTGAAGAAGGATCTGATGAAGTGAATAAAGCCGAAGAGGTCGCTGATAAGGTACAAGCTTCTGATGAAGTCGCTGATAGGGAAAAAGAGACTCCACCAGAAGGCTCTAATGAGGAAAAAGAAAATTCTGAAGAAGGCTCTAATAAGGAAGAAGAAATTTCTAAAGAAGTCGCTGATGAAGCAAAAGATGCTTCTGAAGAAGTTGCTGATGATGCAAAAAATGCTACCAAAGAAGCTGTCAATGCGGCGAAAGAAGCCTTTAAAACTTCTTCCATAGAATCTAACGCAGGTCGTAGTACGTTGAAAATTTCCTTATGCTAGAAATGTTATTTTTATTGGGATTCTTTTTTTCTAATTTGACTTCTATTTTATCATCACAGATGCTCCAAGCAATGGTGAACTAGATATGAAGGTAGAGGAAAATCTCTCTACAGACGTTTCTGATTTTGTGATAAATGCGTTGAAAATAATTCTAAAGGTGATGGAAATTGTGAACAGAAAAGTCTACCAAATGAAGAAAGCGATACAAACCAAGGTTTAATTATTTATTTTATATATTTTTTAGCTGAGTTTTTAATGGAAAATTATAGCTCTTACAGTCAACTTGATTTGTTTCTTTGGGTTTGTATGAGTGTGTGTATGAGGAGGGAGGGGGTTCAAATCTTTACATTTCATTTCATTTATAATCATATGTTAAATGTCAAACTGTTTAGTATATATATTTTTCCAGGTTCTTCATGTAAATACCCATTTATAGGTTTTTTCAGCAGTTTTTGTAACATAAAAATGGCAACTATTACAGCCTCCCTGATTTTGAAAAGGATGTGTCGAGGGAGGAAGGGTCTTCAAATTTTTCATTTCAAACCATTTATCATCATATGGCAAATGTCCAACTTTCTGGTATACTTTACGACCCATCGCAACCCGAGCACTAAGCGTTAAATTCCCTACTCTGTTAGAGAAATATTGTGATTGAACGTTGGCAACACTGTTTTACAGCGAAAAGTATTGAATTAGCAAGAACGATAGGGAAAATTAACTTCGCTTTTTTCGTTGCTCTTTGCTATAAAATAGTGTTACCAACATCTTATCGCAGCGCTTTTTTACCGAATTAGGGAATTTTAAGCTTTTGTGCTCGGTATTCAATGAGTCACACTGTATATATATTTTTTCCCAAGTGTAGCGCTGATGGATAAGGATGAAAATTGTTGAAAATTTGGTGAGAGACTCTTTATGCAAAAAGTACTTCTCTTTTTTTTTTTTGTTTTACATCAAAATGGCGGTTCACTCAAATTTTGTGAGGAGGTGTGGAGTGGACATATAGATCAAAATTTTCATTTATGGTTTCATACGAAGAGTGAATCGTGCCAACCAACATATTTCAATTTCAGCCTCCCTTGTGCATTTGGAGAGGAGTAAAAGCCAAAAAATGTCCTTTCGAGGAAGTTTTGAGGAATGAAATTTCTTTAATCTCCCACATCTCGTCGCCAAATCGTTCTTAATAGCTTATACTTCATATGTGGATTCATTTAGGGGTCAGAATATGATCCCTCAAGTTTGACTCAAAATTGATCCAAAATGGCGGATGATCAAAATTTGAGGAAAGCTTGAGGAGCCTCAAATGACTCAGATTTTATAAATGTGGTCTGATATGATTACTTATGGAGAAGCATGTTGTATGCTGATTTCACCTTCACACATAATTTTGGAAAGGAGGAGGAGGGGTTATTGTCCTCAAAATGTGGTGGGGTGAAGGAAAAGTAAAAATTGTTGATTATAGTGGTAAATGATGAAGTGAACCCAAGTGGCTAAATCAATTTAATTTTAAGTTCTGAAGTTGATACGAAAAGTAGTTGGAGCGGAAACGGCTTGGGGGAGGGGAATTACCGCAGTCCCACATTTCTTCTAATCAAATTGACCTAAAAAATTTAAACTTTGTATGCAGGATCAGTTGGAGACCAGAATATGACCCCTTGAATTCGGATCAAAATTGATCAGAAATGGATCCAAAATGACGGATGAGCAAAATTTAAAACATGCTTGAGGAGCCTCAAATTGATAAAATGTGAAAATATCCGCTTTTGTTATTCTTGTGGACAAAAAGTACTATATATTTCAAATTAAACTTTTTTGGTGTTATAAAAATAGATAAGGTAGGGGCACGTAGGGGTTTTGGGCTCGGTAGAGAACCTATAAAAAAAAAGAGTTCATGAAAAATAATTTTTAAAAATTCGTAAAAAATTTAATTTGAAAGGAAATGAAAAAAAAAATGATTGCAATGTAATCAAAAAGAGCGCATTTTGAACGTGAATGTCAAAAAAAAAACATTCCTTCAAATTATACGGTTTCATCTTTTCGAATAGGTTATTGCCCTCAGAATGTGATATGAGTGAATGAATGCTCGAAAATTTTCGTTTATAATTTCAAATAACAAAGTGAGCACCCAAATGGCTAACAATATAATTTCAACTTCCTTAATAAATTTTTAGAGGAATCCTCCGGAAATCTGAACGAATCGATCTCAAATTAAAAACTCAGCTCCATTAATTCGGCACGATTTTTTTTCCAATGCTTAACTAATTTTAACTTATTAATTTTGAAATTTTCCACAGTTGAAGATAAAGAAACAGATGTTGCCAAAGTGGAAACAAAAATCGAAAATGCTCGGTCTTCTGAAGACCAACCTGCTTCACGGACGCAAAATGGTTCTCGAATCGACTCGCCGGTCGATCCGAACTCAAATTTGGTTCAAAAAGCTATACCCGCAGACAACGGTTGGGTCATTATCGAAGAAGCGGACGACTACTTATTATACTTGGAAGAGATACTGAAAACCATCCACAGTGAATTTTTCAAACGCTTCGAAGAAACGAAAATTATTCCCGACCTAAAAATTGTAGTGCCGGAAACACGAGCCAAAGTTCTAGAAGGTGTTAGTATCGTATTCAGCGGTATCGTGCCGAACCGCATTAAATTAGAGGACAGTCAAGCGTATAAAATCGCTCGATCGTTAGGCGCCAAGGTTACCCAAAATATCGAACCGGATACCACGCATTTGGTAGCCCTGCGAGCCGGTACTGCCAAAGTTCACGCCGCTTATAAACGTAAAAATCTTAAACTCGTTACACCCGAGTGGTTGTGGCTGTGCGCCGAACGATGGGAAAAAGTCGACGAACGTATGTTCCCTTTAAAAAACGCCAAACCTAATACAGAGTCTAGGCATCCACCGGCTCATTGTCGTAGTCCCGAACATCCCGAACCGTTACCTATGCCATATCAGATTACCAATAATGTGAATTCCAATCAAGTCGGCGGATTTTTATACACAATTAACCCGCTTATGTCGTTATCTTCCGAAGATATCGAAACTATGGAAGGCGAAGTTGAAGATATGTTTAAGGAATCCGACGGCGAACTCGAAGGAGCCGAAGATGCGTTCACGTTGAACGACGAAGAAGATGAGAAAGAACAAATGGATGTGGATATTAGTAGAAAAAGGAAACTAGATGATGGATCTAGTTCTAGTTCAGCTGAAGGTGAATAATCTTTATTCCTATTTTAATTAATGTCCAACTTGGCATCATTTTAATTTTTCTTTTTACAGATGAAGAGCGATTCGAAAAATTTATTAAACCAAAAAAACGAAAAAAACTTCGTAAAACGGAAGACGAATTCGATCTGAAAAAGATGCTCGAAGAAGAGCCGAAAAATGAAGAAGACGATGAAGACGAAGACGACGACGACGAAGAGAAAGAAGACGATGATACAGACGACGATGAAACGATCAACAGCAAGTTTCGAAGAGGCGAAAATTTACCCAGTGATTTAGATATAGACTATAACACCGAAGAAGGTACCGAAGAAGATCAAGAAAGCGATGGCGAATGGAATGTAATGGGGGCAGCATTAGAAAGAGAGTTTCTAGAAGGAGAGTAAGAAGCTTTTTTATAACTGGACTTCGGAAACCACCGAATACTTTTAAATTTTTTACTAGTCTTTTTGTTTATGTATCAATATTCTGGTAATATGTAACAAGAGGTATTTTTCGCAGAAACGCTCAGAACTTTGTAATACGTTCGTTTTTTTGTATTTGGTTTTTTTTTTTTTTCGTTGCTACCTACACATTCATTTTATGAATTGAACTAAGATGTGCCTATAATTGTAAAATTGTAGTAATATATTTTTGTACATTTTTCAAAGATATATTTGTACATGCGTGTGTGATTTTTGAAGAATTCAATTTATGGAAATATTTTCAAAACGAATTCTTCGTCATTGTAAAACTTCTCAAATTTTACTGATAAGTTTGAGGTGTAAATAGAATAAATACGAATATTTTTCAACATTTATTAACACGACATAACTATACATTTACGAGGAAATAAAAAAAAATAAAAACTTTCGGTACTAATATTTTATACATCACTAAGATGTGGTCCAGAATCATCTTCATGATATTTAGGCAAAATTTCCAAATGACTGAAATCTCTTTTTCCTTCCTGCCATCCACGAGGTGGTGCATCTTCGTATTTAAATCGGTTAGGAGATTCTCCGTATATTTCCCATATTTTCTTCAAGTCGTCTCTGCGAATAAAATTTCGAAAGTTTTATTCACTCATACCATGAATAAACACGAGCGTGAATATTTCGTTGAAACTTACCTATATTCAGGCGTTTTGTAATACAATTTGACTACTTTTTTATTCGTAAGGGGACAAGTGGTATCTCCCAAAGGATAAATAACCTTCATGACTTCGTGCGTAATGACACTGCTTTTCTTTTCTTTCAATTCTCTTATGAGTACCAAATCTCCAGTCTTGCATATTTTTTCCGGATCGTAAGCATAATATATGTCTTCGTGTTTAAAGAACTGAAAATAACCAATGAATTTAGGAACATTAAGAAAGGAAATGAATTGAGAAAATTCAAAGATACTTACAGCGGTCAAATTTTCGTCCATTTTCAATTCTGTTACTACAACTTTAGTGGCGTTCTTCTTGATGCATGGTTTTACCGTTCCTAGAAATGTACGAGGTACTTTTTGGGCAAAAAATTTCGCTAGTTCTGCGCCCAAGTTCGCCATGATGGATAGAAGATTTTAGTAACGTTGAAAAAATTACGATATTTCAAATTTTTGTTACATATACAAGTTTATGATGGAAATTTGAGAAAAAAATTCGCCGAGTGCGACTTTTCTTATGATAATGTTATCAATGTTTACATTTGTAGCCTATTTTTATTTGGAACACTTTACTTCATCCAACGTATGAGACTTGAACTCACCAGAGAGCGCTAACCGCACTAGCAATATTTTTGATGTTTTTAAAAATAAATTATTTATTATTTTAAAATTTTTAATTACTTCAAATGCCAGAAAATTTCAAGTGATTCATCAAGTTTAGTTCAAGTTATCGTGGTTTGACGAAAACTGGGTTTCGAAGCTTGACCTTTGAAAACACAATATTCAGAATGAAATAATATTATGAATAAGCAAAAAATAAATCTGCTACAAAACCTAATCAGGTTTTACGCTTCAACCGCTTTATTTATTCTTCAATTTTTTGAGCCATTTTTTCACTTTTACTCAAGTTATTTTCGGAGGAACAGGGTATAACAAATAAAAACAAAAAAGCTTCAAAATTGTAGCGAATCCATTAAGTAAGAGAATAAAAATTCCAATGAAAATTTCATAATTATGTATCTTATTCTTTCAAAAAATTTGTGATGAACCTTGAAAAATGGTTCATGATATTAGAGGAATAATGAAATTGATAATAATTACAACATTTCATAACCTAGAAATAGTTACATTTCTACAATAAAATTTCTTAATATCTACGTATAATATATTTATTTTGCTAATAGGGATATACTTCACAATCATTGTAAAAAAAAAATTTGTGGATACGTCGAGTAGAGTAAAATGATCCTCTTTAGTGAATTAGTTGGTTAATCACTAATGAGTACTACAAACTAGAATTTGCCAAAAAATTAAGAACCCGTGAAAATGAATTTTCTACTGTGGTAAGAATAAGCCTTTACTTCACTACCCCTCAAAAGCTCAAACCCACTTCTCATGTTAAAAGAAATTCATGGTCTTTACACTCGGCCATCATAGTTTATTAGTTGTGACGAAGGAGTAAAACTCGAAAAACTATCCTGAAAAAATACTAAATCGTCAATTCGTCGTACTATTTAATGCATCATCTTCAAAATCACTTTACTAACCAATGATGAAAGGAAGAAAAAATGTAATACAATATTTTTACGAGAAATTCGGTGTAGAATTATTTTATATAGCATCAAGTTTTTCGTATCTGGCACAATAATGAAGAAGAATGCAAAAAACTCACGTATGTACAAAAGTGGGTCATTTTAGTTAATGGCTCATCTTCAAAGTCCTTTTGTTGATGGGCAGTAAATGATAGAACAAAATTAGTTAGACATAATTTGTAGGTAATTTCACGTAGATTGATTTATTATGTACCTAATTTACTCATATTGGTCATTGTAAGTAAAAAAAAATGTAAGCAGCCATGCCGCATTACTGGAGCTGAGTTTTTAACTGGAGCTTGTTTTGATTTAGTAATAACCTTGCTTAACCGTTCATGACTACAGGCCACACCCAATACCAAGTCTGAAAACCCCTACCCTATCCTTTCCAAAAACACTTAAGAAGTTGAATTTGGCACAAATGTAGTATTTCTTGCCATGAAATAATCATGCGAACACATATTTCTCAAATTATAACTATTTGAGAGTCCTCAAATTATCTTCAAATTTTGTAAATCCGCCATTTTGGATCCATTTTGACTCAAATTTAAGTGGTTATGTTCTGGTCACAAACTAATTCTACACACAAAGTTTGACCATTCTAGGCCGATTTGGTGATGAGATATGGAAGATTCATGAAATTTCCTGCAGCAATTTCCCCTCCAAAAGCCGTTTTTTGCTCTAACTCCCCTCCAAAATCACTGAGGAAGCTAAAATCAAAATACGTTTGTCACTTGGGCTCATTTTATCATATGACACAGCAATAAAAAATTTTCGACCCCTCCTGTACCCCCACCACTATTTTAGGTTGATAACCCCGCCTTCCCCCTCCAACATCATGTATGGAAGTGAATTCGGGATATAGTATACAACTTATCCCCAATAACCATATGAATTCATATTAATTACATTTTTACCAACTTGAGGCTCCTCAAGCTCTACTCAAAATTTTGATAATCCGCCATTTTGAATCCATTTTGATCCAAATTCAAGAGGTCATATTGTGGTCACCAACTAACCTCACACACAAAATTTGACCTCTTTAACTTGATTTGGTGGGGAGATATGGAAGATTCAAGAAATTTCATGACTCAAAACTTCCTCAAAAAGCCGTTTTTTGATCTAACTCCTCTCAATATGCACTTAGAAGCTGAAATTTGGATATGTTAGTATCCGTGACTCACTCTTTCATATGAAATCAAAAACGAAAAATTTGAGCTATTTGCCCCTTCTCCAGCCCCCTCAAAATTTGAGTGATCCGCCATTTTGAAATTTATCGAAAAAACAAAAAAACTATTTTTGCGCATTTTCAAGAAGAGTCTCTCACCAAATTTTGAGCGAATTTTATGAATACTCGCCGGCGCTACGCGTGGGGAAAAAATATATATATATCCCAAAAAGTTGGACATTTGCCAGATGATTACAAATGGTCTGAAACGCAAAGATTTGAAGACCCCATCCTCCCCCGACCTTCCCTTCCCAAATCAGGTAGGCTGCAATAGCTATCGTTTTGTTAAAAACTCAGCTAAAAAAACTCAAAAAAATTATATTGAGGGTATAAATCCTTGTAAGGAGCCCTGCATCGCACGAGAATCATTCGTTGGGAAGGTGAATTTCCATTTTGTAGTCTGTGCAAAGAGAACGAAATACCGACGAGTGATCAAGAAGAATGCATATCTTGTTTAAACGACGAATATAGAAAATCGAAATGCACTAAAACTAACTGCGAACAGAATGAAATTTATGGTATGTCATTCGAGTTAGTTTTCGAATATTGATCCTATCTTCTAAATATCTTCGGGCAAAATCGATAAATAAATTATTCCACAGTTGAACGAGATCTTCGAGGCAATCTACTGCCGGCTATGTCGTGCACATCGTGTGCCAATGGAACAATGCCTAATAGTCAAAAAAATGTATGTATTCCTTGTCTCATACCCAACTGCACCTGTCCGACATTAACGCATGAACTCCTTGATGTTGATATTTGCGCGCCAAAAACTGACTTGACAACTTTACCCGATGAACAAAATATTTACATGGTTGATTTCGATCACGTACATCAAGTCATCAGGTCCCATTATTTAAAAACCCATTTACGTTCTTCACTTTACAAATGTACCAAGGTATACTTCATATTTTTTCTTTTAGCTTTCTACATTCTCTAACAAAATGACGAAAACAATTGAATCTTTGCAGCTAAAAAGAAGTAAACACTGCCAAGCGGTAGCTAATATGTGCGTTATGCTGTTGTACAAGGATGAACAAAATGGCGGCCCTTGTAGACTTTTCCGTGAGTATAGGTATATTCCAACGTCAACATCTAATAATAATCATTTGCCATGGCTGTACTATGGAGAAGGTGATGCTTCCATTTTGCTGAACAGAAAGAAAATTGAAACGCATTATAGTCTCTATCCTGATCATAAGGTAATTTTGTATGTAAAATTTTATTTTATAGGTAGTAATAAGCATAATTGAAATTAAAAGCCTAGTTAGCAGGCACAGAGTGGCATTAAAAGCCCAACCGGGAAACGCATTAAAAAGAAACAGGTTCATTTCATCCAAAGTAATATAAAAGAACAAGTATAGTCACTTACCCTGAAAAACCTGGCCACAGTCGATTAAGAACCAACGCTGCCGCATCGCAGCGCTTCAGGAAATAGTACCTGGGTTTGAGAAAATAATTTGCACGAGTTTATATGGGGAAAACGCAACTTCGCGCGGCTTTTAATAAAATATCTCGAAATTTGTCGCGACACCCTATAGTTTCGAAATTGCTACATTATGTAAAATTTCACGCTCTTTCCAATAGTGAAAAGAAAAACAAAATCCATCCACAACTTTTTGAGATATGACCGATCAAAGTTGAAAAGTCGCGCGTTTTTATAGATATGTAAATCTCGTTGTGTAAAATTTCGATGAAAATATCTCGAAATTTGTCGCGGTACCCTATATTTTTACAATTGCTATTTTATGTAAGATTTCACGCTCTTTCCGATGGTGAAAAGAAAAAAAAAAACCATCCATAACTTTTTGAGATATGAGCTATCAAAATTAAAAAGTCGCGCGTATTTACAGATATATAAACCTCGTCCTGTAAAATTTCGATGAAAATATCTCGAAATTTGTCGCGACACCCTATATTTTTAGAGTTGCTATTTTATTTAAAATTTCTCGTTCTTTCCGATGGTGAAAAGAAAAAAAAAATCCATCCACAACTTTACGAGATATGAACGATCAAAGTTAAAAGTTCGCGCGCGTTTTCGAAATATGTAAATTTTAAATAACATGGGAAGCGCCAATTTTTATAACTTCAAGTACTCGTTACTCGAAATTTTCAGCGGCACTATATGGTTTTTAAATTGCTATCTTATAGAAAATTTCACGCTCTTTCCAATGATGCATAATAAAAATCTTTTTGACCAGTATTTCTACTAGATATAGAGGTTTAAATGTTGAAAATCGGATTTCACCTATATAAAAACATATGTTTTTCAAAATTAAAACCCCCATATCTGGTAGAAATATTGATTAAAAAGATTTTTATCATACACCATTGGAAAGAGCGTGAAATTTTCTATAAGATAGCAAATTACAAACGCTGTGATGCTGCTGAAAATTTTGAGTAACCTGAATGCAAACTTACGAAAAATACGCATTTTGACAGCTAAGATGCGTTTTTAGAATTTATAACCTCCATATCTTGTAAAAATATTGATTAAAAAGATTTTTATTATGCATCATTGGAAAGAGCGTGAAATTTTCTATAAGATAGCAATTTAAAAACCATATAGTGCCGCTGAAAATTTCGAGTAACGAGTACTTGAAGTTATAAAAATTGGCGCTTCCCATGTTATTTAAAATTTACATATTTCGAAAACGCGCGCGAACTTTTAACTTTGATCGTTCATATCTCGTAAAGTTGTGGATGGATTTTTTTTTTCTTTTCACCATCGGAAAGAACGAGAAATTTTAAATAAAATAGCAACTCTAAAAATATAGGGTGTCGCGACAAATTTCGAGATATTTTCATCGAAATTTTACAGGACGAGGTTTATATATCTGTAAATACGCGCGACTTTTTAATTTTGATAGCTCATATCTCAAAAAGTTATGGATGGTTTTTTTTTTTCTTTTCACCATCGGAAAGAGCGTGAAATCTTACATAAAATAGCAATTGTAAAAATATAGGGTACCGCGACAAATTTCGAGATATTTTCATCGAAATTTTACACAACGAGATTTACATATCTATAAAAACGCGCGACTTTTCAACTTTGATCGGTCATATCTCAAAAAGTTGTGGATGGATTTTGTTTTTCTTTTCACTATTGGAAAGAGCGTGAAATTTTACATAATTAGCAATTTCTAAACTATAGGGTGTCGCGACAAATTTCGAAATATTTTATTAAAAGCCGCGCGAAGTTGCGTTTTCCCCATATAAACTCGTGCAAATTATTTTTTCAAACCCAGGTACTATTTCGTGCAGCGCTACGATACGGCAGCGTTGGTTACTAATCGACAGTGGCCATATTTCTCTTACATTTTTATATTGAGTGATTATACTTGTTCTTTTATATTACTTTGATTTCATCGATCCCAAGGTTAGCACAATAATTAAATTTTAAAAAGATTGGAATCACGGATCACGGATCCTCATAATTTTAAGAATCAAACCACGCATCAAAAATTCAGGGACTCGAAGTGGAGTTAGAGCCTGAAGTCGGAGCGTGAAATCCTGAAAATCAGGGTTGCAAAACCTTTTCAATATTGGTTTCGGTTTCATTGAGGTTCTGGTTTTTGAAAATGAAACGGTTTTAGTTTTCGAAACTTTCTGTTCTTTTTTTCCGTTTAATGTTGCGGTTTCGGTATCAGTTTTACAGTCATGCTGAAAATCTTACAGCGCCGAAGTGCTCCATACTCAGGAGCCCTAGAGTGCTCTGAGCTCTGGAATATTTGCATAACAAACAGCCTAAAAATTGAAAAAAAAACAATAATAATAAATAAATAAATAAATAATAAATAAACAAATAAACAAAAAACAAACAAACAAATAAATAAATAAACAAATAAATAAATAAATAAAAGAATAGGAAAAACTCAAAAAAGAAACATTCGAATTTATTAAACAAGAAACGACAAGATGAAGTAAATAAGTAATAAAATGTTTTAAAAATTGAAACAGACTAAAATATGTATATTTTTTTAACACATTATTAAAAAAAAATGTTTTGATTTTCTTTCAATCTATGAATGCCAAAAATGACTTTGAAAAGCAAAAAATTGCTAAATACATACTCAAAATTAGTTTTTTCAGAATTTTTAAATGTTCGACTTCATTTTGGATGGTGTAAAGAAATTTCCAGTTTCCCAGTGGGCCACTTCGTACCTCATAATCAGGCACCGCCATAAATCTCTTAACGAAATAATTTAATTTAGGATAGCATGTTGCATTTTTTCGCTGCTCATTACGCCCTAGATGGAACATTTCTCGGATTAATTCCAGTTTCCGGTAGCGATATTCAAATATGTCCCGGTATTTCCAAATATATGGATTTAGCATTCCGATTCGGCTCACGATACAAACACTCGTGCGTTCTAACTGCCAAAGAATTACTGCAGAAAACCAAACATAACGAGTTCTTCGATTTATACTTACAACATTATGATAAATCGCAGTCTTTGCTATACGCTGTGCCATTGGTAATCAAAAATGTATCTGTTAATGCTGAATTCTCCAACAAAGTATGTACATATCAACCAACATTCTAACTTACATCGATACATTTTGAAAACGATTATCTTATTAATTTGATTCGAGGATGTAGACGTATCTCAGTGGTTACTTACTCGACGATTCTTCTTCCTCGATAACGTCAGCGGAGTAGCGTATTCTTCGGAGAAATTTAGAGTGGTATCTGATGTATCGCCTTCAGTTATTCGTTACCTCAAATCAGCGAAATTATGGTGAGAACTTATCGCACAATTTAAAAACTAAAACTGCACCGAGCTTAAAACTAGTTGAAACAATATTCCATTTAGGATTAAAACTAGAAGAGAAAAAGAAGACGAAGGTAAAATCTATCCGCCATTTTTAATCCTAGAATACGGAGAATTAACCAACGAAGATGTACAAACAAACGCATTAGTGCAGTTTTCATTTTCAGTCGATTATTACATGGATAACGATATTCCTCATATAATCGACGTAAGTTTTAACACATCTTGATCTCGTGTATTTTCAACTCAAATCGTTGAAATTTTTGTTAAAATTATTATTCAGGTTACCATTGGCATACTCAGCGCAGCTGTTGTGGTTTGGTCGGGTATTCAAACATGGAGTTATTGCAGGAGATCTGGCCAAGTTACCATTGACATGTCTACCCTGCTGGAGCTCGGTCTAACGTGCTGCGGGTATTTTTCAAATATGTTGTTCATAGTTGCTGCTGCTGTAGCTCTACATACGTTGTTGTTTTACAAAGCTCAGAGTGTAGCTTACATTATGCTGCCATCAGAAAGCTTGGAAAATACTATTAACAAATACATCGTAGTAGCGTTTCTCTTGAAAGTGAGTATTTTTGAAAAAAAAAAAAGATAGGTACCTATCATCAATCATCACCAAAGTTACCCAAATCGCAGAGAGGGGCGGGGGTAAAACAATAGGGCGATTAGTCTAAAATGAAATGTCAAAAATGAAAATAATCCAAAAGTAAATGAGATTATAGAATTCAAAAGTGAAAAACATACCAAAATGAACGTGTCTAATGATAAATTAAATGAAAGGAAATGAAAAAATTCTCAAAAATAAAATTCATTCAAAAAAAGATGAAACATCCTTCAAACTGTAATAGTTATCTTTCACAATTAAAAACTCGGCTAAAAACATTCAAAAATGAAAAAATCCGTAAGTCTAAAAAAATTACAAAAAAAAACTGAAATCAAAATTTATACAAAAATAAAAAATATTTGAAAAAAATTGGCATAAAGGATGAAATGTTCCAAAATACCCAAAAATGAGAAAATATTCGATTGAAAATGTTTGTGTTTTTTCATTTCACTAAAAATATTCACAAACATAATGTTTTATGGTCCAAAAATCGATCTTGCTTTGGCCTCAATCACCGCTCTACACGTTTCTCACAGGTAACAGTGAAAAACCAACAACTATAATACAGAATTTTTATTCGTAGATAGTAGAAGTAGTGAGGCTGATCTACGTACAAATGAAAATAGATATTTTCTTAATCGATTGGGAAAGACCGAGAGCTACCGGAGGTGCTAATTCCACCGAATTACCGCAGCCTGTTAGTATATGGAGGACTTACTTCGTAGCCAATGAATGGAATGAAATTCAAACAAAAAGAAAAACTAGTCTTTTGCTTCAGATGTTGCTCACGCTCATGATTCTCAAAGTATTCATAAATACTTCTATTCCAATTGTAAAATTAAATAAAGTATATTTCAGCAAATTAAATCTAATATTACACACAATATAAACGTTTAAAAGGTTTATGGAGTTGAAAATTGGACTCAAGCTGATCCCGATGTTCACATCGAACATATTCCATACAGACCCGAGAGCTTATTGTTAAGATTTGGCGTAACTCTAGTTGTTTACTTATTCGTATACCTATCTCAATGGCTATTAGTTGTCGGAGTATACGAACGTTATATTAAAAATGGAATCCAAGAATTCGTTGATGTGTGTTCAATGGCTAACGTCAGCGTATTCATTTTATTACAAGAAAATTACGGATATTATATCCACGGAAGGTTTGTAACTTTAACCAAAAAAACAAATTCTTTAGGTAGATAACTTCGATTATAATGATTTTTACATTAGATCAGCTCACGGATTCGCTGACACAGATATGCAAACTATTTTAACGCAGTTGAGAAGAGAAGAAGATGATTTAGTAGGTCATCGAGGACTATTACCTGGAACAGAGCAACAAACTTTTCAAATTATTATACCGACTGCTTTGAGAACTTATTATAACAAAGTTATGTCGCCTTTGAATATAGTAAGTCATTACCTGATAATTATTAATTCGTAGAACTGTCCGATGAATTATATACGTATAGTTTCGTATCTCTAGATCATCTTTCGTATTTCAGATGAACAATAAACAATCCGGGTCAACGTTCAGGATGAGAGCTGTCAATAACGATGATGCTGGAAGAATCGTCGATGCTTATAATAACATGAATAAATTTCTAGCCGCGTTTTTAGATCACGTAAGTTTTATTTATATCATTTACATCGTACGCACCGAACTTCTTACATATTTTCTTCTCCTTAGGCATTGAAAGATTTAGATTACGAAGTAAGAGAGAAATTATTCGTCGAGCAGTTATTAGATATTGAATTCTGGGACTCTTTAGACCGAGGAGTTTTTTATATAGGTAATAATATTTAAGTCATCGCGTAAATGTTCTTTTATGTGACAGAATTATAAAATACAATGCCTAAATTCAATTAACTCGCAGATAACGGACATTCTTTCGACGGAGTATTATTCTATGGCAACGAAGGAACGCTTTTCAGCTTCGATTTAATGATGTTCCTCTGCATCGACGTGTTCTGCCACGATATCTTATACGCCGCTATATTAACCTTAATTATTTCTCAGGTTTGGTGATATCAAAGTGAAAAACCTCTTCGTGTAATTTCATTTAATTTGCATCTCTTTAATATACCCTTCTTCGCAGATTATAGCTTGGCTGCGCAACAGAGGAGGGCGTCGAAATTTAGCTAAGAAGACGCTGGTTGACGACAGATTTTTAATTTAATTTCCTGTTCTTCGAATGAAAAACTTGACTCACTGATAAGGGATATTTTTCATCGCGGTTTTGTTTATATCTGCGTAATTTATCAAAATCAAATTTACAAAGAGCTTGAAAATGTTTCAGCTCATGTATTCTATGTGTTAATCAATTTCTTACATTTATTTCGCTCTTTTATCAAGTATGAAAAGAAAATCATTTAAAATGATCTCTTATGTGTAATGAACTTATGTTTCTATTCTTTATTGCCGTCCATTTTGTATACATTTTCACATATATTTTTATTAACTATTATGTTTTATATAACTACATTGTACTTTTTTTACTCGATAAATAATTTTAATATTGATTTCATGACATGTTTTTTCAGTTTCCAGTACTATAGCATCGAGTTATTTGTATGAACGAACCAAGTATATATAGATAATACTAACATCATGGAATATTTTCAAATCATACCTATATTATTTGAAAAATGTATAATTTGGTCGTACTGAAGAAGTACGAACACTATGATTTGAAAATATGCCAAGAAAAGAGGGTTAATGATGATACAAACATGTAAATTTTTACCTGTTATTATTGCATCGTAATGAAAATGCCTACGGCATTTTATTCTCGCACGAACACAACACCATTATACTACTAGGGTGCGAATTCGATTCTGATGTAAATTTTGTAGTCGTACTCCAGAATGAAGTTTCAGGGGTTTCAAAATTTCGCTACCTTTGTCAATTCTATAATACTTCTGACTCATTGAAAAATTCCTTCTTTATTTTTCTTTTTCATTGCTGACAAAACAATAAAGTATGTTGATACTTCTTTCAACGAGTTTGCTATGGATACTTGAACAAATAAACTGAAAAAATAAACTTTTAGTTGAATAAGTAATGACTATACACTTTCCACAGCATCCTCCATTGATTTGCACCGTGAACCTATTATATCAACACTATAAAGATTAGGTTTCAGCTATCAGCTGAAGGGCTTTGAAATTGATCGACTTTTGGCTTACATTTTTCTTTCCAGTCCTGCTTAGAGTTGTTGTCGTGCTTACAGAGTCATCACTTTAAAGAATTGCGTGGACGATGGTATCGTCCGCTACTCAGGAAGGTTAAGTGAAACATCTTATGCGAATCTTCGTTTGCGCTTTGGAAACTGATATGAACGATGCTTCTTCTTCTGTTCCTGCGTTGTTTAATTTCCTTTTTGTTTGAACTAAAACTCGTCCGCGATCATACTTCCTAATATCGAATCGGTGTACATAATGATGAACATAGTGAAACCTTTATAAATTGTATTAACCAGTACACAGAAGGTACAACGAATTAACTAGCGAACAAACTAGAGCTTGGAAAATATCGTTAGCTATCAATAACATAACGATAACTTTTTGAAATTAGCGATAGTTATCGATAACTTTTTTTTTAGACAAACGAACGTCTCGCCGGAAAAACTCCACATGCAAGTCTCGTTCTATCAAAATTTACGCATGTTGGAGAGTAAATTTTTTTAGGAATGAGTTACATTCACTTCTTACGTGAATAAAATGATTTTCTACGTGCATTACTTCATTTATTCCTTTTCCCTCTGCAAAGGAAAAAAGTTATCGATAAATATCGATAATTTTCGAAAAGTTATCAATAGTTATCGATAGTAAAAATTATCGATATTTCCGAACTCTAAAATAAACTATGACTGAGCGACTCTAATTGAAGAAAAACATGTACTTATATTATTTAAAACAGTAGTAAAGCTATCGATCGATCAGCGAACAGCATTTAACACAACGCTCTGATTGGCCGATTCGACACAGCGTTCTGTAAAGAAAGACATGTAAGACTGTAAGTATTATTAGAAGTCTGCTTTCGAATGATACCTTAGATCACCCGATCGAAAGAAGTTTCAAAAATTCGAACTGAGGTAAAAATAAAATAAATACGGCTAGAAAACCGAATTTGTGTTTATTGGTTATTTAATACATAAAGATGAAATAAATTCGGTATGAAATCTGTTAAAAAAATCCAAGTCAGGATCAGATAGGTATAATACATGTTACTCTTGAGGAAAACAAAACGATATTCTAACGAACGGTATTTTCTAAACTTTTCATCGTTATGAATTTGTCACCGCTCAGAGCAAATTTTTTAGTTTACGTCATTACGACGAGTCATCTGTAGGTGAAAATGTATAAGAACGCAATGGCGTTACATTCATTCTAGTTTGACGACAATGACGAAGAATAACGCAAATGGATAATTTTCGTTTTAAATTTATACACAATAAAATTCAATATCCTCTTTATTTACGTCAAACGTAGGTAGAATTTGAAAAAAATCTACCCATGCTTTTCTTTTTTTAAATACTTACGTCAATAACTCAACGAAATGAACAACATTTAAAAATCCGAAAAATTTTAAAAACGTTTTATTTACATTAGAAGGAACTACTAGAAAAAAACAAGTAAGTAAATGTGGAAAAAATAGTTGTTCAAACAAAGATACATAGCGATAAAAAAAATTCAAAGATTTAAAAACGCTTTTAAAAAAAGAAAACATTATACACATTAAAAGGTAAGTAAAAGAACTGGTAATTTACAAATACAAGTACACGATAAAATAGATTGGCAACACACCCTACCATTCTTTCCTTCATAATCATTGCAATCGCTGAAATTGAATACGAATTCGGAATTAATTCGTTTCCAATGCTCAAACTTCGGCATAAAAATATTTTCTGAACCAAGATTTAGTCACCACAATAAAACGTCGAAGAGAAAAATCCACCTTCGATCCGTTCAAAAATAACCAAACTTTCAAATCCTCCATTTCGTCCCTCGAAATCCGCGGAATTCTCAAACTAATTCCGATTTCGTTTACGATACAGAATAAGGCTTGGAGCACCTTCACCAACAATAAGTAATTTACAATACGAATAAGTTTTCGCAAGATTTCGCCTTTTTGCCGAATTTCAATATCTGTTTGAACAACTGTTTGCCGTTCTCGACGGCGCCTCGTTGCTGCATTCGATTTCGTTTCGGATTTAATTGTACTTGGGCGAATATGCCGACAAGTAGTTCATCAACGTTGTGATCCAATCCGCTAGACGTTTCGATGAATTTACAGCGTAGACTCAACGCCAATTTACGTCCGGCTGTAAACAGCAATACGACATGATTAGATTACGTGAAGTGAATGGCGAAAGGTTTGAATTTATCCATGTTTATCAGGTAATGCAATGAATTCTTGGTTTTACCATCATGCACGTCTGGATGAGGGGAGGAGGAGGAGTAATTATTTTACCATAAAAGAAAATTGCTTGCATGAAATACAAACAGCGAAGTAAATTTCTTCAGCTATACCTAATTCAAAAATAGAAAAATAGAAAAAATGTGGAAAAAATTAACTTTCTATTTTTCGACCACAACATCATCCAGTAATATCATATACCCAAAACGTTAATTACTAATTCCAGAATTACTGTTTTTACCATTTTGGGTTAATTAAAAAAAATTCTAGCTTCGCTTATTTTTGCAAAGTACCGAATAACAGCATTGAGGCATGGATTTACCTAAACTATATATTATTCGACAGCATTTATGTAGACTATACGAAAAAAGTTATAAAAACATCTTCTGTAGGGAATGTACTACTCTACAATTAAATACTAATCTAATTTTCATGCAAGTGCAAAAGTAAGCTCAATTTAAAAAGAAAACAAGAGAGAGGGCAAACGTGCATTCTTGGAAGAAACCATGAAGTGGATTTTGGCCGAATTCAATCTGTTTCATTTCTTTGTATTTATTATCATGGAATTCAGAAACTAAGAACGTTCTTAATTTGTTTCGCAGCAATTCCTGATCAAATACATCTTATTCGGACCTATGGCAACAGGGGCTAGGAGAGTTCAGCTCCCTCTAGGAATATTTGTGCCTGGCAATAAAATTTTGTATTCGATACAAAAGCACTAGCAACCCAAAAACATCAAAGGCCCTCTCAAATATCATGTATTTGAGGCAAAGGATGCGCTTTATTTGACTATAGATTATATAAGCGACTTCATTTCTACAAAGTATGTTCTAAGGAAAATGCTATATCATTAATTAGATATTATGATTATTCATCGATCTCATCCCACAATTATGTCTTTGAGGCAGAAACTATGCAATCTATTTGACATATAGGCAATGTATCATCGATCTGATCTCTAAATGATGTGATTGATGAAAATACTACGCAATTTATTCAACATTTATAGACAATGTTTCACAGATCTCATCTCTAAATGATATGTTGAAGGTAAAGACTATGCAATTTATTCAACATATAGGAAATATATCACGGATCTCATCTCAAAATAATATATTTGAGGCAATGAATATGCAATTTATTCGACATATAGGCAATGTATCACCAATCTCATCTCTAAGTGATGTGTTTAAGGCAAAGACTATGCAATTTATTCGACATATAGGAAATATATCACGGATCTCATCTCTAAATGATATATTTGAGGCAATGAATATGCAATTTATTCGACATATAGGTAATTTATCACCAATCTCATCTCTAAGTGATGTGTTTAAGGCAAAGACTATGCAATTTATTCGACATATAGGCAATGTATCACGATCTCATGTCTAAATGATATGTTTGAGGCAAAGATTATGCAATTTATGCAAAATATAAAACATATTTTCAATTCATACGCTTGTATGAGTGAATTATATTTTTATGGTTATAACATGAGTGAAATATCGACCTTTCATTACTTCATATCATGATAGATCAATAATCACTGTAATTTTCCCACATGATGAATTAATGACCAACGATTCCCTCTATTATTAAATGATTTCAAAAAGGATAATTAATGTTTTTTTTTTCTCTTTTTTTAATAACATAATAAGGTCGCAGTGATATATACAAAATACAGAATTCACATCAATTTCGAATATTATCTCGATTCATCATAAAAAATTTTCAAGCACTTATGAAACCGACATCCTCTGCTCTATTGGAAAAATCGCCACGACGATCCTCATTATTTACCCATTACATACGATAAATTCACCTCTGCTAACGAGTAAACCTCGTGTCATGCGGTCATTAAGTGGAGCTCCAGTCTAAATTTATAACTGCGGTATATGAGGGCCTAAATTAGCAATCCTGTTATTATCGAATTTTACACGAAACACGCAAATTATGTGAGATTATCGCAATAAAATATTACCGGCGACGAGAAAACTAAATTTTGCAGATTTCCTCACACACCAGATGCCTCATACGCGCCTCCATATTAATCACATATATGAAGGCGTTAACAACGACACCGCGAAACTACTCCCAGAATATTTTTCACGCTTGAGTTGCTTTCAAAAGTGGCCAAAATAGATTTCCACCAAATGATCTCATTTCACATTCGGCTCGTTTTGTGGAACGATATACCAAATGGAAAACGTGGGCTTGAAAAAGTTGTTTATTTTTATAGGCGTTTACGTGGTCCCGGCGGACGAACCGTTTAACCCAGACTAGGTAGAAATGAATTATTTATCGCAATTTATAAATTCCGGCGAAAGATAGGTTAAGGAAAATGGGATTTGATACAGGTGTTTGTCGTGTTGTAAATAACGAAAAGTATACACTACGCAGAGCTTTCTCGTCGGACCGGCTATATTTTCGTTATAGTTGGTAAATATTGGCGATGTAAACAGACCGGACGCGTACTTATCGATATAGGTGGAGTAGAGAAGGCCTTATGAGCAATACTAAAAGACTGCTATACTTACTGCTAACGGGTATTTCGCGTCGCCTCTCTAGATCCGCTTTATTGCCAACCAGTATCACTCCTTTCGACGACATATAATCGTTTTTCCATAAATACAATAGAATATCTTCGGCCGTTTTGAACGACTGCATGTCCACGATCGAGTACACCACCACGAATACGTCCACGTTAAATGTATAACAAAATGTTTCCACCTGAAACCACAATCCAATTTAGTAAACGCTTTTTGGTATCCGCTGTACTGCGTACACGATAAATCATCGCACTCACCGACATCTCAGAGGCTGGTATGTCGATTATATTAAATTCGGCTTCTTGTCCGTTCAACGATATACAAACTGTCTTCTGACCGAATTCGTCGTCTGTGGAAAGAAATTCTCATTTAATACGTGATATGGAAACACCAACGTACGCCTACGCTTATATATAATCGCCACTCGTCACTAGCCGTTTCCCATACTCACCCAGAGATGTATCGTAAGCGCATATATACTCCGACGTGGTAAATTGATATGAAAGCGTTGTTTTTCCCACATTCGAAGCTCCTAACATTCCTACAGTGAAAACTGGCACTTCGTTATTGCTCTCTTGCGAATTCGTCCTGTAACACAATTTTCGGTTTTTAAAAACTTTTTTCCTTTTCTTATTATTTTTTTTTTTCTATACCGCGCCGAACTTCTTTCCGTAATTGCGAATCACAACGAGATAAGTAAATTTCATCATCATCCTTATAACGCGTGTTTACTGATAAATTTTACAAGTAAAGCTCTCTATTCTTCGTTTACCTCTGAGTCGAAGTTTCCATACTATGGAAGTTTAGATTGCTCAGTTTTCCCTCTCAATTCGCTTCCATCTTCGATATTATACGAGTAGTTTCTTCTTACCACCGAGTTACTTATCTATATTAAATGCACTGTATACCGATACATGTCCTCGAATTCCATACACTTAGAAATATGATACGATTTTTAACCTTTTCCCCACATCTAACGGAAAACGGAGATTCTTAAATAATGGAAAAATTAGCTCGAAAAGAGAAGATAATTCGGAAAACTTCGGGTCCCTATACGAACTCTTGCAACCGCTAAGTAAATCTTTCTTTGTCAAGAATCGATTCGCCACAACTGACCAATTTCCTAATAATGCGTTTATAGTGAAAGAAAACTTAAATTTAAACACTTCGGTAGCTGCCCTTTCATCCGTACCAAACTCCAGCCCTGGGGAACAAGAGTGTGCTAAGCTCTTTATGGGCCACCAGATAAACTTCATAAGAATAAGCCTATCGATCTCTTCGGCTCTAAAATGTTTCAATATAATCTCCCCTCCCCCACCTAAGTTTTCAAAAAGATGATGATTGTAAAAAAATGTTTTGAACAATTTGAAATTTTTTCATGTTTTAAAAAATGTTTAACCGCCAATTCTTCCAAAATTTCAGATGTCGTGAGGTTCTTTGGATTTTTTGTAAAAAGATCAAATCTTACGCATTTTCAAAAGTGAGTAACAAATGAATAATTTATCGGTCATGTACTTGGTACGGACGTGATTTAAGGTCTTCAGGAATCAGGAGATAAAATATGCTTTATTTTTCTCTCATAGGGATTTCAAAATATAATTTACTCAGTGGCAGAACATCTACATGATACCATTTTGAAGTCATGTTGTTATATTTTGGACTTTGGGAACACCTACCAAGTTGAAAATAACGTAAGCAGCCATGACGCATTTGTAAAGCTGAGTGTTTAAATGTGGTTTCTTTCGGTTTGGGAATAATGTTGCTAACCCATTCATGTTTACAGGCTACACGAAATACCAAGTCCAAAAATCCCTACTCTATCTTTTCCAAAACCACTTAGGAAGCTAAATTTAGAATAAATGTAGTATTTCTTTCCATGCAATAATCCTATGTAGATATGGGTGGTAATTTAAAGTACCCGGTAACTTACCCGGTTTTTTGAATTCTCTCGCTAACTTAAAAACTGGTTTTTGAGTCTTTTTAGCTTAATTTTAGATCATAAATCAAGTTTTTTCAGCAAAATCTACAATTTGGAAGTTTTTATACTTTTAAATTACTTTAATTACTAGTAACTTACTGGTAAGTTACCGGGTAAGTTACCTAAAAGTAAATTACCGGTAATTAACCATCCCTAATCATATGAACAAATATTTTTCAAATTATAGCTACTTGAGGCTCCTTGAATTATCCTCAAATTTTTATAATCCGCCATTTTGGATCCATTTTGACCCAAACTTAAGATGACATATTCTGGTCATCAACTAACCCTAAATACAAAGTTTGAGCTTTCTCGGTGGATTTGGTGAGGAGATACTGACTGGGATTTCCGCTCCAAAATCTGTTTTTACACGGACTCCCTTCCAAAGTCACTTACAAGGCTAAAATCAGAACAAGTTAGTCACTTGAATTCATTCATCATATGACACCAAAATTTTCGACTTCTCGTGTACCTCCAGATTTTGTTCATTTGCAAAAATGAATAACAAATGGCCAAATGGGTAATTTGAATGCCACGAGATTAGCATGGACTTCATTTGAGGTCTTTAGAACTATGAAAACGAATAGTTTTGATTTTTACCTTGCAGGGTTTCCAATGTATGGATTATTTTGTAATAAAACATCTAAACGAACTAATTTGATGCTACTGATATATTCTTCCCTCTCAGTTTTGAAGACCTCAAATCAAACTCATACCAAAAACGTGGCCAATATAGCACTCATCTATAATTTATTTTTAAATATAGATCAAATTGAATTGTTTTTCAATAATTAGCTGAGTTTTTAACAAAACGATAGCTATTACAGCCTACCTGATTTGGGAAGGGAAGGTCGGGGGAGGGTGGGGTCTTCAAATCTTTGCGTTTCAGACCATTTGTAATCATTTGGCAAATGTCCAACTTTTTGGTATATATATTTTTTTCCCCCACGCGTAGCGCCGGCGAGTATTCATAAAATTCGCTCAAAATTTGGTGAGAGACTCTTCTCGAAAATGCGCAAAAATAGTTTTTTTGTTTTTTCGATAAATTTCAAAATGGCGGATCACTCAAATTTTGAGGGGGCTGGAGAAGGGGCAAATAGCTCAAATTTTTCGTTTTTGATTTCATATGAAAGAGTGAGTCACGGATACTAACATATCCAAATTTCAGCTTCTTGAGTGCATATTGAGAGGAGTTAGATCAAAAAACGGCTTTTTGAGGAAGTTTTGAGTCATGAAATTTCTTGAATCTTCCATATCTCCCCACCAAATCAAGTTAAAGTGGTCAAATTTTGTGTGTGAGGTTAGTTGGTGACCACAATATGACCTCTTGAATTTGGATCAAAATGGATTCAAAATGGCGGATTATCAAAATTTTGAGTAGAGCTTGAGGAGCCTCAAGTTGGTAAAAATGTAATTAATATGAATTCATATGGTTATTGGGGATAAGTTGTATACTATATCCCGAATTCACTTCCATACATGATGTTGGAGGGGGAAGGCGGGGTTACCAACCTAAAATAGTGGTGGGGTACAGGAGGGGTCGAAAATTTTTTATTGCTGTGTCATATGATAAAATGAGCCCAAGTGACAAACGTATTTTGATTTTAGCTTCCTCAGTGATTTTGGAGGGGAGTTAGAGCAAAAAACGGCTTTTGGAGGGGAAATTGCTGCAGGAAATTTCATGAATCTTCCATATCTCATCACCAAATCGGCCTAGAATGGTCAAACTTTGTGTGTAGGATTAGTTTGTGACCAGAACATAACCACTTAAATTTGAGTCAAAATGGATCCAAAATGGCGGATTTACAAAATTTGAAGATAATTTGAGGACCCTCAAATAGTTATAATTTGAGAAATATGTGTTCGCATGATTATTTCATGGCAAGAAATACTACATTTGTGCCAAATTGAATTTCTTAAGTGTTTTTGGAAAGGATAGGGTAGGGGTTTTCAGACTTGGTATTGGGTGTGGCCTGTAGTGATGAACGGTTAAGCAAGGTTTTTTTTTTTTAAGTGAAGATACTGTAAATTTTAAAAATATATTGGGCTCAAAATTTTTTCATTCTTAAGATGGCGAAATTAAATTTTTGAACCCAAAAAATTCAGTTTTTCTTGAAAGAAGGAATCAAGCCCTTTTATTGTTTTTAATAACAAAAAAAAAAAAAAAAACTAGACTATTACAGCGTACCAAATTTTAGAAGAGGGTCGGGGGAAGGAGGGAACCTGAAATGTTTACCTTTCAGACCATTTGTCAAGTTCTAGACCAACAATATTTATCATTCATGGAGATATGAATTCAAAAAGTTGGCTTTAATCGTACAAAAACAAATCGCTTTTTCGTAAATTTCACTGATTCATTTGGTTCGCGTGTGCAGTGGTAATGGATGTTGGGGTAGCACAGCTTATTTCTAAGCCAACTCCTCAAACAGTCGCGTAGCTATACAGTAGTATTTTTGAACCCCCCCCTCCAAAAAAAGAAAATCCTTTCAAATTTCGATTTCATTCAAATTAAAATATTGTTGAATTAATTAATTCCTCACAAACCTTTTCTTATTAATACGATTGTAAAGATAACAGTTTTATTGTTCACTATAAAAATGCAATGACATTTTCAATGAATTTCTCCTCTCCCTCCACTTTTGAAAAATTTATGAAATACATTGCCAAACCCATCTCTCGTCCACTCAAGAAATCATGGAAACACGTTGTCTCTGTATACCAGGCATTATCAATTTTCCATTTTCTATTCCCCTGAAAAAAGCTCCCGCCACCATCGCTCACATGAATGGTCTAGTCTACATCCATATGGTCGTTTTTCTGTTTCTTATCAGCCTTATATAAAGAGCTGAATTCGTAAAATTGTTTCCAGGAAAAACCGCTTCGGATAAAAAAATACTCCCAGAAGTGCACGTTGAAATATTAACGCATTAAACGATCATTTGGTAGTACCGAAAGAGACGATGGTTTAGCTTAATGGTCGCGTTGAATAATTGAAATGTAAGAAGCCCACATTTGCGAATACCCGCAGTCGAGAAACCTTTCAACCAAATAAAACAATTCAGTTACGCGCCCAAATGGAAACATAAAGTGGAATTTCTTCCCAATGAAAAGAAAAATCCACGAACAATCGAGTAATTAGGAGAATGACGGATTATCGCGATAAATATCGAACGAATCGTCGGCTCGGTTTCCGATTCGTCGAACAACGGTGTAGCTTTTGTATCGCGTCGTAAAAGAAAAACACGCTTTATCGGAGAAAGACGATAAAAATTTTACGTTCCCTGTTACACTAAAAAAAAGAAGGGTTTTTTCGTTTCGTCGAAATATCATCAAATACGAATATAAAATTGTTTCGACTGCTAGCGAAATTTATAACGCCATGAAAAACTTTTCTATCATCCACGTTCTCGACGATTTACGTACGCCATGTAAATTTCACGCCGCGTCGATGACATAAACCCCTATAACACGCATCTACACCGCGACTCGTCTTCTCGTACAATTTTTCTGCATTTAACTTCTGCTTAGTTTGGTGGAAATTTAAGACGTAGCGCTTTTCCGAACCGCCGCCGATACGAGAACTAATATTTTATTCAAAGCCTCAACCCCTCCGCTTTTCCGTCTACGTTCGTCGAATTCGACGCTATTTACATACGCGAAGCGAAAAAAAAAGGCGATTTCGTCGATTTCCAGTCCCATCTTTACGAGGTAATCGCGCCTTTAAACGAGCCCGCAAAACTACAGGCAACATCTCACTTAAATGATGGCGCGCACCGAAAAATGACCATCATTATAGAACTGCCGAATAACTCGTCCAAATATAGACTGGACGCGCAGAAAGCTCTTTCGAATAAACCTTAGACCTCTTTCTTATATCGCACACTTTAACGAGCGCTATTAATCTGAACGTTGGGCCGAATTTAATTTAGAAATGTTTTACTCCTCGCGGCTAATCTTTCAAACTATACCCTCGTCTAACTCGGACGCTCGTAAAAACAATCACAGAAACTGCATCTTTCGCAATTCCACTCGAGTTACGGATTTTGTATACTTTCGTAACTAAAACACGGATACTTTTTCGCGAATATACTTTTTTCGGTTATTAAAATAATAAAAAGAACAACTCTTCGTAACTGCTTCGTTCGCAGTTTGTTAACAAAGCTTCAGTTTACAGTTTACACCGTGATCCGTATCATTCGAGTTATACTGATTTGAAGGGTGAAGAGAAAAAAAATGTAAGCAGCCATGCCGTATTACTGGAGCTGAATTTTTAACTAAGGCTTGTTCGGGTTTGAAAATAATGTTGATAATCCCTTCATGTCTACTACCTAATACCAAGTCTGAAAATCCCTATCTTCTCCTCTCCAAAATCACTCGAGAAGTTAAATTTAAAAAAAATAAAAAATAAAATTAAGGTAAAAAATAATATGATACAAGCCCACAGATCAAGTTCCCCTCATTTCAACTTAGAACTTGACGGTCGTCATTAACGAATACACAAGGATTATCATGTACCTAAATATTACATCTTCATTTCACCAATCTTTAAAATTTAACTTGTAAGGGGATCGTATTAGGACCGCAGAGATGTTATTGTTAGTTCTTTAGTATCACTTGATAATGTTTAAACTCACCAATTACTACATTACATAACACATATTGCACCTACATTTCGAATATGTGCGTTGAAATCGATATATATTTGAATTCAATATTAAAATTAAAGTAAATAAAAGTAATCAATTGATAATACTTAAAATTAATAATTACTACATTACGTAATACATATTGTACATATTACAAATATGTGCGTTGAAATTGAGATCTATTTGAATTCACAATTATAATTACAACACATGAAAATACGTAATAAAATAAAATAATTATAAAAAATTTATTCATAAAAATTTGGAACTTTTTGTTCATGAAATCATTTCCATTCCATAAATTTATTGCCTATTCAGTAGTATTGTTATGAAATAAACATTGTTCTATCCTTTATTTTCATGTTCAGTAATTTGGAAAAAAAATGTCAACTCACATAACGAAATCACCCCAATTGCACAGTCACATCATTAGTGAGACATTTCAACTTATAGCGATCATACTAAAAACAATCCTCCAGTGAATGACGACCGTCAAGTTCTAAGTTGAAATGAGGGGAACTTGATCTGTGGGCTTGTATCATATTATTTTTTACCTTAATTTTTTTTTTTTTTTTTTTTTTTTTTAATAGGTATAACTAAGAATTGTTTTGAAGTTGACGTTTTTGCTTGTTAGAAGTTTTTTTTGCGGATATCAAAAGTTTTTTTGGAATATAATGTTTGAATAAATTAATGCTAGCATCACGTATTCTGTTGAATTTTCGATAAATTATTTAGCGTCATAGATAGTAAGCGAGGAATTGAACTGTGTATAATTGAGAGAAAATGTTTATTTGAAGAATAATCGTTTATATAATTAATTAAATAATTTTTTTGAAAAACACGATACTTATTTTACAATAAACGCCATACGCAGAGAAAATGTTCCTAGAATTCTGCACATCGTGCAGCTATAGAGAGATTTAGGTTCATTCCGGAAAATGTAATGAAAATTAGGAAAAGTTGAAATTATTATATTTACTGTATTCTATTCAACCACTGAATTACCACACCACAAACAGCAATAGGAGTTCCCTATTTAATTTCATCCTTTTTTACCTACTTGAATCAGAGAAGTCCGATCCATTGAAACAACGTCTATGAATTTCCCCTATTTCAATTTCCCCTTTCGTGCCTTATGCTGTTCCCCTATTTCGTTTTCCCCTTTGTACATATTCTAAAATTTTCCAAACTTTGCTCAAGGATACGGAATAGTGTAATGAACCAAATGAACTGAAATTTGGTACACTTATTGAAAACATGCTGTAGAAGTGCCTTTTATAGTTTTCGTTCCATTTTAAAAATTTTTAAGGCCCATTTGAGGGGGAGGAGGAGTAAAAGGGGGCCAATTTGGACAAAACCTCACACGCACTCATTTACATCATGCAGATGAAGCATACAAAAGTTCACGTTTTCATCTCTATTAGTTGTCGAGAAAATGAGTTTACTTAACTTCAAAAATTTGTCATAATCGCTTATTTCAGATGTTAATATATAACTCGGCGAGTTTTTATCGTACAGTAATTATCTATGGCTTATTTTGAAGCTCTTGGCGAGGTCTTTAAAATAAGCTATAAATATATCCATTACGACCAATAGTTTCGGTAAAAATTGCATAAACGCTATAGAGTAAATCCTGTTCACAGAATATAAGCAGAGTCGGCCGTTTGCTCGTACGTACGCGCACTTTCGTTCGTTTCTATGGCAATTTGGTTGCGTTTTGAACTTGACTCGCAGAACGACCGTTCGGCCTGATTTCGAACAAGTGTAGTATTTCTTGCCATGCAATAATCATTTATGAACACTTATTTTTAAAATAATAGCCACTTGAGGCTCCTCAAATTATCGTCAAATTTTTATAATCCACCATTTTGAGTCTATTATGACCCAAACTTAAGCGGTCATATTCTGGTCATCAACTAACCCTGCAAATAAAGTTTCACCTTTCCAGGTCGATTTGGTGAGGAGATATGGTAGATTCATAATTTCTATGTAGCAAGTGTCTCCCCAGAAACGTTTTAGCTCCAACTCCCTCCAAATTTGTTTGAGAAGCTAAAATCAGAATAGAGTGCTTGCTTGGGCTGATTTCATCATATGACGCCGCAATAAAAAGTTTTCGACTTTCCCTCTTCCACCAGTACATTTTGAGGTCATTAACCCCTTTTCCCCTCCAGTATCATGTGTGAAGGTGCATTTGGTATATAGTGTACTTTTTATCTCCAATACGATCATATGAGTTCACATTAATTACAATTCAACTAATTTGAGGCTCCTCAAGCTCTACTCAAATTTTGATAATCCGCCATTTTTAACCTATTTTGACCCAAATTCAAGAAGTCATATTCTGGTCACCAGCTAACGCCACATACAGAGTTTGACTTTTGTAGATTCATTTGGTGAAGGTATATGGAAGATACCAGAAATTTTATGACTCAAATCTTCCTTAAAAAGCTGTTTTTTGCTCTAACACCCATTCCGAATTCATTTGTGAAGCTGAAATTTGAATATGTTTGCGTCCGTGATTCACCCTTTCAAATGACATCAAGAACAAATATTTTGAGACATTTGCCTTTGCTTCAGTCGCTTTAAGATTTTGAGTGATTATCTATTTTTAGGTTTATTGAAAAACAAAGAAATACTTTATTTTGCATGTTCGAAAAGAGTCTTTCATCAAATTTAAGCGAATTTTATGAATACCCCCTGGTGCTACGCGTGGGTGATGTATATACAATATACATAAAGAAGAAAAAATACAGAAATTTTGGTTTTTCTTCACCTCTCCCTCAAATATGGTCAAAAACCGTTGAAAATCTGCACGAATACTTGGGTAACCACATCGCAAAGGATATGCTCCTTATTTTTGAAAAAAAGTAAAATTTAATGATTTTTGATTTCACGATGCCACTTCCGAGTCAAATTTGAAAGGTAAGTGTGCTCCAAAAATGAAAAATGGTAAGATAATAAAAAAATGGATTCATACTCTAAAATCTATTTATTGAAAAACAAATGTAATTTTGAAATTTAGAAGAGCCCTATTCAAAATTGTAACCCTATTCTCCCCCATTTTAAGGTTGGGGGTTAGAAATATCTACACGTTAATTTGGACGAGAACCCAAAATTTCGTTAAAATAGTACCAGTAGTTACGAAGGAGAAGACTCACAAAGAAAAAATTAAACTTTGCAGGTTCATAAAATTGGGGTTTTTTTTGTGGGGGTACGTGCCCAAGAAAACTTTGAAGATGTAGAAAATTTATCATAAAAACTGAAAAAATGAAGGAATTAATAAAAAAATCAAGCCGTTAATTTTTTTCAATTTAGGAGATCGTAACAGTTTTTAATTGTTTGTTTAAAGCAACAATAAAATTTCGGTTATTTTAATGAATAAAGGAAAAATGGATAGTTTATCGGACGCATGCAGTATGCACTGCGCAAAGTGTGGGCTTAATATAGAGCATTTCTAATGACTGGTCTATGTTCTAATTGGTCATACGTCACGCGTGTAACAACCAATCAGCAAGTTAGAGTGTGGTAAATTACCTAGAGTAACTCGTAAAATAAAAAAACAAATCAGTCGTTCACTGAAAACTAAACGATATTATTCAGGAAGGTAGAAATGAAATTATCTACATTTTATCACATTCTAGCCTTATGATTGGTCGTTACGCGCGTAACATATGACCAATCAATCAGACCAGTACTATAATAACTATAATATTTTCGATAAAACTGGAAATGCTCGATTTTTACAGTATGCTCGATTTTTACATCAAAAAGCTTCCAGTGACTTCGTATAGATGTTTCAGCCCCACAAAGCTCAGACTTTCGCAACCTCCGTGAAACAAAACTCGATCAAATTTTGCTTCTCGAGTTCGAAAACGCTTAAATTGAGCCGATACTCTGCGCGTACCAATAAATTATTCTTTTAAAATGTGACTAAATTTTTTGTCAGTTTATTAAAACGAAACCAAAGTACCATGTACTTTCAGCGCGAACTTCATAATCGTACATTCCGCTCGTAATTTAAAAAAAAAACATCACCTGCGTAAACACACAAACGTATAGTATCGTACTTAAACTTCAGTCTTACGTAAAAAAGCAGAGCTTATTTTTGTGTAATGGGGAAATAAATTGACACAGTTGTCTACACTCAATAATCGACTTACTTCGCAATTTGCGTAGAAAAATACCTCGTTCACATTAGTTACAAATTTTCAAGACTTCATTACGTGAATTAAGCTAACTGTACTTATCTAGTAAAAGAAGAATCTTAGTAACAAGATGCAAGTACGACAAATATTCGCTTTATTCATTTTGTTTCATTTTCCTTCACCTAAAGTCAATGGCATGGATTTTCTCAACTCGTTGAACCCATTTCGTACAAGGCCCAAACCAGTACCACGCGGTAAGTATCCATGATTACAGTAGTTATTATTTATTAGTTTTCTAGACCTCAAAAAAATTTAAGGCTACAGTTAGAGTGAAAATATCAAGTTGAAATTTTCANTCACTCAAATTTTGAGGGGGGCTGGAGAAGAGGCAAATAGCTCAAATTTTTGTTTTTGATTTCATATGAAAGAGTGAGTCACGGATACTAACATATCCAAATTTCAGCTTCTTGAGTGCATACTGAGAGGAGTTAGATCAAAAAACGGCTTTTTGAGGAAGTTTTGAGTCATAAAATTTCTTGAATCTTCCATATCTCCCCACCAAATCAAGTTAAAGAGGTCAAATTTTGTGTGTGAGGTTAGTTGGTGACCACAATATGACCTCTTGAATTTGGATCAAAATGGATTCAAAATGGCGGATTATCAAAATTTTGAGTAGAGCTTGAGGAGCCTCAAGTTGGTAAAAATGTAATTAATATGAATTCATATGGTTATTGGGGATAAGTTGTATACTATATCCCGAATTCACTTCCATACATGATGTTGGAGGGGGGAAGGCGGGTTACCAACCTAAAATAGTGGTGGGGGTACAGGAGGGGTCGAAAATTTTTTATTGCTGTGTCATATGATAAAATGAGCCCAAGTGACAAACGTATTTTGATTTTAGCTTTCAGTGATTTTGGAGGGAGTTAGAGCAAAAAACGGCTTTTGGAGGGGAAATTACTGCAGGAAATTTCATGAATCTTCCATATCTCATCACCAAATCGGCCTAGAATGGTCAAACTTTGTGTGTAGGATTAGTTTGTGACCAGAATATAACCACTTAAATTTGAGTCAAAATGGATCCAAAATGGCGGATTTACAAAATTTGAAGATAATTTGAGGACCCTCAAATAGTTATAATTTGAGAAATATGCGTTCGCATGATTATTTCATGGCAAGAAATACTACATTTGTGTCAAATTGAACTTCTTAAGTATTTTTGGAAAGGATAGGGTAGGGGTTTTCAGACTTGGTATTGGGTGTGGCCTGTAGTGATGAACAGTTGAGCGTGGTTATTACTAAATCAAAAGAAGCCCCAGTTAAAAACTCAGCTCCAGTAATGCGGCATGGCTTAGGTTTTCTATTTTATTCTTTACAAGTAAATTCGTTCCTTACTTTTAAGAGCGTTACTCCGTTGTGGTAACGTCTCAATTTTAGTATTCTTGGAACGATGCATTTCCAATTCATTATGAAAAGTGATTCGTCAAGTTTCTTTGCGAAAAATAATTCTTTATTTTTGCATAGAGGGTACAGTAGAATACCCCTCATAGTTATAGCATAACATCTAATGATGTGCATAACTCCCCTAGAAGTTCAGAAATAAGGAGTTGACTTCCACATTAGGGAATTTCACTCGTAAGTAAACTCCTCTTTGAATGCACCAGAGTAGAAGCAAATGTTGACTTCTCTTTTTGGAACTCGTGAAATTCATTTACTTCTTCTTTTACTTCAAAATGTAACAAAAATTGAGCGGAGATGTGCTTTCATTTGCGAAACAGTTGTAGTTGATCATATATCTTCCATTATGACGATAAATGACAGCTGAATTTTTTGGGCTGAAATTTTTTTCAAACAAATTTTACCAGTAATTGTCAAAATTAAAACATCTTATGGTATATGCTGATGTCAATTTATCTAAATAAAATGCTTTTTGAGGGTTCACTTGAAAACTAAAAGTACTCTTGTACAGGTAAAGAAGCGGGACATTGTTTTCCAAATGTCATATCTGCAGTTCATAGTAGCATAGATACCATTTAAGGTAATAATTTGGATTAATGGAAAACAAACGACAAAATTATTTCCCATTTGGTCGATGTATGGAATTCCGATACATTTGACTAATCAAGTGAAGGTAAATTTTGGTGCGCAAATATTCGAAACCGTCGAATAAATGGTGTCGGTAATGGAACACCTACGCTCAATGTAATCTCCCGTCGGTCGAGCAATATTTCATTAATCTGGTCGCCGTATAGAGTTGGTGACCTAATCAACATTTAATACCAATGAAAATAAAATTGCTTTTTCGTTAACGGATTCGGAACTATAAATAGCTGTTACTCTCTCATATGGAGATCGAACGTGTTATCGTTCTGGAAATATTCGCTAATGCATAGATTCATCATCCTTAGCCTCTTATTTGTATAATACTGTAATTTTAAGCCCGTTATAGTCGACACTTCGTTGTTTCGTTTAGAAAAGCGCCTTTGGAGTGGTATGACGAATGCCGTCGGCTTTTACAAAACCGCATTCGCGTCGATTACGAGTACATAAAACCGACTGATTTCTAAATCTAGTCGTGAATTAAACGTTTCGACCTATTTCGAACTAAGGGTTTGGCGTGCTTTCGAAACAGCGTTTAGGGGAAGAAATCCCATCTCTTTGGAGTGGTATGGTAAACTCGGAAATTCGCGATTCGGTGTGCTTTGAAGATGAAATCACCGCAACACCGCAAGGTTTCTGATTTTCTGTAACTGAATAATTAAACGATAAAACAAGGTTTGATAGAGTTAGCTTGGCTTTTAAAGATCGAATTTTCCCTTCGTCACTTACAGATGTCGAAAGTAACGTGAAAACGGGTGGACATACTGATCGATTTACTTCCCGTGTGATTAACGCATAGAAATGAAATATTATACGTTCGCGTCGAAGCTTCTAGGTAAATAATGGAGTTTGCTGTTTTCTTACATTTTGAAAAGGTTGTTTAGAATGGATATTTGATACACCTACGTGGTGCAACTTTTCGTTCATACATTATGCCAGTGTATCTGTAGCGGTGATAAAAATTGAACCGACAAATGATGTTTTCATCCTTCCCATGAAAGTTATCAATGCCGGATGCGTTGATGGGAAATCAAAATTACCTCGAATAAACAACATGGACTGATTTAGGTGTATGATATTTTCAACGATGAATATCAAACTATTCGAAACTAATAGTCGTATTCGTTCAATTTTCATATTACTTTTAAAATTAAAAGATAAGCAATTGCTATGTACTCATTTTAAGTAGGTATCATTTTAAACTAGAAATTGAATTAGTTACACATATGTTTTGGGAATCCATTGAATACCTGGAGAGTACTGCATGTATTCAACTTTAACTACCCTATATTTGGAATCTATAGAGCTGGAAAATTTTTTAAGCATTACCTTTTCCCAATATTGTATCATTTTGAATACTACTACCCACCTAAAATGTCAAATTTACATTATAATTATACAGTCGAGAGTTGAATAAATTTTCTTCGTACTTATTTTTAAAAATCTCAAATTTCTATTCAAAATATCGGAATGCATACCTGACAGTCAGTGCTTTGCCATAAAAATTTAAAGAATTGCTGATGAACTCATCGAACCATCTAGGAAGGAGGCGTAGTTATGAGAGAACCATGATGCAGGTCTAGAGAGAATTGCTATGTCATTTCATAAGTGACATTTTCTGGTACTCCCGGGAGAAAATTTTTAAGAATTTTAAATTGGAATTGTGCATTAGTTTTATTCATATATCTATACAGAAGAATGTATTTGATACCCTTCTCGTAATTGACAGTTAAGACTATATCTAAAGAACGCTGAAATATACAGGGTTGGTCAAACGCCAACTTTTTTCAAATTAATTCGCACTTTCGTTTTTATGAAGGTGAATCAGTTTCAAATTTGTTATTTACTTTCTCCAATAAAATCTTGAGTTTTTTTCAAAACTTCGCATAGACTTTTGCACTCCTTGCAAGCATTGTTGATCTGGTCACATCCATAAATTTGTTGCAGAAACTTGAGGCTATTATTTCAACGAAACCCAAGCCTTTTAGACTAATGTTAATATTATCGTATCATTACACGCTGTGTATCTGAAAAAAAGAAAAAAAAAGAAAAAAAGGAAAAAAACATTATGCGTATACTATGTGCAGCGAGAATTTGAGAGTTGACTGAATTGCCCAAATATTGCCTGAAAATCTCGCATTTCCATCAGGAATCTGGGAATGCTTTGGAATCAAATAAATTGCCTTTGTATTTCCTAAAAACATCACTTTATCCTAAAAATGTTTAAATATGTCGAATAATTTGCCTACTTATTGCCTTAAAATCTTATATTTCCATCAGAAATCTGGAAATGCTTTGGAATCGAATAAATTGCCTTTGTATTTCCTAAAAACATCACTTTATCCTAAAAATGTTTAAATATGTCGAATAATTTGCCTACTTATTGCCTTAAAATCTTATATTTCCATCAGGAATCTGGAAATGCTTTGGAATCGAATAAATTGCCTTTGTATTTCCTAAAAACATCACTTTATCCTAAAAATGTTTAAATATGTCGAATAATTTGCCTACTTATTGCCTTAAATCTTATGTTTCCATCAGGAATCTGGGAATGCTTTAGAATCGAATAAATTGCCTTTGTATTTCCTAAAAACATCACTTTATCCTAAAAATGTTTAAATATGTCGAATAATTTGCCTACTTATTGCCTTAAAATCTTATATTTCCATCAGGAATCTGGGAATGCTTTGGAATCGAATAAATTGCCTTTGTATTTCCTAAAAACATCACTTTATCCTAAAAATGTTTAAATATGTCGAATAATTTGCCAACTTATTGCCTTAAATCTTATGTTTCCATCAGGAATCTGGGAATGCTTTAGAATCGAATAAATTGCCTTTGTATTTCCTAAAAACATCACTTTATCCTAAAAATGTTTAAATATGTCGAATAATTTGCCTACTTATTGCCTTAAAATCTTATATTTCCATCAGGAATCTGGGAATACTTTGGAATCGAATAAATTGCCTATGTATTTCCTAAAAACATCACATTTCCTAAAAATGTTTGAATATATCGAATGATTTGCCTAATTCTTGCCTTAAAATCTTGTATTTCCATCAGGAATGTACGAGTACTTCGGAATCAAATAAATTGCCTATGTATTGCCTAAAAATATCACTTTTCTCTAAAAATTCGCAATATATAGTTGGTAATCGAATAAATTGTCTATATATTACCTAAAAAATACATTTTCCTAGAAAAGTTATATCTGTTGGGAATCAAATAAATTATTTATATTATTACCTTGCAATCTTGCTTTTCCATCAAGAATGTCGGAAAAATGCGAAGTTGCCTGAATATTGTTTAAAACCCAACCATTTTATTAGGAATTTCTAGATTTGTATTTCAGAGTACAATGAATTGCTTACATATTGCGAATAATTCTTCCATTCCTATTGAGAATGTTGGGAAGAAATTGCCCAATTAATCTCCACGATTGTCTCCCATTTGAAATATGAATGAGTAGGGGAAAATGTTCGAATATTCGCATAAATCTCTTTTTCTCGATATCTTTAGCGCAATAAACGACTATTTATTAATTTTTGAATTTACATCGGCAGTTGGGAAAATGAAGTTTTTTATAGTTCCTAATTCAATTTTATATTATAAATTGATTATACTGAGAGGTTTTTCGCCATCAGTCGCTGAATGTTTAAATTGATTCAGCTAAAAGGAATTAAGAGAAGAAAATTTATGGTTTCGATAATTTTTCGAACGAATAGCGATTCGCCGTTGAGAAATAAATTATTCAAAACCACATCGTGAAATTTTTAGCTCACGTCCTGTCTGGTTGTAGAACTGGAGTGGCATAAATGTCAGAGTTGTAGGTTTAATTTTGCGAGTTAATTCGTAAAACTGTTTGATTAAATATTTGCGTTATACGTTTAAATGAAAAAATTACTCGCTGGAAGGCTAATTATGGTTTTTTTTTTTTTCAAAATTCTGTTTCAGAAACATGGAAGCCGTGTACGATGCTCGTCGTGTAAAATAGTCGCTCACGTTAACTGTATACCTTTGATAATGGAGAAAATAAGATTCACATGTAAACCGAGTTTCAGGGATGTTGGTATTAGGCAGTATCGAGAGCACACGTGTATACATCACCACTGGGCACACCGTAGATCTCAAAAGGGAAAATGCAAACAATGTGGAAAGGTAAATATCAGCGATAATTACGTTATTCTCGTATGCGTGCCGTAAAAAGGTTCCACGTCAGATATATTTCGTAACGAGGGAAAAAATTCAATTTTCATTCGCAGCATAATTTTTCTCTCATTTTGTGGACGTTTGTTGGAGGTATTTAATTAAAAATAACCAACTGCGTGACACGTATTACGAGCTTGAACGTTTCTGCGAATTTCTTTCGGTCGGGTTTTTTCTACATCGTTTCGGTATCTTCGTCGCAACCGTGTGGTCGCGAATTATGAATATATTCGTAGGTCTCGGTTAATGCGGTATTCAACGTTGCTTGGTAACAGATGCCGCAGAAGACATCATTTTTTAAATGAACTTATATAAAATGACGTCGCCGAATAAATTTTAATTTCCATCGTGAAATATCGCTTTACGCTGCCGTTTGTTTGGCCAACAAGTGAAGAATTTTTCTACATCTTTTAAACATTTCCCTTCTCTCCTCCTTCGGCTAGTACATACGAAGAATTTTATTGCTTTGTTTTATACCTTGTGTAAATGAGTTTATCCGCCAAATAAAAAGTTCTTCTTTTACAGCCTAAAAAATACACGCCGATAAGGCTCGTGAAGATATATTTTTATTCGTCTAATTCGAACAGAACTTCTTTCAGGTTAGCGTCGATTTTTATTAAAATTTTATTCGTTCGGCTTATTCGCATGCATTTAAATTTGCACTCGTAAAAATTGCAATCGACGCTGAATGGCGCAAGATACACAAATAGTGCCCTATAAAATGACATTTATTCCAATTTTTACGATACGAATGTAATTTAAAAATATTTCTTCGGAATTAATGTCGTCCTTCCTCTCCGGTTTCTTCGAATGTGATTCGAAAGGTTTTCCTACTCATGTAACAATCGAATCATATAATCAGTATTGTCTGCGAGGTGTAAATGTGGCGAGTCGTAGAATTACGACGCCGTAAAATGGGCGAATAATCCCCTCGATGGGAGATCATTGTCGTAAAATCTTCTGCTTTTATGAGCTTTCGGTAGGAGGTGATCTTAGCTTAAAATTAATCTCAGATTCGAACCAAGAATGTTGAAAACTTGGAAATCTTGTATGACGAATTTATATCATTTTGGTAATATTTCCTCTTCTCGTCAGTCCAGTAGTCAGTATTGTTGCGGAGGTAGGGCTGAGCTTTCTAGTAAAATTTTGAATTTAATACAGAAATACCGGTCAACCAAAAAGAAATCATCGTCCCCTCTGTTTGGTTACCTCTTCTAAAACGGTGGGCTGGCTACACACCTATTTGCAATTATCTAGCAAATGTCCAATTTTTTGGTATGTATTTTTTCCCAAACGTAGCGCCGGCGGATATTGATGTGAAAATGAAGAAAATGTACTTTTTTGTTTTTTGAATACTCTTCAAAACTGATCACTCAAATTTTTGGTGGAGGTGGAGTAGAGGCAGATTTCTCAAATTTTTTATTTTAAATCTCATATGAAAGAATGGGTCGCGGACACCACATATCCAAAGTATAGGGGATATCCTGCATTCATCTCCATACATGATGTTGGATAGGAGGAGAGGTTATCGTCTTAAGAATGTGGTAGGGGTACACGAAAGGTCGAAAATTTGTAGTATCATATGATAAAAATGAGCCCAAGTGACCAACCCATTCTGATTTTACTTTCCCAAGTGAATTTAGAGGGAGCAAAAACGGCTTTTAAAGGGGAAATTGCCGCAGCCCCGATTAAAAACTCAGCTCCAGTAATGCAACATGGCTGCTTACCTTTTTTCCCCATTATTTTAAATTAAAAAATAATACAATAAAATTACTTATTACGAAATTGAGAAGTTCGTGTCTGAAGAAATTTCTAACCCACTCATCCCTCCTCCGAATTAAAAAAAATAATAATATTTCTCTATCCTACTTTTAGGTTCTACCGCAAAATATCTCAATCACCCAACTTTTTCAAATTGATAATTATGGAAAAGCGTTTAGTGTCGATTTCCCTCACCCAGTGTTGAAAAAAGCCAACTCAAGCTCCCAAAAGTGGTCATAAAATTGTATCTTCTGCCTCCTCCTCCCTCGAAAAAATAAAAATATTTTTACCACATTTTAGTCCCATCATAAAAATTTTCGTTTTGCCCCAGTTCAAATTTGCCTCTCTGTTACAAAATTAACGTGGACTTGTTCAGTAGGCTCATTCGAAAGCCAATAATTTAGAGTCTCAAAAAATGTCATGAAAAATTGGTAACCCTCCCCCTCCCTTCTCCTCGAAAAAACAAAATTATTTTCCATCCCATTTTTAGTCCCATCACAAAAAACCTCGTTATACCTCTGTTCAAAGTTATTCATTTGTTTCGAATTGATATAAACTTATTTAGTAGACGTACCAAAAACTAACTGCTTGAGGGATCCCAAAAATGGCTGCGAAAGATTGGTAACTAGGCTAACTACCCATTCACCCTCGAAAAACAAAAATATATTCTGTCTCATTTTTGATCTCATCACAAAAATCCTCGTTACGCATCCCTTCAAATCGATCATCGAAATTGACGATTTTGGGTCCCAAAAGTCAGCATAAAAAAGATTGACAACTCTTCTACCCTTTGCCCTCCCAAAGGAAAATATTTGCTGTCCCATTTTTATGTCCACCGCAACATATCTTGGTTAATGCTCTGTTTCAAATTGGTATGAACTTGTTCACGTTCAGTAGGATGTATCAGAAAGTAGCAACTTGGGTGCTAAAATTCGTTCTGAAAAATTGGTACCTCCTCTCTCTCTTCATATTCGGAAAAAAATTTTATTCCATTTTGTCCCAATCATAAAAATCTTCATCATACCTCTGTTCAAGTGATGTAAACTGCTTGTTTATTAGGATGTATAAAAAATTGGAAACCTGAGGTGTTGAAAGTTGTTATAAAAAATTGGCAGGAAGTATTATCAAAAACTCTAATTCAACTTTATTTTTTCTCAAATAAATAAAATAGTAATAATTTTCATTATGTAAGGAAAACAATAGGAAGAATCTTTTGTTCCAAAAACGTTCTGTTTGTTAAGACTCTACTTTTTTTTAGTTTCGGAGGTGTTCGATCATTTGATGGAAAAGATTTTATTCTCATTCAGTGATTCTTGCAATGGAAATCGTCAATAAATTACTTTATTTTGTAAATTTTTTAGTTTATTTCATAATATCGAATGGATAAGAGGCTTTCGGAATGAAAACAAGAATGCAATGATTTAATGATTTTCATTTTCGCACCAACAGTTTGATAATTATCAAGATATCAGGGAAGTAAAAAAAGGACTGTTTTCAATAAAAAAAAAGTTGAACGTAGTGTATATCGATTGTAAGGTTTTTTGATACGAGTAATTCCAAATCCAGCCTTATTTTCTCGTTTGGAAGCTTCGTTTGGGAGCACTGAAGCGTATTATCTGATGAAAATAATAAGGAATTTACAAATTATAGGATTCTTTCACAACCACTCCGTGTTTGTCGGACGAAGGGGATGTAATGTTTCAAAGTGATTTGGTTTTATTCGTAGATTCGCGTATGTTGTCGGATGGAAGGTTGTTAGTAAAAATACGTCATTTGGTTGAAAAACGTCGGAAAATTGGCGTAGATGCGTAGTGAACGGCGCGTATCGACGATGAAAGAGATAATTCTCTTTAGCTTACACATTCAATGGTGTTTTTTCTTTCGTACGCGATCGTATGTGCGTAATTTTCGCGCGAATCGTTTGTTTCTTTTATGTTAGATTCGCTCGAGTGATTTCATTTATTCGAAATTTCGTTTGAAAATCTACGTTTGAAACATTATTCACGCGAAAATTCGCGCCAGTGGAGTTTAAGACGAGAAGGAAGGTTGTATTCGGTACCGAGTTGTAGTGGGGATAGCTCGTGGGACTCGAGGACGCTTTATTTCATTCGACCAAGGTGATTAGATTCCATTTTAGAATGCGATTTGCACTGGGGCACTTTTGAAGTGGTAGAGCATATGGGAGTTGTTGCGACGTTTTGGTTCGATAATTTGGTTCATGAAGTGGTGAAGGGACTAGTTCGAAAAATGAAAAAGTCCGATTCTTGACTCCTTTGTCACGAAATTTTTAGCTTTTCGAATGAAAATGATAGATATTACAGCCTACTTGATTTAGTGATTTGGGAAAGAAAAGTCAGAAGGGAGGAGCTTCCAAGTTTTTTGGTATAAATTAACATCGAACTTTCAGAGAACAAAGTGTTCCAATTATTGGACTTTTGACTTTGGGTTCATTTTTCACGAAAGCTATGAGCTTTTGTGAAAATTGTATGACGACCGAAATTGTAGAGCTTGAAATTTGTAACTACCTAATTGCTACTCATTTTTCTCGAGGATGCTTCGTTCTCGAGACATTTAAAAAAACTAAAAATCTTCCAAGTTCAAAAATTCAACTTCAGAATTTTACAAAATGAAACTTCCTGCAACTTTGTTCCTATTTTTTCTTTACAACTCTTCATTCTCGAGGTATTTGCAAAAAAAAAACCGCATAATTGGATTTTACTTGAAGTGAAGTCTACTAAAAATAAAAAACAAAACAAAAAACCGTAAACGTGTATTAAATGAATTGTGTGGGTTTTACTTGAAAGTAAAGTCTATTTAAAAAAATAACCAACCAAACAAACAAACACACAAACAAGCAAAAAGCCAAAAACCATAGTGAACGCAAAAATGGATTTTACTTGAAGATAAAGTTCAATTAATTAACTAAAGAAACAAAAACAGTAAACGCGTACTAAGTGGACTGTGGATTTTACTTAAAAGTAAAGTCCATTGAAAACAAAAAAAAAAAAAAAAACGTAAGCAGCCATGCCGCATTACTGGAGCTGAGTTTTTAACTGGGGCTTGTTTTGATTTAGTAATAACCATGCTCAACCGTTCATCACTACAGGCCACACCCAATACCAAGTCTGAA
>VFXL01000035.1:13626-41228 GCA_009761765.1 Phenacoccus solenopsis | reverse complement strand
TACCGGACGACTTTCGCGAAGAAATATCTCAGTTTGAAATACCGAATCGTTCGCGAGACGTGTGAAAAAGAAGAGGAAATTCAAAAAATCCACGACCCGAACCAGACGACATAAAGGTGGAAGAAGTCGAAGACGAAGACGAGAATAACAGCCAAGAAGAGGAAGAAGAGGTCGAAGAGAAAAAGGAAAAGGTGCACAAATTTACGGTGAAGAAGAAGAGACCATTCGTCAACATTACCAAATCGTCGACGCAAAATTCGGCGGCTCCGGCTCCAGGCCCGGTCCCGGCATCACCGCTACTACCTTATAAGGCGATTGTCGATCTGAATCGCGGAGCTGGTCATTCGGCAGCTTCACCATTCGGCGTTCCTAAAATTCGCCCGTTAATCTCGCAAGAAAATGTCGACATGTTGAATCCGAATCATTACGACAGCGGCGGCGGCGGACGACCTCGTAAAGGCATCAAGCCACGCGACGTCAATCTCATCTTGAGAACGAGACATTCGCCCAAAATAATAATTCGTCGTTATAAAACCGTTATTCGGCGCCTTTATGGGCTTCAACTTGGTCGATCACAAGCGTACCCACCGTCGTCGACCTCACAAGCCGTCGCGTAAGAAACCGTGCAAGAAATGCAAGAAACGGCGAAAAAAGAACAAATTCTATCATAAATTCCCAGCGCTGGCCTCTGACGTCGAAACAGTTCATTCGAATCCGTCTTTCTGCAATCAACATCAACCACAACATCAACAACACTCTTCCTTTCCGTCACCCATTTCCAATTTAGGTTTATCCGCATTCCCGTTCTACGCTAATCAACCATCTAGCAGCGTATCCTATCAGTATTCGCCCAACAACAACCACCATAGCCACAACTACAACCATAACGATTACTTCGATGAAAATCTTATCTCGCCTCGTCTACCCTCGCAACCGGTCAACAGTTACATTCAGATGCCCTTCGAGAGTCATTATTATCCTTCCGAGACCTATACTACTTTACCTTTCGCCAGCACCGAGTTACCTTTCTCCGCCAAAACCGAATACGAGCCAACCAAAGAAGAAATTTCCGATGTCGCTGCGGGCGGCGTCGGCGGCGGCGGCGGAGGATACGACGTCCACGAACACGAGAACACCGAGGAACTAGCCGCTAACCACCAACAAGAAACCGACGTTAACCTTGAGGACGAGAACGACGCTTTGCAGTACGAAGACGACAACGAAGAAGAGAATCCAGCCACCGTCGCTGGCACCGATGCCGAAGAGTACGTGGAAAATGAAGAAGAAGAGTCTGATCCGCGCTGGGATTCGGTTTTTAATTTTTCTAAAAAACCCGCTCAAAAAAGCGAAATCGAAGACGAACGTTAAATCGTTCAATATGATACGATTATTTTATGTGTGCGCGATAAAGACCTAATATTAAGACGCTACGAATGTATAATACATATGCATATTATTTACTTGTCCCTCTTGATAATTCACGCATATATACGGGTAAGTTAAGAATAGCTACAGGTACCATTTATACCAGATTATGAGACTAGGCAACCTATTGTATCGTCGTAATAATATTATTATCTTTATTTTTGGTGAGATGCCAGTTCTCTTTAAGAAGGCTTTGTAGCGTTCTACAGACGTGCGTCTAGCCAATTAGCCGCATCTAGAATCATCAGATCATAAGTATTATTTTAACGAGACTGCGCAGCACAATCTAGCAACAACGCACAGTGGACTAGATTGTATCTAATTCCAGCTGGAGGACATTATAGTTCACCAATTTTGTTTGAATGAAGTACATACATATTCGTATTATATTATTTGGAATAGAGAATCCGAATTTTTACAGATGTACCATATAATATGCATGTACTAGATTTTCAATTTTGTGCATTATTATATCTTAAAATGGCCTTTAAAGTACATTTCTGCACACAAAATCCACCTTTTGTGACCGTTTCACTGTGAAAATAATATAATTTTTTCATTTTAAAGTGCGCTGGTGATCGAGAAAATATTATAATTCGATAAAATTGTTATTCTAAGTGTTATTAATTGCTTAAAAGAGTAAACATACGTATAAATTCATACATTGTTGCACTCAATTTGGTCTTTCGGATGCATTAATGAACCCAATATCGGGTGCAGTAGTGTACGCTTTTATACAAATTGGTGCAGCAACTCTCGCTGCTGTTCATATATGTATATATATATATATGGTGGTCACAAGTACATTTAAAGACCCGAACGTAATTTTTTTCTTACATTTGTCTTTTCTTGGAAAACCGAAGAATAAAAATAGTTGAGGAAAAATTCATGTTCCTACTTAATAAATCGAAATCAATATTTCTTAAATCGAGAATGCAAATTCGACATTGGTTTTTTTATGCTTTACTCTTCTGAAGAATTTGAGCAATAAAATTTGTACTTCTCTAATCGAGTATTAATCGTTTGTAATATTGCGAAACCATATAGATACCTACCTAGGTCTTTGCATGTTGGAGAATTTCAATCGTATCTACGGATATTTTCTTCAATAAGTACGTAAGCATTATTTTCATTTTCATCTTCTCCGGCCGTGAGTACAGTTACGGTAATTATTCATTTAAGTATTTATTTTTTCATCAAATAGTATTTTATAAATAAATTGTGTTTATTATTATATAAAACATAATAATTCAAATAAAATGTCTTTTGTTTCGTCAGTAATATGAATGTGTGATTTCAATATTTGCTGTATTCGCTTTATCGTGCAATTCGGCGAAGTCCAAACATGTTGTGTTACGAGTAGGTACAGGTAACGTATTAAAAATGTTACCAAATTGGAATTGTGCATAAAAATTTAGAACTAAAAGAAGGACAAATTGGGCGAGCTAGAAGATCTGTCGTTGCTTATCAAACGACTGTGTCACGCCATCGAGTCGACGAAGGTAATTGTATCAACGCACATACATATCTACATTTACCACTTAACCAAGTGTACCAAAGCTGCGGCATGACACCGTATGAAATACGTATAGGTACCTATACGTCTCGTACACGTACGAGCTAGTGCTATAATCGTCTCCATATATAGATTTGAACTAAAATTAAAAGAAAATGTGAAAAAAATTTATTGCGAATACAAAATATTATTGGATGTTGAAGCTTACAATAAAAATGACTTAAGGGTAAGGTTTACGCTTTCTTTTCATCGGCCGCTGCTGGGGTAGGATAAACAGGGGTGGGATAGGCGTATTGATTAGCGGAATAGGGGTAAGCTGGGGCGGCAGATTTGTAATATTGATTATAGTATCCTGGATATTGTTGCTGTTGGTAGTGCTGGTTGTAGTACGGGTATGAGGAGTATTGATTGCTGTAGTATGGGTAGGCGGAGTATTGCTGGCTGCTGTACGGATAGGATGCGTATTGACTGTTGTACGGGTAGGCGGAGTATTGCTGGCTGCTGTACGGATAAGATGCGTATTGACTGTTGTAGGGATAGGATGAGTACTGGTTCTTGTACGGGTAAGCTGAATAGGCTGAATATGCGGCAGGTGAGTATCCTTGGTAGTAACCCGGGTAGTTGGAGTTATATCCTTGGTAGCCGGAATAATGTCCGCTTTTATCGTACTGGTACGCGGCTACAGCAGGAGCTACCGTCGTCGGAGCAACACCGGATGCAGCTTTAACGCCGTAAGCGTTGTTCGGATAGTATTGGTTGTATCCGTATTGGCCTGAAATTAATCAAACACCTTTTAGATCACTATCTTAATACCTGCGTCTATCGAAAGGTAAGTACATTTATACACCTTCCGATGTTGATGATGATAATGATAAATGATAAATGATATGATGATAATTTCGTGAAATGAAGCGGTAAGCACTCCGTAAGTACAACAAAATCGCTAATTCGCAATTTATACCTACCGAGGGTAAGGTATTAGACGATTAAGTACCAAGTAGGTAGGTAATAGGTATACTGTATGCATATCGAGCATCGAAACATAAGTACACATAGCTACATGAATGAATCATGGTATTTGAAGATTTAATAACGTACGGTACTCATTTTTGGCGTTAATTACAATTACAATAAAGCAGTACGCGCCAATTCACACACGACGATATTAGGAAAGTTAGCATATTTGTTTTCTCATCATCAACAAACATCTTACCAATGATTCAGCTGAATCATAGTTCAGTGTTTAATTTTGGTCATCATTTAATGTACCGCCAATGTATGTGATTACGAGAACAATATTCCGTTTTTTTTTTTTTTTTTTTTTTTTCAAAGCAAAGCCCGCAACAGTCACCTCATTCGGCCATTTCAGCAAGAGGGGGCAATGCCAAAAGTTGTCATTTTTTGAACAAATCGAAGTACCTGTTGGGGGAGAACGCCATTATAACTTGATGAGAGGATTTTAATTTTTTTCAGTTTTTCAGAAAAACAACTCAATTTAGGAGAAACAATGTTAGTTGTTTTTTCCCATAAGAGCAGGTGAACTTAATTTTTCCTAATAGTACATTTTATGCTTTAAACAACAAATTACTAATATATATACAAATTTCATTTTTAAAATGAGTAATCATGCTATATGACCTTGTAATAAGTAATTACGCTGTTTTTGCTCAACTGGTGCTCTGTTTGGTTCCTGAAAGGATAACGCGTACACCTTTTTTTTATGAGTGTGTCTCTAAAATATAAAGTGCGTCCAAGAAAAGAATTTCATTATTTCATCTACTAAAATTACCAACATTTTGTAAGAGGGTGCGGTTGTGTGTGTGTTCAACAAAGCTCGCACCTTTTTAAAATCCTTTCAGCATCATTGGGTAGGGGAGTAGTCTATCATGAATGTATACAATTTCGTAATCTTTCTTTGAAAAAAAAAAAAAAAAAAAAAAATACAATAATAATTATATATAAAAAAAAAAACATTTAACCTTGAAATATTGAATTACATTTACGTATACGTGTATATCATTCGAGTTTACCATAATTCCATAGTCGTGATTTTTTGTTCCTTCTTACTTTTTTTTTATTATTATTGCGATTATCAGGTATATTTTTTTTTGAGAAGGGAGTGTGGCGAAGAGGCAACATTTCATAGGAAGGGTTAAACAAGTAATGTCACGTCATGCGGATGGATCGGGCGTATATCTACTTTACGTGTATATGCAATTACCAAAACATTACAAAATATTAAAACATGTTTTCTTCACGTACCTGACGAAGACGAACTTTCCGGTTCTGGACTCTTCTTCTCCCTAGCGGTGTCTAAAGCACACGCTAATCCGCAGATTACGAACAGAACTAAAACACACTAAATATAGTTTTTATTTATTTTGAGTCGGAAAATACGATTTAAAAAATTTTCCACACTGCTACGAGTGTAGCCCAACTCAATGACTCATATTCATTTTCGTCTATGACTACCTAGTACCTACGAATAGGAATCGTTACTCAATACGTGGGCACTCTACTAAGTACGCATTGGGAATTATTCACGTATCGTATCTGTATTCACCTAATGTGTATATGGACCAGGGATGTGCTAAATTCCTCATCTATAAGGTACAGGCTCTTTTTCACAATTTTTTCGTTTTCATTCGAATTTTGCGTTTTAATTTATGCATTTTCATTTTTTTCATTTTTTTTTTTTTTTTTTTTTTTACTGAAGCGAGTTTACGAATGTACCATATACTTGAGTTTTACAAGCCAGTGTTTACTTGATACTTCATTAACTCGTCTGTACATTAAAAATTGGTTGATCATTTAAAAAGAAATGTTTTCAATCTTAAATGGATTTTAAGATTGAGAATAGGTATACTTACGCGTAAATCTACTCGCAGTAAGTAGATGGCATAAATGTTCGAATTTGGAAATGTGCGTAAAATGTTATACTCGCATGGTTAGTGAAAAGCAGTTACCTATTAAGTGATTTAAGCATACCTGTCGAACTGAAATTTTAATTGCTATGGAACAAAATGCTCGAGTTCCAGCCTTAAATAAATTTAAAATCACATCAAACGATTAAATATCAATGACTCGTGCTACCTAAATTGATAGATAATCTTTGGAAATTTCACTTCCATAACGTGTACGGGGCGTCGGCGCGGCGTCACGTCGTTGAGGTAATCCGAAAATTGGGATTTGTTTGATTTTCGAAGTAAGCTCTTTGAAAAAGAAAAATCATGATAATAATAATAACGATGATGATGAAAAAATGAATTAAAAAAGTTAAAAAAATCTCCTTTATAGGTATTAGGTACGCTTTTATACTTTCCAACCCTATACAAGAAGAGCAAATGTTAGTCTGTCTTTTTCCAATTTAAATCCATCGCAGTCTAACAACGAACTGACCGACGAAAAAATAACGAAACGCGACCACAAAGGAAAAACTGAACCACCCACAGTGAATGATTCTGGCGAGCCCGATATTCATGCTTATACCTAATATTAAAGTTGCCAATTTCAACTTCAAAGCAAACGAGGAGAAAATTTCTTCCGATTTTAACGTCGTGTTTGCGACATTATAAAGACTTTCTTTTTATTCTTTTCTTTTTTCTCTCGCGGTTTTCCCAAAATTACGTCGATAATAACTATAAATATATATTTATGTATTACGCATTTACGTGGGGGAAAAGCTAGGCAACACCAATTTTATTTTATTCCATTTTTCAAAGTAGTTTTTTAATATTGAGAACTCGAGAAGCTGAAAAGTCTGTAATAACTTTGGGCCGCGCCGATGATACGTATTACGGTACCTCTCTCTATCATCTACTTCGAATGACGAGACGATATTAGATGAAAATATAATTATCGTATTTCATACTGCGAATGAAATTACAAAATGTACCTAAATAATTTCGTTTGATGTTCAAATTACACCAATAAATGAATATTAATAAGCGTCGATGCATGTGTATAAACGTATTATATGCAACTTTGGTTGGGTACGTATCTACGTCATATTAATGTATAATATACGTAGCTACGTAGCTTGGCATACGACAAGGGAAAGAAGAATGAAAAAAAAAAAAAAAACACGAAAAAAAAATGAAGCAAAAACTCACCGATTTTAACGATTCCATTTTTAATGATTATAGGCAGGTGGTTGCGCGTACAAAAACAAAAACTACTCTGAATACGCCTCAAATTTGAGTTGTCTTATATAGCGCGAGCGCCGGTCGATAAGGGAAAGAAGCCGGTTATACGATTACACCGATACCTATACCGGATTACATAATGTGTGTGCGTGGTGTGCGCGAGTAAGTGGCAGTGGCGCTGCTCCTGTCAACTTTGATACAGTTGAACCCCAGAAGGTCACTTGAAGCGCCTCGAAAATATGAACTAAGAAGCGAAAATGTTAGCTGGCTATCGCATACGCTTAGTGCTTAAATATTGTAGATAGCCTTGACGGCTAACGCCGACACCGGCACCACCGATGCTCCGACGGTAGCTCTAATTATTTTCAATACGCCCGATGAAAAGCGCGTTCTAGCCTCCAGTAGTCAATAACGTCGGCAGAATAACACCACCACCACCACCACATATTATATGCCAGATACTATTTAATCGTCTCAAATTTATGTAAGCGATTTAGTTTAAAAATACGTTACATATTTTATTAATTATATTGGGAGACATTGCCAACCGGATACTTGAGGGCAAAAAAAAAAAGAAAAAAACAACATATTATGAGGCAAAATATTTATCAGATTCGCCAGAGTATTATAGATCGTATGACTGTACCTACTCGTATACATGAATACCTATACTTATGTCTTATATACGTACATACGCTGTGTACAAGTGATTTTAGTACATCTGAGCGTGAAATTCCCCACAGGTATATGCTAAAAAATGACCTTTAATTTACTTATTTCATTGGTTATGGTTTCATCAGGTAAAAAGTGTCATCATTCATACCACAAGCTTAGTTTGTATTTTTATTATTTTCTTTCTAGTTACCAGTTCATTTGAATACATTCCTTTTTTTTTTTTTTTTTTTTTTATATATTGATCTCCAGTGCGGTCCGACCCGGTGAAGGTAGTTTATTTACAAAAATTTTCGAATATGTTAATGAATACTGCATACATGCAGTAGGGCGACTAATATAAAATAACGTTTTTAATAACTAACTTAGTTTTGTTATCAATCTGGAGGTGAGGAATGGGGTTGGGGGTAAATAAAAATTAGAAATGACTGCAATAATTTACGTATCGATTAAAAATGGAAGAGATATAAGGAATAAAATAATTGAAAAATAATTAGATAACACCTTAGTGTTTTTTTATCCTTTGAAAAGGAGTCGAAAGAAATTAAATGAATTGAATTTGCTTTCGAAGTAGAGAACTTCTTCCGCGACTTGTATTTATTTTCTAATGATTGCATCTAATACCTGCCTATATCCGTCAGAAAACAATCTTATGATACCGAAACACTTACGCTACGATATCAAACCATGTTTACGATATGTACGAGAAATCAATAAGGTATTTGAAATCAATTTATGGTAACAGAAAAGCAGGCTCGGATCCAGCAGGCGAGTCACCGAGAAAATCTCGGTGGGCCGCGAAGTATTTGGTCCGATTGAGTTAAAAATTGGGCCACTTTAATTTCCAATCATAATCTGAAAAATGAGAGAAAAAATTGGGCCGATAAATACTCAATGAGCCCTTAAGAAATGAAATTTCTCGGTGGGCTGCTAACTTTTCCTATTTCTGGATACAGCCCTGCAGAAAAGAGATTGACATCACGACATGTATCACATCACAATATCAACATCTCATTCAATATTTCTCACCTTCACTTAACCGCCGAGAGCAAATCGTCTACTCGCCTCCTTTGTATGATACTCATATAGTCACTTATACGTACTTCCTATGGCCAATAAGCCAACCATGTTGATTTGTTACTCTTGTCACATTTCTTTGTTGGTACTGTACATGCTGACACCTCTCAAACCTTCCATCTCTACGCTTCTCATTTCTCACAAAAATTCTTTCTTACGGCAAAAATCTTATTATTTTCTTGAAAATGTGCAACGTCTCCGCTTAAATATAATTAAGATCTGCAAACGCGCCTTTGGCCTAGTAATACACTGCCCGTGAATTGAAAAAAAAAAAAAAATGAAACATCCCAATAATTTCGTAAATTTTATCCACGCATAATGCACTATCAATCTGCCGTCAATTAAATAATGGAATTTTTCATTGCACATTATACCTAGTTGTTGTTCATATCACTTACATCCACTCACTGAATGCTTACTTTCGTATGCAGGTACGCTACGTATACGTACCTACTTCATATTTAATGCATAGTAATTTTAGTCGATTTACAATTTATGCAAAACAACGTTCGCTCTATTTCTTGCGGTATAAATTAAGAGAAAGAGAGAGAGGGGAAAAAATCCATAAAAAACATTTTAAAAATATATAATAGAAAAAAAATGAGCCGGATATAAATACCGGCATCGATAACTCGTTTTACTTGGATCGCTGAAAAATGTTGAAATCTAGGAAACGGCCAGGGGCAGTAACCTGAGTATTAAGAATTTAATCGAAATCCGCATCGCTTCGCTATAATACGAGTACTTGATGGTACCTTTAGAGTTTGGGTGGCGCGGTAGGAAAGCGAATTGATCACAATTTTTAAGCATACGAGTTTCCACGAAGGTTAATATTCGCATCCTACGTATTGCGTTACACTCGAATGTCGCTCTCAAATATTTTGAATAAGAGTAGATAGCTACTTTGACCATACACTTACATGTACAACACAAGCTGATGCTATTTCTACTCGCACTTATTACTTAGCTAAGTGTTTGTGTAACGGGCGGTTTTTTACCATTTTCTCATTTGCTTATGAGCGGGCAAAACTTAGTTCGTTCATGGGTGAATGAGAAATTGTGCGTCTTCGGACTAAATAGATTTTTTTTGGAAAATAATAACAAAACAAAACTTTAACATATTTCGATCCAAAACAAAATTAATTTAGGAATAAAATTTTTTATTACTTTTTTTTAAAATTAAAATTTTTGCGCGCCTCAGATTAGCAACTCTGTAGGCGACGAGCGGTGACGACGCTAAATTTACGTCATTTGGCCACTTTTTGAAAGTTACACGATTCTTATTAAAATTATAACGAAATTAAACAATTTTGGAATTCTTATATATCAAAATCGATTTAATGGGTGCGTTTACATCATATTTAAGTATTTATTTTCTTCGAAGACGTACAAACTTCGAAAATTTTGTAAATATGTAAAATTTTGTATTACTCGCTGACAAAGTGTGTCGGCGAGTGGTATATATAGTATGTTGAGAGTTAATTAATTATAGGCTTATTATTCTCGCTTATGTATGGCCATGTATGTATGAATAAATACATCATTACATTTTGACAGACTGAAATCATTCTTTTGTTTTACGGACCGTCAAAAGAATTTTTGGCGCGGGCTGCCAGTTGTGCGCTCCACGATATTTTTTTTTTTTGTTATTTGGAAGGGTTAAATACCCAAGGAATCGGGCGACACAGGCGCTACGAACCAGGGAAATACCCTCCACCATTTTAAAGGTAATTTCTGTTACGAGTACTTTTATTTTCTAACAATAAATATTAATACGCTGGGCAGCCACAGGCGCCACGAAAGCGTTTAAACCAATAAAAATAATATTCGACTCGCGGGCTGCCGATGTCGCTGGCGCTCCGCAGAGTTTAAAATTTAAAATTTTTTTCGCGAACGTCGGGCTGCCGTGAGAGCGCTCGGGCGTCTAATTTTGATTTAATCTCTCCTGATGTATTTCTTCTTGTTTTCATTTATTATTCGATAACAGAATGAATTACTAAAGGGAAATATTTTACGTTTGGGTAGGGAGAGCAGATAGGAGGACTAGGTAGGCATGGGGTAATTAAATTCAAAATTTATTCTCCAAAAATTAGATTCTTGACTTAATTTAAACTTTTTATTGTTTATTTTTCTCTCGTTCATAATTTTTTTTAAAATTCTCGTAATGGCATGATAACTCGTCTGTGCATCCGCGATGTGTAGCGAGTTATCTTCGTCCATCTACGGGGTTCGGTGCCGAGCTGAAAACGACTCGGATTAAAATACGGGCAGACCGTTGGATCACCGATAAATATGTACGCCGCGCTGTAAACGGTGAATCGGGCGTTACATTTGTAAATACCTATCCAATGCCACACCGATTACGGATTGTTTCGGTGACTTCATAACGTATATAGGAATACATAAATAATACACAGGTATACTATTACGAGCATCAACATGTAGATGTACTATAAACGTACGTGGTACCTATATCATGTAGGTACGAGCAGTAGCTTTCTAATAACTAGGAGTATATTCACGACGCGACGTTTATGAAAATCATCATAAATCTGTAACCAAAGGGTGCATTCATTATAACTTATTGCCCTGATGGATTCACACTTTAATCTGGTCACGACGTTTAATCGATTACTATAATTTTGAGATTCAACTCTGGTCTAGCTGATTGCATATTGATTCTGACCTTGTAAACATAAATAACTAAATATGTATTGTAAGTAGTAAGTAGCTAAACAATAAGCACACACGGCCTATACTCGTATACCTATGTTGTACATAAACGTACTTGATGAACAGAGATGTAAAAATCGACGTATCATGTGAGATGACTGATGAGGCATGAGTTGTTACATTTCTTATCATCAGTGTTGTAAGTACAGAAGCAAGGTAATACGAGAATTATTTATTTTTTTACAAATATTTACCTCAAATAAGTACCAACAATGTCTTTTTCAACGTTGCCAACTTTTCAAAACAAATCCTTAGTGGGAAAAAAATAGGAAATTTTATTCTTGAAGCGATATAAAATGCAATCGCATCTAATTGAATCGAAATTTTGACCACACCAAATTTGACGTAAAAATTTAATTTAATGATATGAAGTAGGATTTTCTAATTTTTTTGAATGATACAAAGAAACCGAGAAATCTAGACAATTTTCATTTTTATAAAAATAATATAGAGAGATATATTTGATTTTTCAATTAAATTTGTTTTTGTCTTGTATACTTGTAGGAATACAATGTACACTCCATAATTTAAAGGAAAACTTACATTTATCTTTTTTATTCTAATGACTTCCAAGAAAGAAAAAAAAACAAAAGTTATTATTTTCAGTTTATTAAATAGATATTCAATTGCAATTTGTTTTCCGAACACAGTTGTAGGATTTTGCCTATGGAAGAAGGAGAGGCGGGACTTGATCGGTCATTTACACGACACTGTGGCAAATTTAAAACGTGGTAGAGGTAATCTTAAAGCTACCTTTACAAATACGAGTACTTGGCTGTTAAAACCTGGCACAAAAAAGCAGAGCTGGTGATAGAAACGTTTATTTCGTTCTGTTTCGATCTCGAATCTTTAAAAAAATATAGATTTTCTATCCTGATTTTCTTCTCTCATTCATTTTGAATCGTTCTGATTCGTTCTTTCAATTGGTTCTTAGACGTTTCGCTCCGATCAGTTTCTATCTTTTTACATTCTAATATTAATCAATTATCGTTCAGTTTCGATCTTGAAGATGATGGCTATTACACAGCCTGCCTAATTTGGGAATGATGGGTTGAAACAGGGTGGGGTTTTCAAATATTTGCATTTCAGATAGTTTGTAATCATTTAGCAAGTATATAAGGAAATTTTCTGTTTAAATTTCCCAATAACTTTCCACATGATAAATTTCTCCAGAAATTTATGCACATTCCCGCATTTAGTAAATATAAATACCAAATATACGTTTATTTACTTTGTTTTTTCTTTTTCTTCCTTAAAATTCCTAAAATCGAAATTTAATTAGATTCTGATTTAGATTTTTATTTTCTATATTTCACTTCTTTTGCTCGAGGCATATTTGATAATAAAATACGTAAATTACCAAAAAAAAAAAAAGAAATACTGAATAAAAAAGACGTGTATTGAATTGAAAAAATAGACATTCAAATGACACAAAATTATGAACGAAAAACAGTAAACATTTCAAAAGTAGACGCTAGATGGATGCTAGTCATGATAAACATGCAATAACTTGAAAATATTGGCTTGACCTTGGAGGCTTGGAATGTGAAAAAGCGAAAATTGAGTGAAAAGAATTGTATTGTTTCTATCTGTTCTCATCTTCGCTTTTTCGATCTTGTTTCGTTTCTATTCGCTCTCTACTGGCAATTTTTTTTATTGTTTCGATTCGTTCTTATAATGCTCTTCGCTCATTCAAATCGTTTCGTTCTCTCTGATTCTATCCCTCAAAAATCATTTCAATCTCTCCGTTTCGATCCGTTCTTTGCGTTCCTATCACCAGCACTGAAAAATTTTAAAGCTTTGAAATTGGTTGTCAAAGTTGTGATTGTTTTGTTTTCTCGAGCGTGTTTCATCAATAGAATGAAAAATGAAGGATGATTAGTATTAAGAGTACAACTCAAATACCACTAATAAGTAGAATTAAGAGTATAAGTCAATTTTTAGCGTTTTTTAGATTTTGGCATATTCTGATGAGGGTAGTGTAGAAAATAACGGTAATTCTACGGTGATTACCGCGTAAAATATTATTTTTAGTTGGATGACTTATGCAGTCATTTAAATTTTCGTTTATCTAGTTTTAATTTGCACAAGACTTTGAAAAAAGGTTGTAGAAGCGTGTTTTTTTTTTAAAGCTGAGGTAATGATGGACGCTAGAGTAGTAATTTTGGTAATTATGTGATTATTTTATACCGATATTATTTCTTTATTTAATAAATACCATTTAAAACGTTTCGTAATGTTTTGGCGTTCAATTATCGATATTTCGAGTGCATTAACGGTAATTTCCAGTAAGATTCCCTACAATTCAGAAGTGGTCGCGAATTTCATGCTAGTTTAGAAAGTCGAAAGTTGTCACTAGAGTTTTGTTCGGGGTGTAATCGCGAATTCGTGACTATGGCACCGAAAAAGAAGTCCGCCGAGGAATTTCAGGATACAAGACAGGTACTATTGGCAACTGTTAGTGATCTCGTCCGTGCAGCCAATAGTGCAGTGTTATTGCCCGACATCTCGAAATTCAATGGAGAGACTTCGCCAGCAGAAGCGAAAGAATGGCTCCGAACCGTCGAAGCTCAAGCGACAATCGCACAATGGGTCGATAGGCAGAAACTCGAGACTGCGAGAAGACTCCTGACAAATGCTGGTAAGGCGTGGTATTTACTTAACGCTGATGAAATCGAGACGTGGAACGATTTTCGTAAGCTATTCTTCGAAAGTTTCGTTGGAGAAGAAGACAACGTTATTGATAAATGGGAACGAATCCAGTCCCGTGCGCAGAGGGAGAAAGAATCACCGCGTGAGTACGTACTCGATAAATTACGCCTCGCAAAGGACGTGAACGCCTCGGTACATGAATCCAAGGCATCCGTCTGTGCTGGTCTACGATCCGCGGAATTGGCCCATTATTTGAAGGTATTTGATTACAAGAAGCCCAGCGATTATATGAAACGTGTACGCGAATTCGAATCGTTAAAGCTGCTCAAGTTGTGTACTGTACCGCAAACAATGACGACGCAACCAACCCGAAAAACGGTTGCCGAAACGACGACAGTTACGAGCAATTCAAGCAGCGCATTGGAAAACGATCCGAAGAAAACGATGTTTTGTTATAATTGTCGCCAGAAAACTGATCACCTATCTCGATATTGCCCTCAACCAAAGCGCCCGAGGTATTGTACGAGCTGTAACACCGAAGGACACTCAAAGAAAGAATGCCCGATCAATACAGCGCCAACCCAAGCATCCCGCACCCCAAAAGAAACCCCATCATCATCTGCAAACGCAGCCAAGCAGCCATTGGTGAATACGGTTACTGGTGCGACGACGAAAAGCGGCGAGATCTCATCTACAATTCAGCATTTTTCACGCAAATGAGTGTAGGAGGGAGCCGATGTTACAATACAATATACATAATACAATCATATGATTTGTACATTATGCATTATTTAGCTATGTACCTACATGTACAAGTAACGCGCATTATTTGAGCTACAGAATGTACACGTAGGCACTTGTCTTACCGTTAATGCGGGTTGAAAAAAAAAAGAAGAAATTATGCAGCGCCTTCCAAATCGCGAAACGTGTACATTTTCTACTTACGTGCCAAATGAAAACTGTAATGAAGTTGATACGAGGCGAACGACAACGCCTGAAATAATCGCGTTATGTGAATTTATTAACATCGCAACGTTGAATGCAGAATGCAGCAGTACCACAACATAACACAACACGACTACCACTACCCCACCGGCACTGCGGTCATAGAAAGGAGGTGCGGTGCGGTGTCAGCATCCCTGAGCAATTACATATACGACTTATACGTACGTACGTACATACTACATACTATATATAGATAGTACATTATAATATTATTTTATTTCGCTTACGCTTGTGTACGTAGCGTTCGACTGTACACGTAGCAGTGCGAGCATACGTAGGTTAACTTGAAGACGCTGAATTCGATGCTCCTCATAATACGCGTTGTAAGAATGCTCTACGACGATTGACGTGCAAGCAATTTCCTTGCGCGCATGTGTACGTAAATAACAAAAATTGACATATACCATTCTACACGTGTACCGTGATTTTTTTTTTGTTAATTTGCCTATTCAATTTTTACGCTTAAATTTCACTGTGAAAATGAAAAGGGAAGTGTGCTCATTTTAAATTCAAATACAGATCGTAAGCATTTTGTACGAATTTTCCAACATTTAAAATACAAGAAGAAAAAAAACTTCTTTTTTTGGAACGATTATAACATTTTTCGGCTTTCCGGATTCTTTGGGTTGTAGAAAAATAAGTACGACCATCATTCGTTATTGCTAATTGTTTTCTTTTGTACTTATTATGCGTACAAAACGATATAATATGTGCAAATTGTGAAATTGCCAAACTCGTATTCGCGAGTAAAAAGTGAAATACGCTAGTACATAATATTATGTTGAAAATGTGTACAAATACAAGCACGCTTATACTATGCGCGTAATACATTCGCATACAAGTATGGAGTATAGGTGATACTTGCTTTAGAATGTCAATGAGTTTAGAATAATAAGTCAAATATTTGGAATATTTATTTCGGAGCGAGTTTGCAATCCAAAATACCGATGCCCATACGAAAATATCAGAAAATTTTATTTTTTTACAAATCAGTTCAACGTACGTCGATTTGGAAAGAAAAAAAAATGATATAGCTAATTCATTTTATTATCAGGTACTGGCGAAAAAAAAATCACGAATACGAGTAGAATGTTTTTACGAGTTTCAGGTATAGATCATTCGTATAAATTAGGTACTTAAAATTCCTCCAGACGTATGCAGATGTAAAGATGCTGGTTTTTGCAAATGTACGTTCACTGAAAAGAATTTCTATAGAAATAACAACAAATACATAAAAATTGGAAACAAGAAACAAAAAAAAAAATACTATACTGATATGTATAGGCTAATAATACGAGTACTTAATATACCTATCTCTATTATAGTATATCGTATGCTCGTCGGATGAAGGCCTATTACTGGTTCGCCTTTTCTTTTCATTGGTTCGTGCCAAAAGCGCGAAGAACAAATTTACGTAATTTCCATCAAAACATAATTTCTACAGTCGTACGCAACAAAATTTCACATCAACAGATTTCGCTTCCATTCCACTCTAAAAACCTATGGTTTGTCGTCATTCATAAATTCTAAATCGTTTGCGCTTTTATTCTGTACTTACATATTATCATATCCTTTTTAATGTACATCGGTTACGCTTCAGGCATTCTCAAAATGACAAATGTGGGCTATAATGCTTGTAGTCTATGTAAACTAGGTCTCAAATAGGGCTAAAATGAAAACAAAAATATATATACGTATACTGAAGCTGAGTTTTTAATTAGGGCTTGATCAGGTTTGCAAATAGCATTGCTAACTACTTCATGTTTACAGACCACACCCAATATAAAGTCTGAAAACCCCTACACTATCACTTCTAAAAGCACTTACGTAAAAAATATAGAAAAATATATTGTAGTATTTCTTGTCACGTAATAATCAATAATTATTTCAAATGTTTACAGTCAGCCATTTTGGATCTATTTTGACCCAAATTGAAGCGTTCGTATTCTGGTCATCAACGAGCCCCACATACGAAGGTTTGACCTTTCTAGGTCGATTTGGTGATGAGCTGATGATATATGGAAGATTTATGAAATTTTCTGCAGCATAATTTTCCCCTCAAAAGTCATGTGTATTTTGCTCCAAATTCACTTGGAAAGTTAAAATCATAATACGTTAGTCATTTGGTTTCATTTTATTACGTGATGCAATCGCAATGTAAAATTGTCGACCTCTCGTGTACCTCTATCACATTTTGTGGTCGATAACCCCTCCTATCCTCATCCCCATCTACCCTCCAACATCATGTACCGAGGTAAAGTGGGGATATAGTATACTTATTATCCCCAATAATCATATGAGCTAATATTAATTACACCTTCACCAGTTTGAGGCTCCTCAAGCTCTACTAAAATTTTGTTAATCCACTATTTTGGATCCATTTCGATCTGAATTCGAGAGCTCATATTCTGATCACTAATTAACCCCACGCACAAAGTTTGACTTTTTTACATTGAGTTAGTGAGGAAATACGGAAGTTTTAAAAAATTTCACGGCTCAAAACATCCTCAAAAAGCAGTTTTTTGCTTCAACTCCCCTTCAACTGCACTTAAAGAGCTGAAATTTGGATATGTTAGTGTCCGTAACTTATTCTTTCACATAACATCGACAATAGAAAATTTGAGTTATTTGCTCTTTATCCAGCCTCCCTCAAAAGTTGAGTGATCCGTCATTTTGAGATGTATCAAAAAAAATACCTTTTTCGCATTTTTTAGAAGAGTCTTTCACCAAGTAAAACTCAGTTAAAGATTTATGTTAAATATTTTTTTACAGAATTGTTTTGGGAAGAGTTCCAGTCCAAGAAACCCAAACAATCTCAAAGGAATTTTCACGCCCTAAAATCTTCGAACTTTATAAAATTTAAAAGCGGTGCTTTACTCTGCCGCACCAATTTTCTCCCTATAATGTACATATATGTATAAAAAATACTATAAAAAAAAAAAAAGAGAGAGAGAGGGAGAAAAGAACTCGGCATCAAGTTTCAGTCAATTCGAGAAATATTCGCTTTGTCGGATGTCGTATTAAGTATTCAACAATAAAGAGCGTAACAAATGGCAAAATAAAAAGCTCGATATTGTTGGTTAGAGAGGTCTAATAAAGAGTACGAACACGTAGCGTAGGACTCGGTCTTTACGTCGCGTCGTATTATTCGAGCCTGTGCTATTGACAACTAACTTAAGTGTTCCAAAAAATCAACTCGAACTCGATAACGTGCTATTTGATATTACACTCGTCAAATGTCTAACGTAAGTTGACGGGTAGTCGTGTACGTGCAATATTTAGGTACCTACTCGTATATTGGTATAGTTACAAAACGAGTTTGGTTTCTAAATATAAATAGGAAGTTGAAGTTTGCTTTTTGTGCTCGCTTGTAGCTATAGTTCTTTCGAAATTATTCGTAAAAAAAAAAAAAAAAAAAAAAAAACGAAGAGTCTTTCGTATTTAAAGATGGTAGAAAGGTAACGTGAAATGAGCAGGGAGCAGGAGTTATACGATGGTGTTTATATTATTCGGAATCACGCGTACCTACGTACATCAAGTACATTTATATACGTAATAATTATGGGAATTTTTCAGTCATTTGAATTTGAGGTGGGCTGAAAAAGGGATGCGACGGTTCGACTAAGTATAGGTATTACACAGGTTATGATACCTATACCTACCAATAATATATGTACGTGCTCGCAGTATTTCGACATTGGGTGTAAAACGTTGCAAACTGGATGGACGGTCTAAATTTTATTTTGAACTGCCGCATGGCATGGTAAACTGGAATAACAACTGCATCACGTTGCCTAATTCTACTCGTATAACGAATTCATTTATTCGCCAACTATGCTAGATTCGAGTTTCGCGCCAAGGATTTCACAAAGGAAAGGGAATAGCCGAATAGTCGAACAGTCGAATAGCTGAATAGGTTAGTGTGATCATTATATGATTGTGGCGTGTAGGTAAGTCGACGGCATGCGATGCCACCTTAAATGCATTTCACCGTTTTCCCTTTCCACGCGCGCAGTAATTTACCAACATACTAGCCCATATATACGTATACTTATACTAATACACTACAGCTACAGCTACAGCTACATAGACGCATACATCGTCGTAGGTACATCATATATTAAAGCAATTTAGCATTCTTTCGCTTTTTCTTTCCATTTCTATAATTAATATAGGTAAGGTACGTAGTTAGGTTGGTACCTACATATTTCAAGCTGAGAAAATAGAGTCAAAAATATTTGCATACATATACCTGTTGTACGAGTATTATACAAATACATGCACACGTATATACCTATATTCAGGTAGCCTATATTTACACTCGTACGTATTTTATTAGGTATAAATATACATATTATGCGCTACGACTATTAGTACGATCATATGTGTATATAATAATATGATAATTATGTGCTCAATACTGGCAGCTGCTGCTCGGTATAGTTGGTAGACACGTTTTAAGACGTTACGCCACGCATGATTGCCACGTAAGCGCAACTTCAAGTGCAAGTGCAAGTGCAAGTGCAAACGTGTAAGTGGAAGAATTCGTGATAGCAGATACGTTGCCTATAAATATACATACGATGTGCGTACTACGTACTTATCGTTATTTACGCAGTACGAGTACGTGTACCTATAGCCTAATTCCACACGCTAGTGAGGACTGAAAATTTTTCAGCATTCACGAAAGCACATAGCTGGCTTAGAGAGAATAAGTACTAAATTTTTCTTCGGCCAATTTCGAGGCAATGCTTTGGTACTATAGGAGAACACTATCGACGAACATCCCTGAATGGAGTTTTGCGACCTCAATCTCACCCTTTCTTGCAAGCGCAAAATTATCAATTTGATGAATTTTCCAGCATGTCATAGATGTTTATAGGAGGCGCTATAAGAAAAATGAATAAACATCGCCCTCTCTCCATCTCTCCTCCTATTTTGATAATTTAATATCACGTGCACGTACGTGTAGACAGTTTTTTGAATACTTATTGGTATGTACAAATATTTTTTAACTATCGAACAACATTTGATTTATTCACGACTTCAGTTCTACATATGTTTAATTTTTAAAAACGAAAAATACATGAAGGAGAGAGCGAAATGAAATTTACAAAAACAAAAAAACCATCAGCTACTGATAAAGCAGTGTTTCCGTATCTCGCATGTATCTAGATACTGTTTGCTACTTATACAAAAACTCCTCTCCGCCGCGTCTTGCTCCACAGAGTGATAGCCTTTATTCCTCATTTAGTACATAATAATATTAACAGTGTGCTTTTTACGCACGGAAAATCGAATCAACCATGCAAATACGATTGTCAAGTCAAGCCCTACATTAACAAAGTATACTTTTCCTGACAAAAAATCTAAAAATAACGCAGTTAGCTGTACTACACTGGACAATGATTAATAGGTGGTCTCCGTACGATACATAATCATTAAGGTGGATCAAAGAATGGTTGAAGACTTTTTTAGAATGTTTTGCTATGAAATATTGAAAAATACGGCATGGCGCAACGTGAAAAAATTTACGAATTTCTTCGAATAAAAATACGTACTTATTTATGTACTTTTACGAGTATTCCTATTCAGCGTGTGAAATGGCACTTTTTCACCATGTCGTTAATCTTAATATCATTACTATTTACGCTTATTCAGACTTCGTAGAAGAATTTCTTCTAAAACACACGTGCCGCTGGAAAGTTTCGTATAGCGTTCTACATACTATACGATACGTATTACACTATTAAGAAGTACGTACGTACTTGTGCATTTTGTATATATTAATACGAATCCATATTTATGTATGTAATGTATCTATATTATACCAGGGACGTACCGAAAGGGGGGAGGGGGGAGTTTCCTTCCACCTTGGCTTTTGGAAAGTTGGTGAACTTGACCACTTGCGCTAGTAAACACTATTCAAAAAAGGACAGATGAATTTTCTTAAATTAAATATTGCACTTTTTGAAAATGCCAACTTTTGGAATTTACCAACTTACCAACTTGCCAACTTACATAAAAGTTGAAAAAATTTCTTTCGCGCTTCGCGCGTTGTATTTTATATAAATTTAAAAAAATTTGGAGGAGGAGGCAAAAAACGAGAAAATAGCTTAAAATACTGAGATTTACCAATATTAACCAAGTGTGAAAGAAAATGTATCAGCTTGTCATCTATTAGTATAAAATATTTGCGCGTTATTTTTATTACGAATTTACGTAAAACATTTTAACCTTTAATGCGTTGTATTCATTTTTTACCCATCATACGAGGTGGATGATTTTCTCATTTAGCAAAGTTGATAGAGTAATATGAAGAATGACATTTCGATTGTCATCCTACAACTAAAACAGAATTGTTAACTTCATAATTATTTATGTAAAATCGAAGGAATTTTCGTTTAGCGTAGTACGAGCATCATAAAAAAAATCATTCAGGAATCAGGACTACACCTATCGTTAAAATTTGCCAAGATAGTATGTATTTTTCAATACTAATTTCGTATTATGGATGAAAAATTGCCAATTTGCTGAAATTAAAACATTGAAAAATGAAAATTTTTTTCCGGTTAGATGTATCTATATAACTTCACAACATAATAACACAAGGAAATTACCTAAAAATTAGTGACCAAACGATATCTTCTTATTTCTTGTACAGAGCTATGTAAAATACGTTCTATATCTATATCATAGCGAAAATGTCCGCCTATATCGATTAGAGTGCTCTAAATCTGTGTATATCAGATCGATTATCAGCGATATTTGAAAATTTGACGATCTATTTCTACCGAATATAGAACTGCTTTACAATATATCAAATAGATATCTGGAAAATATCCTTCTAATTTCTACTGTATATCGATTGATCTCTAGCCTTTATCTGTAGATTTCATCTTATTTCTATTCGATATACATGAAACATACATGCTATGTGATATCATTTTCGAATTTATATATCGTATAAATATATCCTTTTCTTTATATAGATTCTATATACAAATTGCGAAATTATATAGATATAGATGCATACCTATCTCAAAGCTGGTGCAGGGTGTCTAAAATAAATTCGGAACCTATCATAGTTGACAGCATCCTTTTTTTACAGCATCAATTTCAGTAAAGCAACAAAATCGTGTTTCTCTTTTTAACTTAGCATAATTTACACTAAACAAAAAAAATCCAGTTTGATTGCTATAAAGTTGATTCTGTAAAAAACAGATTCTGCGAACTATGGTAGGTTCTAAATTTATTTAGATACCTTGTACCTACAGTAATTAAAAAAAATAAAAATTACACGGAAAGATAAAATATTAACGATTTTTACACTTTTATCATTGTTACCAACAAATTTCATTCTTCCACTTCACTATTAAAAATTTAATTTAAACAGGAAGTTCACTGGACGTGATATTATAAAACACAAAAGACAACTGACTATGACTTAAAAAAAAAATAAACACTCGAACACTGTCTTATAAGAGTCGAAACTTATCAAAACGAGAAGGACGCGTGAACTCAAAACTGAATAATAAATAATATACAACACAATCACAAAATTTTAAAGAAATTTCTTTATATCTTGAGATAGGTATATGATGACTTTACTTTTAAACCGGATGACCCTATATAGTTTCGATAATGTGTAGATATTGCAAAAGCATTTCGTTTTTAGGGATATCCAAACAATATCTAAATAAATCTTGATGAGCGTAGATTCATTTTACATATCGACAGATATACCTGCGACAGCATACATGTAGCAAGATACATATACGATATAATTGTGTGAAATTGTGTTACATAAATCGTTTCTAAATCCTAGAACGCTATTCAGATATCTACTCGACCTAAAAACGCCAAATTTGGTTCTTAGGGTTATTTTCTTGGAGCAAAAAAAAAAAAAAAAGGTCAACAGTTGGTAAAATTTTAGGGTTTCTCCCCCGCCCCCTGAAGAATGTCCTCTGTACGCCCCTGTATTATACACGCACGCATTATACGTACCTACTACCTAGATAGCTGAGCGCTTGATAGGGTTTGTTATATACGCACAATACCTAGGTACGTATGCGTATATAGATATACCCACATAGGTGGAGGTACTCGTACACGGTACGTACAATGTATATGACGATAGGTATGTGTATCGGTTAGTTTTTGGCTACATTTCAAATCACTACCTACTGGGGATTGTTCGTATTATTAGTTCCTACCCTATACCGGTATCCGCTGTCACGACTAGATACGTAAAATGTAAAATCTAAATTTTACACTAAAACGACTATTACCTTTAGCGAATGAATGTCAACTCGATCGAGTCGATTATGTAATACTCGCGCGTAGGTACGTTCTCGTTACAGTTTTTACTTTTATTTTCATAAGCGGCGATAATCGTCGAGTTTTTCTACTATATAGGTATTACGTTGCAGGTACCAGCATATTATGCTATTCACGTAAATACAAGTGTATTTATATATTATTATAATACGTACATAGATAGCAGCTTACTTGAAAAAAGTATAGTCTGCTAAGGGACGCGCTGTTTAGTCCTAATAAGACGAGTATATATTGTACGAGTATAACGCAGACATTCGTGTGCATACCTATGTGTACCTATATGCAGAGACACCCTTACCAGTAACCATCAATGCAAATACACTAGGTACATAATTATGTAGATGTAGTACCTATACGTCTACCTAAATTAATTAACGCGTTTAAGGCGGTGCTTCGGAAAATAAGTTGGTAAATGCGAAAAAGTTGTTTTTTTAATAAAAAAATGAAAAAATTGGAAAAATAAATGCTTAATCGGTTAAAACAAAGTCTCTAAAATAATATATTATAATTTTAAATCATTTAGTTGCGTTACTTTTGAGAAAAATACTGCAAATGAAAATAGGATATAATTTTCATTTGCAGTATTTTTCTCAAAAGTAACGCAACTAAATGATTTAAAATTATAATATATTATTTTAGAGACTACGTTTCAACAGATTAAGCATTTATTTTTCCAATTTTTTCATTTCTTTATTTTAAAATCAATTTTATCACATTTACCTACTTATTTTCCGAAGCACCACCTTAATATCGTACAAATGGACTATCTGTACATAATACATAATACCTACATAATAAATACATAATCAATGATCATGTGTAGAACTTGTCGTCGTAATTTTCGGGCATCGCGTCTATATTACGTAACGCGCGACGTTCGCTTAAAACCTACATAGACATTTGTTTACATATTAGAAAGAAAGAACTATACGTATTGGCGCTCATCAACTTCTTAGATCTACACCTATACGCTACTTATAATCTCTGTCGACCGCGTAAATCTGGGGTCAAGTTCTAGAAAATATGTCAACGCGCTCGCCAAAACTATCACATTCACAACTCGCTTTTTGTCCCATCCCATCTATACGCGTATATTTATTCTGGTATTAATACATGCATAGATAGTAAGCTGCAGTAGGTAGGTAGCTAGGTACAAGGTAGTAGAAGGTACGATTCGACTTTCGACGGCGATTTAACAACCTTATACTAGGAATGCAAAGTTGTCGTTGTAGAGGCGACGCTGTATTACTAACACGTATGGGTATACCTTACCTATATACTTATACCTATATAAACGAGTACTATATACTTGACGTCTTTCTACACCAAATTGGCAATTTTGTACATGTACTCGATTGTCAAGTGAAGAACTGATATTGTTCAATTTGAAAAACGTTTTTAGGTACAAGTAAATGTAAGAAAATTAAGACTGCGTAAGAAAGCATGCTTTTATGTAGTATACCTATTACCTACGACGTCGACGTCGACGTGTAGGTATAGGTACGCACCACATTGTGTAATTCTCAAATTATCATCCTGTACGATCGAAAATTAGTACTTGCTTGCATTTATAATGATTTATACGTACCTATTTGTTTATAAATTAGTAACTTTAGTATCACGAACACGCGTTTTAGGGCTCAACTGATAACATTCGCATTTTTAGTATTCACATTAAGCACATAATACGTATGACGTGTATACTGTATGTGTATACGTGGATACCTATCCATACTATCACCGATATGCTTTTTGATTGGCACCACATCACGCGAGTAACAACCAATTAGCAAGTGGGAAAATGGTAAATCATCTCGTGAATCAGCTGACGATTCAAATCGCAAACGATGTTCAGTCTTTCACCGAAAACTGAACGATATTGTTTCGGAAGTTAGAAGTAAAAATTACCTAGATTTTATCACACTCTATAACCTATAATGACTGGTCAGTACGCGCGTAACATATGACCAATCAGAGCGCAGACCAGTTACTATAATTACTCTATAATAAATTGTCAACCTCTCTTGTACCCCGCCTTCATTTTTAGGTCCAATCACCTCTTTTCTTCCCATCTAACATGATGTGTAGAGGTGAATTTTGGACATATTATACATCTTATCCGCAATAATAATCATATGAGTTCGCATTGATTACATTTTTACAAATTCGAGGCTCCTCAAGTTCTACTCCATTTTTGATACTCCGCCATTTTGGATTGATTTTGACCGAAATTCAAAGAACCACATTCCAGTGCCGAACTAACCGCACACGTAAAGTTTGACTTTCCTACATTGATTTGTTGAAAAGATATTGGAAAACTGAAGAAGTTTCACGACTGAAAATTTCCTCAAACAACTGTTTTCTGTTCGACCTCTTCTCCAAATGTATTTGGGAAGCTGAAATTTGCACATGTTGGTGTGCCTGGTTCACTCTTTCATATGGGATCGAAAACGAAAAATTCAAGCCATTTACCCTCTCTCCAGGCCTCGTAAAAATTTGAGTAATCGGCCATTTTGAGGTAACTTTTTTGAACTTTTATGAAGAATTTATCATCAAATTTGAAGTGATTTTCAGAAATACCTGTGGACCCCAAGTGTGAGAGATAGCAAAAAGTTGGACATTTGCCACATGATTAGATACAATTTACAAATGACCTAAAATGAATAGATTTGAAAACCTCACCTTCACCCTCACTTTTCCCCCTTCCGAAATCATGTAGGTTGTAATAGCTATCGATTTCATTGAAAACTCAACGAAAAAATGTTTGTAACAATTTATATAGCGATGAGAGTAGTGATATTCAGTTGATTATGAAAAATGTAATTAAAAAAAAAAATAATAAGAAATCTATTTCTGTGCTTACTTACTTATTTGTATAAATGTAGATACACGAAGATTATTAGGTATAAAGAAACTATGCGATTTAACGTTTGAATGTTAAAAAAAAAAACGTAAGCAGCCATGCCGCATTACTGGAGCTGAGTTTTTAATTGGAGCTTGTTTTGATTTACTAATAACCTTGCTTAACCGTTCATGACTACAGGCCACACCCAATACCAAGTCTGAAAACCCCTACCCTATCCTTTCCAAAAACACTTAAGAAGTTGAATTTGGCACAAATGTAGTATTTCTTGCCATGAAATAATCATGTGAACACATATTTCTCAAATTGTAACTATTTGAGGGTGCTCAAATTATCTTCAAATCTTGATAATCCGCCATTTTGGATCCATTTTGACTCAAATTTAAGAGGTTATATTCTGGTCACAAACTAATCCTACACACAAAGTTTGACCATTCTAGGCCGATTTGGTGATGAGATATGGAAGATTCATGAAATTTCCTGCAGCAATTTCCCCTCCAAAAGCCGTTTTTTGCTCTAAACCCCCTCCAAAATCACTGAGGAAGCTAAAATCAAAATATGTTTGTCACTTTGGCTCATTTTATCATATGTCACAGCAATAAAAAATTTTCGACCCCTCCTATACCCCACCACTATTTTAGGTTGATAACCCGCCTTCCCCCTCCAACATCATGTATGGAAGTGAATTCGGGATATAGTATACAACTTATCCCCATAACCATATGAATTCAATTAATTACATTTTACCAACTTGAGGTTCCTCAAGCTCTACTCAAAATTTTGATAATCCGCCATTTTGGATCCATTTTGATCCAATTCAAGAGGTCATATTCTGGTCACCACTAACTTCACCACAAAATTTGACCTCTTTAACTTGATTTGGTGGGGAGATATGAAGATTCAAGAAATTTCATGACTCAAAACTTCCTCAAAAAGCCGTTTTTTGATCTAACTCCTCTCAATATGCACTTAGGAAGCTGAAATTTGGATATGTTAGTATCCGTGACTCACTCTTTCATATGAAATCAAAACGAAAAATTTGAGCTATTTGCCTCTTCTCCAGCCCCAAAATTTGAGTGATCGCCATTTGAAATTTATCGAAAAAACAAAAAAACTATTTTTGCGTATTTTCAAGAAGAGTTCACCGAATTTTGAGCGAATTTTATGAACCGCT
>VFXL01000035.1:0-12783 GCA_009761765.1 Phenacoccus solenopsis | reverse complement strand
GGAAAAGACAATGAAATTACTCATACCGTGCGTCTAAGTGATTCGGGTACAATCAGTGAAAAAATCTCTTCCAATTATTTAAAATTGGTTTTTTCAAATGCATCAAATTGTAATGCAGTTGAAATGAATTTATCAGCCTTGAAATTCAATGAAGTAATTTTAAAAATGATTTCTGATTTAGAAATTGTAGTTTGACTCTTACTATGTTATCAATAAACTGAGATTTTTGTGCCGATTGTACCCGAATTATTTGGACGCACGGTATTTGTATTACATGATAATTTTGAATAGCACATTTACAAAAACCTATGAAGGTTTAAATAAATTATATTCTATAAATTATAAAAATATTAAAAGGTCATTCCATGTCATTTCAACCAAGAATTTGATTTTCTAGTTATCGATTTTCCTAATTTTTGTTACGAATTAGTTTTGCTCCATAGGTAAGAAAACTACTTCGCGGGCAAGGATAGGACCTACTTAATTTTTAAAATTTTTTCAGTTTTGCAGAACATCCAACTTTTAGAACTCATAGAGAGCGAACAAATTCATTGAGAGATGAGCGGGTTTCGTACTACAATAGGCCATTCAAAGAAAATTCTAATGAGTTCATAAAATTTTCAAAAGTTGAAAGTTGAACTTTTAGTGTATAAGAGTTGAACTTGTACGGAAAACGTATTGAGACCCCAGCTTAGAGATTTAAAAACTATATCGTAATAAAAAAAATAACTTGATGTGTTTTTAACTTCAGTATTTTCAAAATCGGGACTCGCTCCGTTTAGTGGGTATGGTGGCCTCAAATTGTGAAAAAAAAATTGAAAGAAGGCAGTATGGGCATGAGACATATTGTTTTATAGGTATTTGGGTACGCTAAATACGATTATGGACTCATTTTTCATCACTTATTATTTTACTGGGTGTATGATTGCTAAGACTTTCACTCTTAGTGTTGATAGGCTGGAGGGAGTGAGGAGTCATTAAGTTTTGTAGCTGAAGGTGATTTAGAAAGGGAAGAATTTTTTGTATTTTATCTGTGGGGTTAAGATTATTAGAGATGTTGAGGTTCAAGTCTATTTAGCTTCAGAATTTCACAACAAAAGAGAAGATATTGGATGGTAATAGGTTTTAAATTACAAAATTGGCATTTAAGGCGTCATGAATATAAATGACTGTGAATAAGTTTTTTATATTCAATTCTGAGTCGTGTGATAATTATTTCATCAGCTCTGCCTGGGAGACATAATTTACCATAGAAGAGAGCTCTTGTCAATCGATAAAGTTGCATGAGAGGAAGGTAACTTGAAGAAAATCTATTTATTAAGTGCAAAAAAAATTATTTATTCACTTTTCTATTTCTTGATTTTTCTCAGCAAATTACGAAGTAGGGACTACCTAAAAGAGGGACTTGATTATCTTCAATACTTCTTATCACTGCTTTTTATGTATAGGTACATTAGGTATGACAATTCATTTTTTCTCATATTGAGAAATATTTTCTGAATCTAAAAAATTCAAGAAAGATAGAAAAATACCAAAATTAAGAAATTTTTGATTTTGAGTGAATCATTTCAATTTTGTTATAGAAAATTTCATTTGTTTGAAAAAAAAAACTCACCTTCAATAAACTATTAACTTACCATATTTCTGCTTAAAAAAAGCAAACAGTCGCAAACACACAACTTCTAAATGTCAAGTTTTATATAATTATTCCTACCAAAAAAAAAAAAAAAAACAAGCTCAAACGAACACATACATATTTCATATAATTAACCTATAAACACATAGAATTACTCTCAAACGAAATTCAATCCCTATCCAGCCTTAAGTAAAGATTCTCTTAAAACCCCATATTATTAGAAATCTTTCACAAAGTTCGTTTTTTTTTTTATCTATAGCCGTTCAAAAGATTTTGGTGTTTTCTGTTTTTACCTTCGTAAAGCACTATTCTGTGGTTCTAAATCAACCAAGCTATATAAAATTTTAGTACTTATACGGAAAGGTTTGAAAGGAAGCTATTGCATTGAAGAGTACAGGTGATATAATAAAAAAAAAAAGTTTAGTAAGGAAAGAATGAAAACCAGTTAACCTCATTCTAGAAAAGCACTATACCTACATTCCTCAGTAGAATAGCTTCCTTTCAAATTCGACATTTATATTTTTATAGGCTTATAGGTTTTATTGCTCTCCTTTTTTTAGTAAACCTTTTTTTATTACTTTTTAATACAATGGCTTCCTTTCATAAAGTCTTTTGTATAGCTCATGTTAACCTGTATGTAAGTCCTCCTCAGGCTTTACTAAGCGGGACATCCTATGCGTAGTTCAGTCCTATAGCAGTATGGTATAAGTCCATATTGTTTGTAAAACAGTGAAATAGTGTTCTCTTATTTGCTAAGCTTACTTTGTTCTGACTCGTGATAGATGTAAAGCTTTCAAAGATTTTTGAAGTATTTCATAGTTTATTAGTTCTAAATTGAAGTAACTTCATAATAAAGTCGATTTTCTCATACAGCATTGGTATCTTAATGGTTTGATGTATACTATTACTTCTCATTTTTGAAGGATCAGACGTAGAAGGCTCAAAGTGAAATTTCGTGATGTTGAAAATTATATCAGTTGACGTAGTATAAATAATCTTCTTACACAAAATTACATTAAGAAATATTTGCTATTGTTGCTAACTACTGAAAAAAATGCTTCAAAGATGTGAACTTGAAATGTTGAAAGGTATTTATATAACAAACAAAAAAAAATCAAAATTAACACGATCAAAAAATTATTTTTCTTTTCAATATGTCGAACCAATTACGAGCAAGCAGAAAGATCCACATTTCCAGGGCATAATGTTAATTTGGATTACAAACACGATGAAGTTCGTACATAAAATTGAAATATTGAACAAGATAAAATTTTCTTGAAACGGAATTGAAAATCTTTTGTTCATTTTTTTTTTTTTTATCAAGATTTATTAAAACTTTTCTGCGTATTGAATTTGATGTTGATTAAAAATTGTTTGTCATGTTAGAAACATACGTGCAAAATGAAAATTCATGTTCCAGACACGAATCGAATTTCGATTGTGAGCATGATGAAATGCCTACGTTCTATAAAGAAAATGTAATTTGTTCAATTCTGTAGTCATTTTATTTGGCAACGTTGCTGGGTCTCAGATAATCGACGAAAAATCTGTAGTGGGTCTCGGAACTACGTGTAAAATCTGAGGGCCTCACAACACTGTAGAAAATCATTTATACTTGTATGTTTAAATAAGTCGATTTTCTTACCCCTCTCAGGTTGCCGGCATTCGCACGAATAAATGATGCATATAGGTCCGACTCCCATCCTCGTATCTATTGTAGAAAGGGTGGGTCTCGGTTCGTCCAGTTGATATACTGGGTCTCACAAAGATAGCGGTACAAATATATATATATATATATATATATATATATAGGTATCAACGTTGACAGCAGAAACTTTCTGGCGTCTTTATTTTAAACATATTCCATCATGTTAATTTCCAAACCCATGAAAAATCGGTCAGGCGCGGACTGGCCGACTGGCATACCACGATTTTTGAATGGGAGTCTTCATATCAACAAAATTTCCATCTGAAGTAAAAGTACGGATAGGTATATTGTAGGATTTTTCTGGATATTAGGGGCGGGGGTGAGTATCATTCTCAACCTAAAGATTAAGACAATCATTAAATTAGTTTTCTAGTTACCTCAGTAGCTGATAAGTAATCAGTATCCTTTACAAATTATTTTAAAATGTGTGGGACATAAAATATGAGAATGCGTTTTACCCCTTTGCTACGGAAGAGAGATAAATGTTCTAAAAAATAATAAAAAATAAAAAAATCATTCGATCCGACTCATTTTTACAACATGTGTTTATTACCATCATTATAATCGTTCCAATGAAATGGTAAACATTTCAAAGAAATTGTGAGAAAAAATCAAATCATTCGGGATAGTTCGAGTCCTTAGAATTCGTGGGAGGTCTCTCATACATACGTAGTTGTGTGTTTGAAATCTTTATCCGTTTAACGAACGAAACACGCTCCACGTATGCATTTTTTAAGCGCATTTCTCAATCCGTTTATTGGATACATTTTTAGTTGAGTTTTTTCAATAAAAAACATAGGTAACTATTACACTTCACCTGATTTATTAGGAGGTGACGTTTTCATATCCTTATATGTTTCAGGCCATTTGTAAACATATGGCAAAAGTCCAAGTTTTTGTTTTGTATGCATATCTGCATATTTTTTTCTTCTTACTCGTAGCGACGACGAGTATGGACGAAAATCGTTTAAAATTTGATGAGGGATTCATCTTCATGTAAGCAGGCGAAAAAGCTTTTTCATTCACATCATGATGGAAGTGTTGAAAGCGGTTAGAGGAAGGCGAATAATGTTTCAACATTTTCATTCATTGAGGACAACAGCATAGGTACTCAAATTTAAGCTTCCCAAGTGAGTTTGGATTTTAATAGCTTTCCAAGTGAGATGGTCAACATCAGAAAAAAACTGAAGCTTTGAAGTTCAAATGCTCAAATTTCATGGTTTCCGGGTAAACGGTAGTCGAAATCACAATCGACTCTGAATATTAATCATTTCCTGAGCTCAATTAGGTACACGTGTCATTTGATCTTATTGAGTTTCACTAGAGTCATGCATTGCGTTAAAAGAAAAAAGAAAACATGTACAAAAAAAATCCAATGAACGCAATGGTTAGCATGCAGTAGTATAAGGGCAGGTCTATGACACTCCATAAAAAGCTCATAAAAAATGTAAAAATATGAATAATTTTATGGGATAACTTCAGGACGCTTCAAGGTACGACGGTAACTGCGCCAGAATATGTATAAATCTATTGTGACATTTGAAAAAAAGTAATTAATTACAAAAAGAAAAAAAAAGCTTAGAAGTGAGCCAATAAATAAATAAATAAATGAATTAATTAATTAATTAATTAATTAAAATTAATTAATTAGGCATCCAAAGTAGAAATTCGAGCGATTACAAAAGTGGACTCATTTGAAAAGTAAAGTCCGCTAAAAAAATAAATAAAAAAGAAGCGAATATTTTCTTTGCATTTGGGTAACGATTTACCGGAGTGGACGAATAAATTAAACTTACTTACGCCTACAGAAATCGATGATTCGAAAAAAAAAAACATGTGCATGTTGGGACCATTTTCCGGTGCCGACGCTGGCCGATTGTTTATAATAAATTCTTTCTTTTTTATTGATTAATTTCTTTGCTCTTCCTTTTAGTTCTTCATTCCTTTTTCAAGGCAGCGATGCCATAACGCTATAAAAACAACAGCGCACTTTTCTAGGTAGAATAGAAACTATCGATAAATAAAAAGATGATCTTTTTTTTCAAGTTTCGATTAAACAAAAATCAAATAGAAGATATAACGAAGTAATAAAAACATGATTGATGTTGTATGAAATTTATGGCCGCAAATGGCGTTACGCTGGATAGCAATGAGTACATAGATTCTCATTTATCGCCATTCCTCTGATGAGTATTAGGTAGGTAAGCAGATGAAAGCACGAAGGCCACCAGTGTTGGAAGAACCGAAAATTGTGGTTCTCGTTCTTATTGTTCGTTCTTGAACTACTTGGTTCTCGGTTTCTATTCCGATTCAGTTCTTCAAATTTTTTTTTTTGTTCTTTGTTTTTTTGGATCTTACAAAAAATGCGATGTTCTCCGTTCTTTTCATATCGTTTTACACATTTCTCCCAAGCGTCCTCCTCTCTTCTTTCCATTTTGTATAATTTTGGTTTTTTGAGCAAACATGGGAATTCTTGGTTTGCACATCAAGTTGGAAGGTATATGTAAGCTTATACGATTTTAATAAGAAACTAACGTATAATAATTATTTACACCTTAATATTTTTACAAAAATACAAGGAGAAACTGAGAACCAATATTTTTGACCTTATCTCTGAAGAATTTCCCTTTCTTCTTTGAATGTAATAGGGAAGTTTTATTATTTTATATTAATTTCATATAAAATGTAAGAATGAAATTCGTATATTTTTATATTGTCCGACCAATATAACTTGAGATGTCCGCCTTATATAGAGAATATAGGCAAAAAGTGCTGAAATGTAATGATTTTTAAAATTTTTTCAAATACTTGACTAAAATCTCACTTAATTTTTATTTTTAGCTTTTTGTTTCGTTAATAAATCGCACCACGAGCATAATGAGTTCTTATTTATTATTTCAATGCAATCCTACAACGCTTTTTGCCTACTCTATTACTCTGTAAGCAGGCGAAGGTCTCAAATTGAAGTTATATTGGTCGGATAATGATTTGAGCTTGTTCACCTTTGTTATTAGATATTTGATGAGTTCCTCCTCAAGCCTCTACAAGAGACTGTATTATTTTAATTTCCTAGCCCCAGATTTTAACATAGAAAAAGGCATAAATGAATAATAGGTATACCGTGCGTTTAATCAATTCGGACATATTAGTCAGGGCTAAAATTCCTTTTTTCAGAAAATTTAAGCTTTGACTATTATAATCTACTATATAATTGAGGAGGGTAAAACTTTGTCCGAGGTAAAGTCGAGATACGCGCAACGATGAAAGTTGCGAGTGGTTTCATGTGATAGGGCTGAACGAGGAGATCATTCGTAACGCCTCAGGCAACTCACGAAAAGCTCCATGAAGCTCGAAAAAAAGCTTTAAAGAAACGTCCAGTAAATGGGCCGAAGAAGTTGTACACATATCTATGAAGCTCGACCAAACGTCATTCCACAACCCCGAAGAGTAATTAATAAATTATCTACCAGGATCTCCCTATGATGTGCGCAATTTTTAAATTTTGGACTTAGAACGTGAGATTGTGTGACCTCACGTTTCATTGAACCAGCTCACCTTTCAATATTATGGAGTAAAATTTTATATATGTAGTAGGAATGTGAGTTTGTGTGAGCTCACGGAAAAATTGCGTGACAGGGCATGAGTCAAGGTCTTTTAGTTCGCAGTTTTTTAGTATTGCAGAAACGTGAGTTTGCGTGACCTCACATTTCATTGAACTGTGAGTTTGTTTGATAGGGCATGAGTCCAGGTTTTTTAGTTTGCACGGAAGGTGAGTTTTTGTGACCTCACGTTTCATTGAACTGTGAGTTGGCGTGACGGGGCATGAGTGGAGGTATTTTAGTTCCCACGTGAAATGTGCAGTTTTTTCATGTTCTTTTTGTAGTGGTCGTTAAGAATTTTATCACACAAACAACACTGCGCTTTGTATCTTTTTCCCTTCCCTCCTTTATTCATTTTTTAAAATTCAACTAAAGTTAATAAAAAATACAGACATATAGCAGGTATACGATGCACAGAAAAAAATCGGTGGATTATTGGCTTAGTGAGCAGTGGCAACGGCTTAATTTTAAGTTATAGTGTTGGGCGATTAATAATCGATTAATCGGTAAAAATAATTGGCAAAATCGATTAATCAATTATTAAAAGTAATAGATTATTTTATGAAATAGGTAATCGATTAATCGGCCAATTTTCAGTTTTTTTTTCAATAATGCTTTGATATTTCTGAAAAAAAAACTTTTTATTAAAAAATAATTATTTTGCGAAGACATTTCTATAATACGATGAAATCGCCTCTCATCACATACCTTAAATATGTTTGTTTTTTAAATAAAAATTGCGACTAGGTATAAAGAGAGTTACAATCAACTATTTACAAGCACAGAGTTTTTAAATGCTGTTAAACATATGAGATCATCCGCTCCTGGACCAGATACTATACACATCGACATGATCAAAAATTTAAACTCAAATTCTCAACAAAGCATCCTTAAATTCTTTAATAAAGTTTGGAATTCTAAAACCTTCCCAGAAGAATGGAGAAAAGCTCATGTGATTCCTCTCCTAAAACCTGGTAAAAACGCATTAGACCCATCCAGTTATAGGCCTATCTCTCTGACCAATTCTATGTGTAAAGTTATGGAGAAGATGGTAAATAACAGATTACGGGAAATCATAGAAGGAGAAAATAAACTTGACCCAATGCAATTTGGTTTTCATTCCCAACGAAGTACAAACCATCTTCTACACCGAATTCATCAACATGTATGTGACGGATTCGCGAACAACCAGTACACAGTAGCAATAAGCTTCGACTTGGAAAAAGCTTTCGACCGACTATGGCGACATAAAATTATGTCTACCCTTGAACTTTGGAATATAAAAGTAATTTAGCTAACTTTATTACCCAATTCCTTTCTTATCGAAAATTCCAAGTAAGAATCGACAATATTTTATCCCCAACATATATCCAAGAAAATGGCACACCACAGGGCTCAATTATAAGCCCTACATTATTTATTATGGCAATTTCAGACCTGGATAAAATAATTAAACCCCCTGTTAAATATGTATTGTTTGCTGACGACCTCACTATCTATATGACAGCTCATAACATTAGTACCCTAACTGAAGTACTATAAAATACCATCGACAAGATACAACGATGGGCCGATGATCAAGGACTCACCTTCTCACTTGGTAAAACACAATGCATCACCTTCAGTAAAAAACGTAAGTTGCCACCCACATGTCAACTTGAACTATATCAACAACCAATACCTACGAGCCAAAACATAAAAATCTTGGGAATTATTTTTGATAGGAAATTAACTTGGATCCCTCACATTACCCAACTTAAGTCAAAATGTATGCAGGCTCTAAACATCCTTAAAATGATGGCACATATCAATTGGGGAGCCGACCGGAAAATGTTAGAAAGTCGTTAATACGATCAAAAATGGACTATGGAGCTACTTTATATAATGACGCTAAACCCCAGCAGCTAAAAAAGCTAGATGTCATTCAAATTAATTACCGGCGCCTTTCATACAAGTCCCATCGCTAGTCTTCACGTTGAATCGTTTATCCTCCCCCTTCACCTACGAAGAAAATATCTCACGTTAAAGTTCCTCGCAAATCAAATAATGGATTACACCTCACCATACGCAAACATTTATGCAAATAATGCGAACCTACCTAAACCCGTTCTCATTCGGGCTCAAGAAGACTTAATCAACTTACAATTCTACCACAACACTGCTACCACTAAACAAAAATATAGACAAATCGACGAATATATTCTGCACAAGTGGCAGTCCGAGTGGCAAACATATCATCATCTCACAAAGCTGTACCACATTAAACCACAAATTTCAAAATGGAACTCCGCATACCGTAGCAGTAGACGTGAAGAGGTGATCCTAACGCGAATACGAATCGGACACACTCTCCTCACCCACTCCTACCTATTAGAAAGGAAAGACGCCCCCATTTGCGAATGTTTAGCTCCGCTTAGTATTGCACATATTCTCGCGCAATGTGATAAATTCAATCACCTTCCACCATCCAACAACCTCAGCGCAACCGCTGAAAACTCCACCTATGCAGCAGACAAACTAATTGTGTATTTAAAGTATCACTCGTTGTACAAACTAATATAATTATAAATATTTAATCTTAAGTCAGCATGTAATATTAGCGTCGCAAATGGCCTAGCTGTCGAGCGACAAGAAATAAAAACATTTAAAAAAAAAACTGTCATTTTGGAATGAATGATTTTGTTTTTGTAATTTATTTGAATAAATTATTTTATTTTTGTAATTAATTCAAACAAATGTTTTTTTATTATTATTATTATAATCAAACACAGCATAAAAAAATGAAATTTGAGATTTTTCAAATTCTGAATATTTTTTCCAACTCCAAATTTTTTTAAATCTCCAAGATTTTTTTCAACTCAAATCTTTTTTCTAATTTTCTCAAAATTTTTTTATTTCATTTTTTCTCAAAATTCATTTCGAGCCAAAAATTTTTCTCAGTATTTTTTCAACCAAAAATGTTTACAGTTTTGTTTCAAATTTGAATGCTTTTTTCAAAATTATTTTCAATTATATTTATCTTTTATATCAAAAGTCAATATTCATTTGAACTTTGGAAACATTTTTTAAAGCCACAATTTTATTGAAAAAAGTTTTAAAGTTGGTAAAAAATTGAAGAAAAAATTTCTAGGTTGAAAAAAATTAGATTAAGTGTAAAATTGGAAAAGCATCTGAAAAATTTTGGGTGCAAAAATTTCTAATGCTGATAAATGGATAAAAAAATTAAAAATAGATATAAAAATGTTATAAAACACTTTTGGATTGCCAGAAATTTTCTAGGAAAAATTTCAAAAATTGAAAAAATCGATAGAAAAAATTTGAATTTGTGTAAATTTTATTTTTTCCTTTATTCACTCGTGTTCCCTAAACGTTGTAACTACGGAGTATAGATAATATAAAAAAATCTATTGTTTCAATAATCTATATCCTATTAATCGAATATTAGAATAATCAAAATTCGATTAATGGATAACTCAAATTATCGATTATTCCCAACACTATTAATTTCTGTCTATGGGTTTGTCTATATGTGTCTGTCCATCCATGCACTTGGAGAATGGAACCTATCAATCATGATTTAATACATACAACTGCACTGCAACCGTTCGTCGTGCGCTTTACATGATATAAGTTAGCATCAATTCGAATTTATTCCAGCTCTTATTTTCCCAAAAGAAATTCAAGTTCCCAATTTTAGCCTACAACAATTATAAATTTCGCAACTTTTCAAAACACCTGGTGGGGGAAGCTCCCCCATCCCCCCTTACTTACGCCCCTAGATGTTCCTACATGTAGAGTGATGCATATAGTACATAATTATATAGTCAAAAAAAATTAAAAGAATTTAAATTATTGTTTGAAAATTAAAAATTATTTTAAAATTCGATTTAATTCATTTCAACTACCTACGTTACAATTCCTTTATATTTGAAAAATTATTCGCTTTTTATTCTTTACACAGTTTAAAAAAAAAAATCGTTTTCAATTTTTGTTTGGTTTTCGCTCCTTTGAAACAATAGTTCTTTTATCACTTTTCTTACGGGTCTTCAGTATTTTAGGATTTTATTTTAATACTTAGTTCTGCTTTTGTTTTTGAAGAAATTCGATTTCCGATTTTTTATCACCCGGCTACAATTCGGCAAATTTAAGAAATTAAGTAGGTACGTTATTCAACGTTCACAAAAAATTGAAAATAAGCTAGATAACTTTTTTTTTTTTACTCAAATAAATACATAGATTTTTACAAGTTGCAAGAAAAAATGATAGACGTAATCAGTTGAGTTGGTAAATTCTTTTCCTTTCCTCTCCCGGAAAAAGTTCTTTTGTATACATCTCTGGCTACATCGAATGTTCAGGTTAGACAGCGTAGAAATGTGCTTCTTTGATAGCTTTCTTCAGTTTATTTCCCATACATTAAAACAGCCCGAAGCAGTTAAAATTCAGTTGCTTCAGAATATCGAAGTATCATGACATGATCATAAAATTCACTAAAACTTCTTATGTAAAAAGTAACCTCTAAATCCCTGTAAGAAAGTAATTTGCGTTTTACCGAACTAACGCAAATGTTTCCAAGCAGCACATGTTTTCGTTATGCAGATTAATACCCAAATTAATTGAATGGATGATGAGCCCTATTATTGTATTACACGTAGGCTATGCGTATATTATTTTATGCATTATAGTCGATTATATGTACTTATCAGTATTAATAAGAGCACATATCACAGATGACCGCGTATACCAGATAGGTAGGTAATACGGTAGCATGTAGTAGGTACCCTATGCTTACCTACTAGGCTTTTTACTGCTCGTTTATAATAGAAATCGACGAGGACTAGAAGAAGTTGAAAAAAAATGGACGCGGTAGTAGTACAGTATAAAAGTAATCTTACGTCAGATTGGATAATCGATCCCCACCTGCGAACGAATGAATATTTTCATCGAGCGTTTAGATCCTCCTACGAACGACCCTCCGGCATCTATGTAAAAGGATGAGAGATAAAAAAAAAAAACGAAGAAGAATAAGAAAAAAGATGCATGTGAAGAAGGAAAAGCAAACAGGGCTATTTGTATACAGTCGAAGAATTTTTAATTAAGACATCGCGTTAACGCGTTAATTTTTTTTAACGAGATCTTAAAAAATCTTTCAACCGCGCGCGTTCGTATGCGAGGATTTTTGATTTTTGTTTACCGATTATACTTAGTAGTTGTTTGCTTCTTCTTTCATTCGATTACATTACTTTTAAAATTGTTATTATTTTCATATTAATCCAGCGCCGCTATTCTGATACGCGAGTGTTGTGTATAATAAAATGATTTGCATAACGTAGATCGTTTATACCTTTGTGCGCGAGTTTACAATAAATTGTTTGTTATCGCACTGTGAAGCTCTAATGTAAATATTTATCGAACTAGTACACATACGATTTTCGGTGGCGTTCATTTTTCCCTGCTTCGTGTATACGTCACAGCGTGAATAAATAATAATAATAATAATGATAATAATGATAAATACCTAAAAGAAAGGCATACACAAACTTTATTGTACCACTGTTCGAGTTTGTCAACAAATCGGAGGAACGGAGCTGGCGAACTATACACCATGATTAAAGACGAATCGATGCCAACTATAATAGCGGAAGATAATTTTGATAATGCTATTACAGCAGGAAATACGATTGGTACTTTCAGTAGTCATCATCAACATCAGCCGCAGCTGCAGCAACAGCAACAGCATCAGCATCAGCATCGTCATTATTTCGAAGACTCCGCGTCCGGCATGTTGACACAAGCCGATAAATTTCCTTCGGTCATCTGCTCGCCTTCCTCATCGTTGAAAA
>VFXL01000036.1:172343-280001 GCA_009761765.1 Phenacoccus solenopsis | reverse complement strand
ATACTAATCAAAGGAAAGCATTGCCAGCGATTCGTCGACAAGAAAAACCACCGTATTCTTATATCGCGCTGATCGTAATGGCTATTAAGAATTCGCCAATCAAAAGACTTACGCTGAGCGAGATATATTCGTATTTGCAACAAAATTTTCCCTTCTTCCGCGGCCCTTATCAAGGATGGAAAAATTCGGTTAGGCATAATCTATCGTTGAACGAATGCTTCGTCAAACTACCAAAGGGATTGGGAGGAAGGCCCGGAAAAGGTCACTACTGGACCATTGATCCTGATTCGGAATGTATGTTCGAAGAAGGATCGTATAGGCGGCGACCTCGCGGCTTTCGCAGGAAATGTCAAAATTTAAAAACTCCGTTCGCCTCGTCCACCAGCACTGCTTGTTACGCGTCGCAAACGCAGCACTACGACACCGCTTGCGGCCAAACCACCGTTCAACATTTCGATACCTATCAGCAGCCCCATTACGGTTTCGGATACGAGACGTCTTCTTTTTATTCGCAAAATACGACCGATGTTCAAAACTATTGGGATTGCACGTCCGCATACAAATGTCTAAGTCCAAGCGCTACTGCCGCTATTCCGAATAGCTCTAATGCTCCTCTCAGCTGTTACACGTATCATTACACCGCTACCGCAAGCGCGCCTCATCCGCATCCGCATTCGCATCCACATTCTGATGACGCTAAGTCGATGAACGTTTTTACCGATGTATGACTAAATTCTGGTGGACGACGAATCGACGATAAGAATACAAACCGTTAGACCTGTAACAGCTATAATAATATACTACCTATGTATCTCTATCTATCCACCTACGATAAATATGTACATGCCGAATTTCGAGTAGATACATATTTTTCGACATTGAATATTACGTACGTAGTACCAGGTACCTAACTACCTCTCTAGCTTATTAGGTACGTCAAAATTAGCGCAAACAGGTAACAAACTACAGATTACCCTATACCTACATCTCAAAATTATAAATAGCTCATTAAGTATTATAACCAATCGCTGATTCTTTAGGTTTTCATCTTAGGCAGATTATTTTGAAGAAAAAAAAAATCAAGCAAGGTTAAAAATACCTACCCAACAATTATTTACAAGAAAATAAGAAATTTTCGATTTTTTTTTTTCTGAAAGTGTAATGCGCAAATTTCCATGAAAAAATGTTAAAATTTTGCCCATACCTACTTCTTACATAATATATGCTTTTAAGTTTACAGTTGTGTCTAAATTAGAAAAAAAAGTATTTTTCCTAATTATACCTAATTACTTTCATAAAAAATGTCATTCTCGATATTATTTCATCATTTTCAAATCGAATACGCACTCGATAAAATTAATAACAAAGGTGTTTTTATTTTCTATATAGTTTTATATCTTTTACTGAAAGGCACATAACTGTATCTCGGTGGGCCTCGAAGTATTTGAGCCGATTGAGGTAAAAATTGGGCTACTTTAATTTCTAAACTATGATAAAAAACAAAAAAAAGAAATTCTATAAATCCATAATTTGAAAAATGAGAGAAAAAAGGGCCGATTAATACTAAATGGGCTATTAAAAATGGGATTTCTCGGTGGGCCAGTACATTTTCCTATTTTTGGATACAGCCCTGACTGTATGTCTATATAATTATAGGTAAATTGTACATACGATTATAAATACTTAATTTAGGTAATTTAATTCAATTGATAAACATGTCGAATGAGATATAGTACCTATGTACATAACTATTTATGAATTCTTATTGTACTACCTAGTACCTATACATATACGTACATAGATCTACGAATATTTGTGTTTGTATAATAAAATAGTTCGATTGTAAATCAGCTACTCTGAATGAATTCATAACAAATAGAGCCAAGAAAGGTAAATCTCTTTGGACTAGATTGAAGTTTGAAATTTAATACCTATAGGTAGGGATTGAAAAAATTGTTCAAGAGAATTGAAAACGAATTTCCATACGAAAATATCCGATGTATCTACTTGCGTAACTACGAAGGTATGTTACTTTTAATTGGATAAAAATCTTGACAATTTTAATAATCGCAACAGATAAAATTGAAAATGAATCCAATAAACTAGGTATGCTGATATGTTGTTCTCATATAAGCATCATAATAATGGTTATTTAAAGAATAAAATCGGCCATTTTTTGGAATTTGACGATTTTAAACCCGAATAATAAACTCATCAAATTTTACATACCTACCGAACAACGCCATCCTATAGCAAATATGGCCGGTAAAATCGAACGCTTTACATGCTTTTAGAGCAGAAAATTTAAAAGGAATAGAATGGCATTTTATTCCTTACATACCTATACGAATCTTAAACAAACGCATCTGTCAAACATTCATGGATAAAAAAGAATATGAAGTATTTATCAGAAAAAAGTTCAACCTAATTAGATTATGAATAAAATTTAAGACGTTTCATTTTATTCAACGAAACATTTACTTAATTGAAATTTTTAAAGGTGGCGAGCGAGGGGCCAATTGTTTGTAAAGAATAAAATAATGAAATGAAAAATGTACCTAACTATTAAAATAATGTTAAGACTTAAGATAATTTTGAATCCGAAGTCAAATCTGTAACCTAAATTGAGCCAAACTGAGCCGAAAGTTTTCAGAAAATGAATGCTAAGCTCTATCTTTATTTATATCCCTCTCGAAGCCCAAGTTAAATCCGAAGCTTTAAAAAAAATTTGTTACCTAGCTCTCTTACAACCACGAATTTAACTAGAACAAAATAAATTTTTTATTCGTGTTTTTTATACATTATAATACGTGACTTCCATATTGTTATATTGCGTAACCTTGCTCTTAACTGAATGAGTTCACCAGAGGAAAAGTGGCGGGAAGGATTTTAATGATTCTGAGGTATTGGAGGAAAACTTGAGTTTTTCTCTTGGTGCATGTTTACCCCTCCTATCGGACTGAAGTCGTGCGTTGATAATGTAAGGACGCATATCAGCATCTCGGATTGGGTCGACATTTTTTGTGTATAATGTATAAGCACATAAAAAAAAAGGGTTAATGGGTGCTGAGACCGGAGAAAAAATAGAATTTTTTTTTTCTCGTATGAACCTTGGCAAGCCTACATGTATGTCTACTTATTCATATTTCAATAACACTCAACGGGAGCCGGGGGAGGGGAAAGCATTAACTCAAAAATCGTGAACTACAAAATATAATATTTAAAAAAAAAAAAAAAAAAAAGAGAAAGAAAAACTTTTCATTCATATGCTATACTTATTCAAGAATTGATGGAAAAAGTAAATTGATGACAAATCTTTAAGCTGTTGCGCGGGATGCTTGAAAATCCCAAATCTAGAAAAGAAATCAAGTCAAAAATATGTTGATAAGAAGAGGAAAAATCTTGATATTAAAAATAATATTATTTTGCGCTATTTGTTGCTTAATTTTATGAAATTTTAAAACTCCGTAAGTATTGTTCGGCAATAATACAAGTAGGCCAAACAAAATATATAAATTCCAAAACAAATACTATAGCCAATTTACTGTTTTGATCTCATCATCACGTAAATTGAGCTTCGAAAGTCCTGTAATGATTTCTTATTATTTGTTGCTGTTTTGAAAGAGCACAAAACAAGTTCTTATTGTTCTTTATAAAAATCCATGAGTAACAAGTGAGTAATTTTTAAATTGATATCCTTAAGTACGTATTATCAAGTATAGAAGATATATCTATGTGGGGAACGGTTCTAAAATTTTGTGAAAATTTTCAATTATTCTCAACATCATCACATCCCAGAATTGTGCTCAGGATGTAACATATGGCTGTGATTTTGAAATTTTTTGGATTGCATAATAGTATATAATGATGTAGCTTATTGTAGTCAATGAATTACGTACGAAAAAATTAATTGTTGGAAAAATTCAAGAACTCAATTTCAGCGCAGAATTGCATGACGATTATAAAAAAAAAAGACGAATTAGCAGCATTTGAATACCTACTTAAAAAACTGAGCTCTTGTGAAGGTTTTTAACCCATTCCCCTCCGAAAACACACCCTCACCTAGGTTACAGTCCTGTGGGATTCGATTACACGCCAGTAGAACAGGATCATTTTTAATTTTACTTCACAACTAAGAGATGGATTTCAAAAAAATTTTTATCATGCTATCGCTGTCTACTAAGGAGAAACTCAAAGAACAACTTTATCGTTTAGGCGTAGTACTTAATAGCATCTGCGCATTATTTAGATGTACAAAAATTAAAATAAAAAAAAAATGAAAATTAACCACAGTTCTGAAAAAATTAAATTCTCCAACTCGTTGATAAATATGTAACAGATCTTGATCGAGTAATTTTAAAATATCTACCATAACGCGTGTGGGTTGTGTAGATCGAGTGCGCATAATCGTTTCACACGTTTAACTATTGGTTTTGTTCGTTTCACAAATTCATTCCGCTCCACGTTAAAACATTCCAACATAACACCGCGACTTAACGATATTAAACAGACAGTAGTTAGCAAATGTATTTCACCATTTTATGGAACAACGAAATGATGCAGTGAAAACCTATTTTAAGATACCGAAGAAGTACCTCTACCTATATTTCATGCACCCAAAAATGTTGATGTACCGATTGACTGACAAGTACCAATAAGGCATAACTGGTCTTCGCGAAGACCAACATCAAAATGGCATCGACATATATTCAGAAAAGTAGTATCTAGCACACATACAAGAGAACCTCCCGCGAATCCTTTTTTTACCTGTATATTAATCATTCCTTCTCAGGAGAATGGATAGGGAAGTTGAGAACAAAATTAAATGAAAGATGAAAAAAGTGAAAATAAACACTAATATCAGCATTCATTTGTTAGAAAATCTGCCTAAAAATTATGTTTATTTTTCTTACAAACTCTGACACTAGGTACCTAGGCAACAAACTTCGAAAATTATTTGATATATTTAGAAAAGTTACAGCTTCATAATTTTCTCCGCAATGTAACACTAATTCCTTAGGGAAGAAAATTCCAAGCACAAATATTATTTTCTGAATTTTATGGCGCTTCGATAGGTAATGAAAATTAAAAAAAATATCGTTAAATAGACTACATATCGCATCTTCGGTTTTCACAAATCGAGAACATCGGTGAACAGGCTTCAAAAACACGTGTTCAGTGTTTCGTCTTTTTTACTCGTGTTTTACATTCGTCCTGTAAACAATCAATCAACAACTCCGTAAAAAGCATTTCGGTTATGTTTGAAGTGTTCCGACACCTTATAGATGTCGTTAGCGTTAGAAGGCATAAATTTAAATCAACATATTTCAAATCTGAAATTCGTAAAAGCACCTCTACAAATATCGATGTTTGAGCACTTTTTTTTTTCTTTTCTTTTCTTTAGTGATGCCAGTAGGTAAGTGTAGTAGGTACGTAATACGTATTGGAAGTGAGCAAATGAAACGAATTAATGAAGCGATGATGTAAGTAACTCGGTACCGAACGATCGTGTAATGTACAGAGCCGTACTATGGGTTTTGACCACTATAGGTTATTTACAGTACCGCCTACCCCCCCCCCTCAATGAAAACTCCACAAACTGCCAAACTAAGACATACGGTATTTGAAAAAACAAAATTATTGTAACAAATTTTCAAATCACAAACGAAAAATTAATAAAATTACATAATTATATTTATTCAATCTCGCTCGATTTGTTTCATAAGTGTATCGCAGCCAGAGCATCGTAAATATTAGACGAACATTGCGAAACTTCCCGGGTGCACAACGGAAACTTTTTTTGTTGAAATCTGTTTTTCGATTTTTTCAAATTACGTGAAATTAAGTAGGTTTTTATGCTGACGTAGGCCCGAGCCTACTGTGTCTATTGACTAATATGACCCTGCCGGGTAATGTACTTAGATAGTATCGCTTTCACCCATAAAGAATAAATTTCACATTACACAGAAATTCAAATGACATGGTCTAAGAAAGATGGCAGTTGACAAATAATCATAATTCAAAAATATTACCATAATTATAAATAAAAATATATATATAATTATATTTTTTTCGATTTTATAATCACAAAAATGTATTTCATTCATTTATTCTATCCTATACATATACAATACGACAATAAAACTCTCTACTCATCAAACTTCGTGCTCCAAAAAAGTCAAATTTGTCTTAACCACGACATGAAAACCGAAAGAGCAAAACATTTAAAATTCATGTCATCCGCTCTTTCATTACAATTTCCTGATACATGAGTATAATTATGTGTACATACATATTATAATTATGTGTATTATTTTAATTCCAAACTTTCATTCGTATCGATAATATTATAAACAAATGTTCGTGGGTTGACGCGTTTTGACGAATTGCACGACATGCCCATAAGTATTACAGATAATTCGTACAGCTATAGTGTATTTTGCAACGTAATTAAAAAGCATTATCGTCTACTTCTGATGTTTCAGAATCTTCAGCATTTCTTAAGAGCGTACTATCAGGTTCCCTTGATGTTTCTCCGACGGAATCATCTCTTCTGCTACCATCAGTTTCGAAACTAGTTAACAAATCTCGGATGGAATTAACTATACTTCTCAAACTACGTCTCAATTCTTGATTTACTTCTCCTATTTCTTCTGCTAACTCGTCCAATTCATTTCTAAAAATTTGCGCATAACAGAAACACAAGAGATATCATCTATACGTAATAATTATGTTGCGGAAAAAGAGAGCTTAACGTGCGAAACTTATTTTTTAGTGAAACAAAAAAAAAAAAAAAAGCGAAGAAAAAAAAAGAAAAACATTTGAATAGAACAAAGCAGCTTCACCCATCTCGGGTATATCGTGCGTCCATTCAATTTGGGAACATCCACTTAAAGAAATTGTTGAATAATTGAATAATTTTGAGAAAACTAGCTTCTGTTTCGATTTTATATGATGCAACTTATACCTATCATATAAAATCAAAATGGAAGCTAGTTTTCACAAAATTATTCATTTATTCAACAATTTCTTAAGCTAGATGTACCTGGATTAACTGGGCGCACAGACAGTTTTTGTTTATTAAGATACTGGAGCCGTGAGATGGGTGAAGTAGAATATCTTTTCGGTTTTGACAAAGAATTTTTCGTTCCAATCGTATTAATTGAAACGGCATTTTTTCGATCACTACTTCTTATGTTATCAACTTCGACTGGTTTTAATTCGGCCAATTTTGAATGTAAAACACTTCAGCTTCTTGTACTATGTGATATGCCGTAAAATTTCCTGTGAGGTTCATAAGAAGCGACATTAAAATTCATTTCACCCTGCCTTTTTCAGACCAAGAAAAACATCCGCAAATCAACTTTCAAGATTTTATAATGAAGAGTAAAGCCTATCAATGTACGCATCTAGTATTTTTCTCATTTTAAATTATATTTTCGTAACGAGTTGATTTCTCAATTTCGTCAACTTTAATTTTAGCGAAATGAGATTTCTTCCCCCTTTAATAAAACACTTGTACTTGCTGGGGTAACAAAGTGATGTGGCAGCAAAATAGTATGTTCTCAGCGAGTCGAGTTATGAAGAATTTATTAAAAGGAATTTATAACGGTACAATAATTTTGTCGTTTAGAAAAAATTTACTTAAACTTTCTCATTTTGCCATGCATAAAACTAAGGTGATCTTGAAGATGATTTCTCACACCTTATATTATTATTTCATTTTTAATATTAAAAATCAACAGCATTCTTAATATTTTTCTAGAAATCGCAAATTATTCTCATTTCTGATGAAAAAATTATAACTCCATCACTTTTTCAATATTTTTTTTTTTCAAATGTTCTACGTGCTACTTAGTGTATTTACACTTATGATGAGAGTGAGTTTCATAAATAAACATTTTCAGGTTAACATTTTTTGTTCGAGGTTTGTTATATTCACAGACAAAACAATGCTTTCCAAGAAAATTTAAGAAAAAATTTAACAACGCTATCAATAATTCATTCGAATTAAAAAATTATTCAACATTTTAGTATAACATTATTAATGATAATTATAAGGAATCCCGAGGAATCTTAATAAAGCTATCATTGAGATGGTTGAATTCACAGTTATTTATAAAAGCACAGAAATAATTCGATCTCGTTTCGCGAACGTCTATATGACTGAAAGTACATAACAAACCTCTTTTTGTTTCAACAGAAATAGAAAATTTTGATTTTTACACATTTCAAATGACCTAAATTGAAGAAATTATTGTAATTCCAATATTTAATAGGTATATAAGTTACACTCTTCATAAGGAAATAATAAAAATTCATTCACAAATTGCTTCTCGGTTGTTGAAAGGGCTTTTTTTTCTTTTGACAGCACGTCACATATAACATGGATCAAAGTTGAAAAGAATTTAATGAAATCAGCAAAATTTTAATTCATGCATAAATATAGAATAACAATTAGTGGTAATATCTCACTCGTCTGGTCCTTCGTAACGCATATTCGGATTTAGGGCATGAAAAAAAGATGCTAGTATACCATTCCTTCTCGAACCAGCGACCATTGTGCGACAAGGAATCGAATATAAATTAATAGAATTGGTAGGTGGAAAGGGATCAAAATGTAGAGTAATATTCGGCAAACCCTGAAATATTTAGGAAAGTGAGCCATAAAGATGTATGTATTTAGACAGGTGTTGAAATTAATACTGTAAAAATCGAGGAATAAATACAAGCTTACTTCTCCGGCTAAAATCAAAATATCAGTCAAATCGTATATCATCAGATGCCTTTTGATATTCACCGGTAAAGTTGGTTTGAACCAATTCATGCGCTTTGTTTGGCAGTTGTTTATTTCTGGATCTTGCATTTCGACCATTTTCAATACATCTTTAACATTTTTTTCCAACCATGGTAATACATCATTATTTTTCCAAACATGGTAACATCTTTCCACGTATAAGGCGATCAAACATTTCAGCGGTTTCGTTTCGCTGCACAACAATCGATAAAAAACAATATACCTAAATAAAATGAATAATTGTACTCGAAAACGTGCATTTCATGGCTAGGATTACATACGTGGCTTCCGCAAATGTGCTAAAAAATGTATGAGATGCGACTTCCGTGTTCAACTGAATGTTACATTTTGCAGCTAATGGCATCAACATGTTTGGAAACAAAATCAAAGCTTCTTTCAAACATGTGTCAGCCTCGTCAAAATCGTTCATATACCAATGAGATAAAGCTAAGGAATATTTGAAATTAGGTAGCTGAAAAATTACATAAGCCAGTTACACAAAATCATCTAGTTACGAGTATTTTTACGGTGGTCTGAATCCTTTTTTTTTCGAAAAGTGGTTCGGGGATATGGTCAATAGTCGCCAAATGAGTGCACTGCATAAAAAATAAGGACGCAAAACTCTATTATTAGCCCTTTCCCCTTCAGAAAAATGAAGCAAAAGTTTTTAAATTTGTTTAAAAAATCTTCAAATTCAATCAACTCCCCTCCAAATACTACTGAAGAGCTTAAAATTGGAAATGCAGTTGTTCTAAGAACTATCTACCATGGCATCACACCTCGAAATTTGTTGCTTTTAGGACCCTTAAACTCCATCACAAAGCTCTTCAGGAGTATTTAGAGAAAAGTTATTTACATTGAAAGATTTTTCAAGCTTTTGCTTCATTTTTTTGAGGTGCGATGCGGAAGCTAAATAATGAGTCTCGTGACCGAAAATTTTATGAGATCAATTTGAGATTACTTGGCAACTACTGACCATACCCCTCCCTATTTTTCGAAAAAAAAATAAAAAAAATAAAATAAAATAAAATTGGGCTCACTCTAGTAATCATTACAATCACAATAAAGTGACGGGAATCGTAATTATACACATATTTTTAAAAATACACAGAAATTTTCTCATTCATTCTTCGGAAGCACTGGTGAACATATCTCTAGCAAGCAAACGAATTTTACCTTTAATAAATGACGAGTGGAATTCCAAGCATTCGTAAAATCAATAAGCCATTTAAATTCTTTTGCGCGAAGAGCGTAATAATCTATACTCAGTACTATAGCCAATGGATCTTCGATTGGATTCAATGACAGTAACATTTTGCTTAACTCAAGGGCTGTACGGTAACAAGCTCTCTGACCCACAAACTGTACATGTTTTAGAATGGCCACATAGAACGGCCTGTAAATTTGAAAAAATAAAAAACTAAATATTTTCAAATAGAAAAATACAGTAATTTATCGTTATCTTTCATATTCCTCATCTACACGTACCGATTTTCTTGACGTAAATAACTTAACCTACAATCACCACGGCACAAATTGAATGAAGGATGAAAAGCCGTTTCCAAAGCGTAAATAGCGCGTTCTATCAACTCAGCTGCCATGGCATGGTCTTCACCCATTTTACATAATTCTGAAAGCTGAATTAATGCATCTACGTGGTAGGGGTAGTCGTTAATTATTCGCTAGACGAGAAAAAAATACATATTTTTATTAATATGAATTATTTCACAACAATCAATCGATTATCGGGTTTGAAATAACAAAAAGCGAAATAAATATTTTCATAGATACTTACCACAATATCATCGGGTGTTAAGGATGACACAGCAGATAAAAATTCTTTCTGCACCGTTTGATAACTATGACTATGTTCAAAAGTGAAATATGAACAGTTGGCTTTTTTTTCCACAAGTTTCATGGAAATTCCTATCACGGAAAGCATAAGTTTAGCAGTATAATAATAAAATAACATACTAAAAATTAATTATATCCTTCAAGTGATGTTTACCTTGTTTTGTTATTGGTAACCAGCCATTTTTTGGCGCTACAATCATTGTTGGTTTTAAAGTTCTTCCTCTGGATTTCTTCCTACAAAATCAAAACAAAATTTATAAATTTTCACTGCATTTTCGGACTTTTTCTTACACTAATACTTAAAAATTTTCAACCTTATTGGTTTGAGGCCATACCTGAACTCTACTGCTGTATTAACCACTTTTGAGCCAAACATACGCTTCAACTCGTTATTTGGGTTTAAATGACGCTGATGTATACTTAGCACAGAAACTATTTCTTCAGCAATGAAAGTTTCATTAGTACATTCTTTTTCGACTTCAACTTTATCAATATCACCAAACAATTCGTTAACTTCCCTTATAGAACGCTCCAAATCGTCCTGAATGCAAAAAATAACTGAATGTAAACCAATTTTATCATTTATGTATCGATTTCAAGAAACTAATGCTAACCTCAACATTATCTTCGCTACTTCGTGTAACGCCATGTTTATTACACTTCTTCTTTTTTTTCTTCTTTCTGCGTTTCGCATCTTTGTTTCCTTTCAAATCCTGTAAAGCATTTGTAAACTCCGCAGTTTCATTATCATATTCTTCTTCTTCTTTGATTTCAGATTCGGACGAAATATCATCGTTTAACTAATTTCAAACGAAAAGCGAAGGTTAACAAATTGTACAGGAAATAGCGATAACTTTCCTTAAGAAGAGTAAAAAATGTGTCATTAAAAAGTACAATGCCCACCAAGTCATATTTATTGTATTTTTCCTTTCCACAACTAACAGGTGATACATCTGTATCATCGTTATCACTATTATTGCTCAGCGCTGGTATGTCCACTTCTCTTTGAAGTCCCAATTTCTTTAGAACTCTCGATGACATAATGAATCAGAAGTAGCTTCGCTTACCAACAAAAAAGAAAAACTTCTTTTCTTGTATTCTAATGATTATGAAACCATAATTCAAAATAATGAACTGATCTCTTTACTTCGCATAAGTTGAAGCAACTTTTCATCACAACAATCTTATCATTTCATAATTTTATACAAATAAATTATCAAATAATCATTCGATTTGAGCAACAAAATTCAAAACAACTTCAGTTTGCCTAAAGTAAAATAATTAATGATTTTTAATGTTTTACAGAACTTAAATTCAACTCTAATGTAATCTCATTTCACATTCTTGAATTCCTGAAACTTGAAGCCTACGACCTACGACGTACGCTAAGGAAAACGAAAGAGTTGATATCGCTGATAAAGCTCACAGGCGTCTCTTTCCTTGAATACGTTTACCTCCGAGTCCGAGACCAAGTGCGCATGTACTTCACCAACACCTCCTATAATAAAAGGCCTGGGCGCAGGCAAGGCGCAGGTGTTGTGACGTCACGCTTAGGAGGCTGAAGTTGCGCGTTTTACATTGTTTCTTACGTAACTTTGCGAATTTTTTACGGCGCTCCAGGCGACGCTAGCGATTTGGAAAAAATTTTACCGTAAAAAGGAGATGATGGGGAGTATGTGAAAAAAAATTCAGACTTATAAATGCATAAATACAGATTTTTGAAAAAAATAACAAAATCGCTATTTTCATAGGTAGAAGTCTGATTTTTTTTTATATACTCTCCATAACGTCCTCTATGACGTAAAATTTTTTCCGAAGCGCCAGCGTCACCCGGAACGCCGTAAAAAATTCGCAAAGTTACATAAGAAACAATGTAAAACGCGCAACTTCAGCCTCCTAGTGATGACGTCATAACTCTGCGCCCAGGACTTTCATTATAGGAGGTGTTGACTTCACCCACCGTACACGAATCCTAAGTCAAAGTGAGCGGTTAATTAATGTTGCATGATAACCGGTATAACCGATTATGCGTAAACAGAGGTGTTCCCGCTCACGAAAAATATGAGCGCGCTCCCGCTCCCGCTCTTAAAAAATGAGCGCGCTCCCGCTCTCGCTCCTAAAGAATGAGCGCGCTCCCGCTCCCGCTCTTAAAGAATGAGCGCGCTCTCGCTCCCGCTCATGAGCGCAGTTCCGCTCCCGCTCCCGCTCATGAGCGCAGTTTCGCTCCCGCTCTCGCTCAAAATATAAAATTACTAAACTATTATGTTGTATGTTCTTAAAACATGTTTATTTACTTTATTTCAAGCACAACTCAATATTTAATGGAGTTAAAAATTAAAATTATAACTTATTAGAAGTCAATAACAATAACCTATACTAATTCTTCTCATTAGTAACTTAATAGCGCGCTCATTTGGCATAAGCCGAAATGAGCTCGCTCTCGCTTCCGCTCATATGAAATGAGCGCGCTCTCGCTCTCGCTCATACAAAATGAGCGCGCTCTCGCTCTCACTCATATAAAATGAGCGCGCTCCCGCTCCCGCTCACGAAATGCGCTCTCGCTCGTGAGCGCGCTCCCGCTCACGCATAATGAGCGCGTGAGCGGGAACACCTCTGTGCGTAAACGAGTACTCGTTTCGAAAACGATCGACGATGATCGGTTATATAACCGATTATGGCAATTATTCAGAAATATCTGATAATAATATATAGTACTAAATAAAATCTGTTAGGAGCGCTAGTTGAAGATTGTCTTTTCTACCATTTTGTAGATCCAACTGTAGATAAGCTCATAATCGGTTGTATAACCGATAACCGATTATGAGATGGACGAAACGTGACCGATTACGATGATCGGTTATCATGCAACACTAGCGGTTATCTACTCCAGCCTGGAGCGGAAATTTAAAGAAAAGAGCGCGCTCTTCTGATAACGCTCCTCTATCATTGGAACGTTTCAATAAATGAATATTTGAATTTTTTATTTTATAATTATTATTTATTAGACTGTTTCTTTCTATACCGTGCGCGCAATTGATTTATTACACACCGGCAAAAAAAGTTACAAAAATCAATTCATGTAATTTTGAAATAACATTACAACTTGAAACTGTGGATTGATTTATAGTTCTAATCAGTTTTATAGTATTACTTGATAAGAAATTGGTGTCAAAAATAATTCTATATAGTTTTAATAAGTTTTAATATTGATTTTGAAATCATGTAAAATGCCTTTTTAGCAGATTTTACGTTGATGTGTAAAGAATTAGTTGTGCGCACGGTATTAAATCCTCATGTTATAGGTACTCATAAATCAAGATTCACCATTTCACCAGTTCACCACTCACTAAAATTGATTAAATCGAAAAATAATATTAATAAAAATAGGTTTAAATTCGACCAACATATCTACATACCAAAATTCACTTGAAAAGAGCGGCGCTCCGACCGCTCCTGACCGCTCCAGGAGCGAGAGCGGAGCGCGCTCTTTTTTTTCTCACTTGGAGCGAGAGCGGAGCGCGCTCTTTTTTTTCTCACTTGGAGCGAAGAGCGGAGCGCGCTCTTTTTTTTCCGGAGCGTGCCCATCACTGATTAAACTTCAACTTAAACTTTTAAAAAATCGTTTTGGTTAAAGTCTCAAGCCAATTTCCAATTTTCCAACTTTGAACAAACATTCAGGGACTTGAGGTTCATTTTAGACCCTTTGCAATGCAGTCTCAAAGGGTCTATTTTCTATTATTAATGATCTTTTGTTACTGCAAAATAATTATATTAAGTAGTTTTGAAAATTAAAATTTTAAATGTGAAATTTCAAATTAAATTCATTTTATATTTTTGTAAACGCTTAATTTATTGAATTTGGAAACTCTTATGTCTTATTTCATCTTTTCATCGTACATAAAAAGCGGATATGATATAATCGGTAACTACATTATTTCATTCTAACTTCAACTTCTTTAACTATTTTAAAAGAAGAATTAAACTTTAACTAACTTTAACTTTTTTAACTATAAAGAAGAATTTAACTTTAACCTTAACTCTAAACTTTTATTTTATTCAAGTTAAAACTAGTTTACATCAACTTTAACTATAACTTAAACTTTAAGTGAAAAGAATAAAACTGCTAACTTTAACTCTTATTTTTGTTTTGAAAGACTAAAACTTTAACTGAATTTAACTAATATACGTTTAAGTTAACAGCCCTGAATAATAAAAATAACTTATGAAAAAGAAATTCATGATATGGAAATATTTCACCAAACAATGTGAAAAGTTTCAATGCAATGCTTGCCAGATGACATCTTTCAAACCAAACGCCATAAGAATGCAAGCACGAATTTAAGATATTTATTTTCTACGTGGTTATTTAGGTTTTTTTGAGCGCATCATTCTGCCTTGCCCTGCCCATAAATTACGTAAAAATTACAAATCCAGCGCTGTCGGTGACAAAAGGACAAACTAAATCAGGAAACAGACACTGCTGGGCGCGTTCAGGTTTTTTTTGAACGGCGTTCGTTTCCGTTCAATGAAATTCTCAAATTTGACGTTCACGTTCCGTTCCGTTCACTGGCCAAAAAATTCCGTTCCGTTCAGCGTTCCGTTCAATTATTTCCAAAATTTCACGCGTTCCGTTCCCGTTCACATTCATGAACGCTTCGTGAATAGACGATTATATGGACTGCATTACGCAACAATGTTCTAAGTGAAATGAGGCGCCATAAACTTTAACTACATCAAGTTTCCGATGTAATGTAAATTATAACAAAGCCAGTCAATCAAACTGAACAAATTTCACTTGTTTGTCTTTGAAATTATTTAAATAACATGAATATTCATTATTAGTTTTTCTCATTAAAAACAAAAATAAGATCGATCAACAAGTCTATGGCGCCTCATTTCACTTAGAACATTGTTGCGTAATGCAGTCCATATTGAACCAAATTGAAATTCTTCAAAACATCTGCTTTTCACTTTTACTAAACGCAATTCAACATTAAAATAACGAATAATTAACAGTCAGCCAATTACGCCACGAGAAGTACACCGAATGAATAGTGATAGTGAATACCACGACACAAAACTTGAGAAAGACGAAGTGAAGAAATAGAAAATTGAGAAAAAAAACTAAAAAGGGTAAAAAGACAAGTTTTTTCTTGAACGATAAATGAACGGCGTTTAAAATTTACGTTCAAGAAAATAAAACGTTCCGTTCCGTTCCGTTCCAACTTTTATATTTATCCTTCCCGTTCCGTTCATCGTTCGTTCAATTGATAAGAGAATCTCACCCGTTCCGTTCGAACGCGCGTTCCTGAACGCGAACGCGCCCAGCAGTGGAAACAGATAATATACGTCTATAAGTGCGCCCCCCATGCGTAGTACTTGTTATCGTTGGTCTATTCCCCCATGTCAACAAGGAAAGGTTTCCAGATGGTTTCCACTGAAATTATGTTTCGTTCCCTTATTCTCGAATGTATTTCCATGATTCACTCTGTAAAGAGCCCTCTCTTCTGAGATCTGAATCTGGAAAGCAGTAGAATCTAAGAAATCCGTTTAGGTAAGGTTAAAATTATCACGAAATGGCTTGTGAAGTAACGAATACCGAAGAAACTGTTTTGAAGCTATTCAAGCAGCTAACAATAGCTAGAAAGGAACTACAAAACATAAGGTAAATATATATCTTCTTGACTTCTGTGTACGCTCTATACCCTTCTTTAAAATGATAATGTTGACAATCCTTAGACTGGATTTGCGAAAAATGAAACACTGTTATCAGAAGGACATGGACTGTATTTCGAATTTGTTGAGAAATCAGAGATGTGAATCCTGTTCTTTCAATGAGGAAAAAGTTGATCAGATTATCAAAAACGATCAATACGAAGGAGACGGTAGCCTCGTTTTGCAACCAATTGGTTTGATTTCATCTTCGTTTGAAGAAAAGAGGGGTACTCCGCGTCAACCGGGAATCTGTCTCAGTAGTCACGCTAAATTCACTCTATTCAATAGCATTTTTACGAATCCAAATCATGCTTTAGAAGGATTAGAACATTATTCGCATATGTGGTACGTATAGGGCTTCTAAGCAATAAAAACTTCAACATGTTATCGACGCTACTTTACTTTCAAACAAATTGATGTCTTGAATGTGTTTGTTATTCACAGGCGTCGATTGAAAATTGTTATATAAAATGTTGGTTTTTAGGATAATGTTTTATTTCCACAAAAACAATTCTACCCATGTCAGAGCTAAAGTTGCTCCCCCACGTTTGAACGGACTAAAAACCGGTGTATTTGGTACAAGATCTCCGCACAGACCATCGCCCATTGGTCTTTCTTTAGTTAGAATTGATCGTGTAGAAGGTATGCTGGTTATCTTCATTAAAACTTTGAAATTCTTCTATCTTCGCCCAGTGAATAACGTGAAATGGGAATGAATTTCAATTACATTCTTTTGCAAATTCAAGTATTTGTTTTAATAACGAATTGAATATTTATTACACTCTTAGGTGCTTCAGTGTATTTTTCGGGCGTTGATATGTTGGATGGAACACCGGTATTAGACATAAAACCTTACATTCCTCAATATGATAATCCGTATCATATGGGGTACGAATACGACTTGAACACTTCGCTGCCGAAATTAGGAGATACTTGTGATAATTTAGGCGAACAAAATGACTGTATTCATCTGCCCAGAGAAGCTCCTGACGGTGAGGAGTGTGATGTTCCTGATTGTTCAACGAAAATAGTTCCTTTTTCTCCTCATCCGATGGAACAAGTAGGTTGAAGCGAATGTTGGAATGTACAGAATATTGACATGTATGCAAGAATAATGTTCACATCATTATTATGTTATTACTCAGGAATAATAATACATTTTGGTTTAGGTTCGTGTGCCGCAATGGATTTCGGAGCCCTTGACTTCGCATTTGACTGTAATTTATAAAGAAAAAGCAAAACTCTACTTAGATGCTTTGAAAAATAGTGAAATTGACGATGAAGTAAGGAAAAGTAATGTGAAAAGCCTCGAACACACTATAACGCGAATCCTGGAAGAGGATCCACGTTCTGTATATGTGCGAGATAGATATAGTAATCAGTTCTATACATTTTTAATAGAAAATCACCATGTTAGTTGCAAATTTGATGATTGCAATAATTCTGTTCAAGTTTATAAAATCACCAAAGCTTGTCCGCTTCCTGAATGGAAAGGTTCCTTTGAAGATAATGGGCGAGATGAATAAGTTTTATGGGATTATTAAAAATTTTTGAAAGGAGACTTCAACTATCAACTGAAGAATTGTACAAAATTGCAATTTCAAAAAATTTTTGTTTAATCGCAATGTCATATTTCTTTATTGTTTGTCGTTTGATTCATCCGTTATCTCGCTTATATCGCATAAATATAATGCACATTTTTTTTTCGATTGGCAACTTTAGCTTTTGAGATCTTGCCGCCTAAGTACATTAAAAATTGCTTCTGATGGTCCATCAAAAGTAATAAATTTGATATTGAATAGGAAAAAAGGGGAAAAAATTACACTGAGTACGTGTAAACACGAACCATTCGAAATGATACATACACGCTTGTAAACAATACGTTGAAGCCTAGTTTCGATATTTTTTCAAATGTGAGGACGTCGACTTTTTCTGGCTTTTGATAAGTCTTCTTTTCTGACGTCTTTCACGTTATGTCTTATTTTATCAGAATTGTGTGCAGATAAGATTCACTTTTTTTTCGTGTTACGATAGAAAGCGGTTGTTGGTTTGTTTATGTATGTGCCCGATCACCCGCAGGTCATTGGTTCAATTCTCGGAAAAGCCTGAAAACGTTTTTGGAACAAAACTTCATTATATACACTACAAATGGCGCTCTCCATTTATTTCGTGACAATTTGTTGCGTTACTACATTTTTCGAAGTCGGCATTGATTTTTTTTGGAAAATGTGATGTAATGATTGATTTCATTTTCTGATGCGCTCCTAGCAAAGCTCGGGACGTATAAAATGACACCAATCAACGCCGGTCTCGGAAAACGTAATACCGCTACAAATTGTAACGAAAAAATGGAATAAGCTCTACCAAACGTTGCTGCGGTAGGTTTTTTTATTGCTACGTATGTAGCAAAATTGTTATCACGTATTTTCTATTAAGGCGGTGCTTCGGAAAATAAGTTGGTAAATGCGAAAAAGTTGTTTTTTTAATAAAAAAATGAAAAAATTGGAAAAATAAATGCTTAATCGGTTGAAACAAAGTCTCTAAAATAATATATTATAATTTTAAATCATTTAGTTGCGTTACTTTTGAGAAAAATACTGCAAATGAAAATAGGATATAATTTTCATTTGCAGTATTTTTCTCAAAAGTAACGCAACTAAATGATTTAAAATTATAATATATTATTCTAGAGACTTTGTTTCAACCGATTAAGCATTTATTTTTCCAATTTTTTCATTTCTTAATTTTAAAATCAATTTTATCACATTTACCTACTTATTTTCCGAAGCACCACCTTAAATAGTTGAAATAAAATTTTGTGTCAACACTTCCAATACTATCGTTTACACGTAGGTGCCTGTTTCGCCAGAACGTTGCGAATTGTTCGCTATCCATAGAATATAGACGCTTTCTATCGTGACGTGAAAGAAAAGTAAACCCTATCTGCACGTTTTTGACAAAACAGATATTCGTACTACATTTGTTATTTCTTCGAACGTTAGGATACAGATATCGTCTAGCTTATGATAGATCTCTTCTCAGAAATTGGTCCTGCACACCTTTATGTCTTTCATAATATACTAATTTAATGTAAATGTCGCCAAGTGAAGCGCCTAGTGGTTCGTAGTTTCAAGTGAAATGAAGTAAAAAAAAACTGCAAAAATTAAAAATACTCTCATGGTGGAAATTTGATAATTTAGCCGAAATTGGATGTGTGAAGGTAAGAAACGGTGTGGTTTCGTTGTAGTCTTCGATCTGTATTTTTTTTATCGCGCCACGGTTCCTCTACATTTGCTTTTTTGTGCTTTTTAGCCTTTACCAGCTAAAACCAAGGCGTAAGTAAAGGGAGGACGGTGGGAGCTTCCCCCCCCCCAGTGATTTGAAAAGTTGGGAAATCTATAATTGTTGAACGTTAAAATTGCAAACTTGAATTTTTTGTACAAGTCACAATTTATATTCTTTTGGGAAAATCAGATCTCGAATAAATTCGAATTGATGCCAGCTTATATCATGCATAGCGCACAACAAACTATTCCCAATAACCGATAAAACTTCCCACTTCGCGAATCACGACGAACGGTTGCAGTGCAGTTGTATGTATTAAATCATGCTTAAGTTCCGTTCTCCAGATGCATGGTTAGACATACAAACAGACATATATACATACACATATGACATACACACGCAGATCTCAACATGTAAATTAACAATGTTGGGAATAATCGATTAATCGAATTTCGATTACTCCAATACTCGGTTAATTGGATCTAGATTATTGAAATAATCGATTAATCGATTTTTTTATATTGTCTATACTCTGTAGTTACAACGTTTACGGAACACACGAGTGAATAAAGGATAAAATAAAAATTACACTAATTCAAATTTTTTGTATCGATTATTTCAATCTCTTGAAATTTTTCCTCGAAATTTTTTACAATCCAAAATTTTTTTATAACATTTTTATATCTATTTTGAAATTTTTTATCGATTTTTCAGCATTGGAAATTTTTTGCACAAAAAATTTCTTCAGGTGCTTTTTCAATTTTACATTTCATCTAATTTTTTCAACCTAGAAACTTTTTCTTCAATTTTTTGCCAACGAATTTTTTTTCAATAAAATTGTGGCGTTAAAAAATGTTTTCAAAGTTCAAATGAATATTGACTTTTTGAAATGAAAAATGAATATAAGTGAAAATAATTTTGAAAAAAGCATTCAAATTTGAAACAAATTCTAAAGATTTTTGGCTGGAAATAAATTCTGAAAAAATCAGAAAAAAGATTTGAGTTGAAAAAAACTTGGAGATTTAAAAAAATTTGGAGCAAAAATATTCAGAATTTGAAAATTTGAAAATTTCATGTTTTTATGTTGTGTTCAACTATAATAATAAAAAAAAAAAACCATTTATTTGAATTAATTACCAGCACAAAATAATTTTATTCAAATTAATTACAAAAGCAAAATCATTTATTCAAAAATGACAGTATTTACACCAAGTCGCAATTTTTATTTAAAAAACAAGCATATTTCGCACCCCTACTGCAACAACACCACATCACAAAAAAAATCTTCGACTACAAAACACCACATCTCAAAAAACTACCAAAAATAATTTGCGTTGGGAAAATCTGCCTTTACCATTGGAAAGAACGTGAAAAATTACCAAGGATCATTGAAAAAAAAAGAATTTGAATTCGTATTTCGTTATTTACAAAGCAAATAAAAAGCAATTTTCTTGAGTTTCGGTCATTTGACGTGTTTTGAGATGTGGTGTTGTTGCAGTAGGGGTGCGATTTAAGGTATGCGATGAGAGACGATTTCATCGTATTATAGGAATGTCTTCACAAAATGATTATTTTTTAATAAAAAGTTTTTTTTTTTAGAAATATCGAAGCATTATTGAAAAAAAAAAAACATAAAAAGTAAAGATTGGCCGATTAATCGATTCTTTCAATTATTCTTGCTTATTAATCGACATTTTCGATTAAGCGATTATTAATCGCCCAACACTATAAATTAAAATTAAGCCGCTGCCACTGCTCACTAAGCCAATAATCCACCGATTTTTTTCTGTGCATCGTATTACCTGCTACATCGCACACTTGGTTCAATAAGGCCACATCTCAAAAAAAGCATGTAAAAATTCAACAAAAAGGTACCCTTTTTTTATAATTTTTTGGAGTAAAATGAGCTAATTTTGTGTATCTATCACAGTTTTACTGATTTACATTAATTTTTACCCAAAAATATAAGTAAAAAGTAGTATTTTTTTAAAGATGTGGCTTTATTGAACTAAGTGTGCGACATGTCTGTACTTTTTATTAACCGTGGAAGGACTATGTGGCGTCATAGGTGACGCCGTCATGATTTAGTCTAGGTGGCGTCTTTGGTGACTCAACTGATGTACATTATTTAGCCTAGGTGGTGTCATGGGTGACACAGTGGTTTACAGAGTTATAGACTATGTGGCGTCACATATGACACTTTGGGTGAACCATCATGTAAACTATGTGGCGTTGCTGGTGACACATTCTAGTGATATAAATTACAAGACTAGGTGGTGTCAAATATGACTTCATACAAAAATTAGCATTTAGGGGTTCCAAAATTGATTTGTAAATTAAGAAATTGAATGAAATTAAAGTTAAAAATAATTTCTTGATAATCCGGTAATTTCTTGTTCGAATTTAGAGCTAGAAAAATATAAATATAACTCATTGCTATGGCCAATATTTTTATGATTTTAATTTTAATTTTATTTCTCAGCTCATAAAAAAAAAAAAAAAAAACTTTACCATGTTTACTTTTCAGTTTTTTTTTGCAATACAAGAAAATAAAGCAAAATAATTCAAATTCAAATTCAATAATAATAATAATAATAATAATGATAATTCAAAAAAGCTGTTAACAATCGTATCCTCGCTTCTCGCGGATCGGGTATTTGTAAAATTTCAAAAAAAAAAACCTTAGGTGAAATTATATAGAAGGATTATCAATTTAGATAGGAATGAAAAATTTAAAACAAAGAAAATATACATGCCTCGTCGATGCGTTTCATCATCGACGAATGCATGTAAAATAATAAAATGGAAAAGGGAGTTTCAAGGGTAAAATTTTAATGCTTGCATTATGTCAGAGGTTCTAATCGTAAGGAAAAGTTAATGTGGATTGAAGACGAAATAAATAATGCATCCGAGGCGTTGATCATCAAACGTTAGGGTGATTCTTTAAATTCAGATTTCGAACCCCCTTCGATGCAAATTAATAGGATATTTATTTTACTTTTTTTTTGTTTCGGCTTTCAGTCGAGTCTTTTTTAGTTTGGTGATTTGTGCAACGCAGAATATCGCTATAATTATGTTGGAAGGGAGGATTTTTATGTTTTTAGTAAAAATTCCAAATATGAGAAGCGAAAATACGACGAAAGAAATGAGAGAATTCAGTATTAGTTGATTTGAGTTTCGCTGAGAAATAAACGAGCCCAAGTGCAGTGGAGAAAGTCGAGTTCGTTCGCGTTCTGAAATTCACTAAAAAATTGTTATATCATAAATATTATTGTTTTGGTGTGTGATTTTTTTTTGGTCTCTTTTTATTGAAATCAAATTAGAGCTTAAAATGATGGGCTCAGAGTACATAGTCCGATCTGATTCCAAAACTCGCTTGATGAAAACTATTACTTTTTTCAAGATAAATTTTATGAGATTTTTTGACTGAGATGTATTATTGTTATTAACCCATAATTGCCCAGGTGGGGTCATTAATGACCCCAAATTTTTTATAGGGTTTATTACCCAGGTGGGGTCATAAATGACCCCAACACTCTTAAGGCATGTGCTCACAGAAAGGGAGGGAAATTTATTTCGCCTATATATGGTAACACTGAACCAATTCTTATATCCGCGTCTTGTCGCTTTTAAAAATATATAGGATATTCAAATTTAACGAAACTTGCTAAGCAATAAATATTCAAATTCGATAAAACTTACTGAGCAGTTGAAAACAACGAAAAAAACGGAAGCAGCCATGCCGCACTACTGAAGCTAAGTTTTTAATAAAGGCTTGTTCAGTTTTGCAAATAACATTGCTAACCCTTTCATGTTTTCAACGTCATACTTAATACCAAATCTGTAATCTCCTACCCTATCCCTTCCAAAAGCACTTGAGAAGTTGCAATTGGAATAAATGTAGTTTTTTTGTCATAAAATAATCATATGAAGACATATTTTTCAAATTATAACTACTTAAGGCACCTCAAATTATTCTCAAATTTTTATGATACGCCATTTTGACCCAAATTTAAGAGCGCATATTCTGGTCATCAACTAACTTTACACATACAAAGTTTAATCTTTCTGGATCAATTTGGTAATGAGATATGGAAGATTCAAGAAATTTCATAGGAGTATAGAAAAAACAAAAAGTACGCTTTTTGCATTTTTAAAAAGAGCCTCTCACCAAGTTTTAAGCAAATTCGATGAATACGCTCAAACACTACGCGTGGGGGGAAGGGCCAGATATATACCAGAAAGTTGAACATTTGCTAGATGACAATCCTAATCCCGAAGCAGGAACGTCGAGTGCAACACGACGGTAGAATATATTTCGTTAATCATAAAAATCGAACAACGCAATGGGAAGAACCCCGAACCTAAGGACAAGAACTGAACGTGAACCCAGAAGATCCTCCATTACCTGCTGGTTGAAACTCACAAGATTTAAAGTCCCCGTCCTTCCCTGAAACCCCTTCCCAAATAAGGTAGGCTGTAATAGCTGTCGTTTTTAAGTTGAAAGCTCAGCCAAAGAAAAAATAAGTTTTTCTTTTACAAAAGTGGAAAACAATAGATGTATGATGGCTGTTCGAGAAAATTACATCTTTGGATGTTTCGATGTAGTGTAGCGACAACTTTTTAATCGATTGGTTGAAAAGAGATTAATGAAGCAACATGCATTAAGCTAACAACCGTTATGAGAATCAATGTGTCACCCATGACACCACCTAGTTTTGTTTCACATAGAAAGAAGGATGTCATCCATGACGCCACATAGTATTTGTCAGGGCAGCATGGTAATGTCATATACGACGCCACCTAGTATCAATATATTCATTGACGTAAAGTCATATATGACACCACCTAGGCTTTATTATATAATCACTTTAATGTCACCTATGACGCCACATAGTACTATGTCATTGGTGACACCACCTAGTCTTTACTATTAAGTAACATCATTTTTGACATGGACTTCCCAGGGTTAACTCAGGTTGAATTTTTAAAAATGAATAAAGGAGGGAAAGGAATAAAATGCAAAGTGCATCGTTGTTTGTGTGATGAAATTTTTAACGACTACAGAAAGAACATGAAAAATCTGCGCATGACGGCGCTCATTTATACCTAATTATTTTGTAATTCACACCATTTCTCAAATTTAAAAAGAGAATTAGTTACGCTCCTGGCTAAAACTTGAAATCTTCAAAATATTATGACTACTATACCGTTTGTCGTAAAATTTTATGCAAGAATCTGTCGAAAATAGCTGTTGTACTTTTCATTCCAGCCTTTGAGTCCTTTGGCATGTCACATACTTAAAATCCGTTTCTCTGTAGTAATAATTAAGAAAGATTTCATCGAAATTGCATGATTGTGATGTGTGAACAAATGCCAAGAGTAACTTGACCTTCATCGCTTTATCCGATTAGAGAAAAATACGCAGAATGTGCTGCTATTCTTAGAAAAGTATTATACATTATCATGTAAAATTTGATTAAAGAGCAACAATAATAAAATGCTCCATCATTAAAAACATCATTATTTGAAGAGATGATTAAAATAATACAAAGGTTATTCTATTTTAATTGCAGGCTCGAACTACTGTAAAGTAATCTCATTATTGCGCGTTTACTTTATTTGTTGAGAAGTTGTTAGTTTTCGTGTTTTGGTATCTAAATCTCAAAATGTTCAAAATATTATGTTTAACTTTCAGCATTTTATTTATTTGTGGAGTGTATTCGCAGAATAGTGACTCAAGTAATCCTAACCAGGGGCCATCCTTAGACCCATTCTTGGCATATTTTAAATCAGCACAGGAAAACGTTAATTTTTCTGAGACTATTAAGGCTGCACAATCGAATTTGCAGAAATTTGCGCAAGAATTGAATAATGCTGACGTTCAACAAACGGCAAATAAGTTTAAAGAGAACGTTTTGAAACCGTTGATGGAGACAGTGCAAAACAGCACATTCCTCGATCAAATCAAAAGTTCTGTACAATCAAAATTACAATCCTCCTCTAATCCTTTGAAGACTACATAATCCACTACTATGGTAGAGAAATTTTCATGGTGAAAGTATAGTAACTCATAATAACGCATAAACGATGAGTAATTTGTTAGAATAGTTGAAACTGCTAGAAAACTATTATTATTTCTGTTGTAATGATTGTTTTGTATTTACATATGTACTCCTCATAATAATAATTATAATTTGGTTTCATTTGCAATCGTTGTAATTATCATTTTAAATGCGCATACTTACGAATTATATGATTTTTGTGAAATTAGGAGAAAGTAATCATAAATTTGAATCAGTATAGTATTGCATAATTGATTCAAATCGTTCATGCACTCAGGATCTTTGAAGCTCAGTTCTGTTTATTGAAATTTTAATTTCTTTCAAGTCTTGAAAAGAGGTCCTCATTCCATTTATTTAACTTCTGAACGATTTGTTTCAGTCATTATAGTGTGATAGTTCTCTTATTTTCATAAAACAGTTTTCCTATAGTCGGCTTCTTACAAATAAACATCTTGACCTTGAGACATCACACAAATATTACGGAATACCGTCTTTCTCTGATTTTGAAAGAGACTGCTGCACCCGTTGAAAAAGATGTTATCACAACTTCATGAGAAAAATGAATGATGAATATAACTATACCATTCACAAAATAATAGTTTCCTTGTGATTATTGTTGGAAGAAATTAGTATGATTTGGCAATGATTTTTGATTTTTTTTTTTTTTCATTGAACTAACCTCATTTTGAAAGCGAAAACTCAGGCCTATAAAATTTTTTTTTAAAAACAATCACAAGTTTACAAAATTAGCAAATAATTGGTCGGTCAGAAGAGTTCCCATGCTTGAAATTTTTAAAGAACATTGTTTATACAGCTGTATTTTTAAGTAAAATAGGGACAGCAGGGAGTGAGAATCCGAGGTAAAACTGGGTAAAATTCAAGTGAAAGAACTGATAATGGTACGGAAATCTTATTTTCTTTAAAAGCACCAAGAAGAAAAGAATCAAATGAAGAAATGAAAATGTAAAATTTACATGACACTGCGTTCAATACTTGAAATGAAGTCTATCATGCTTCACAATATTTAATACACCCCACACAGCAATTACAGTAAATTTCGAGATGAAAGGGATTTTCTTTGATATCATAGTAAGATATCATTATTTTGTCACCATAATTTCAGAAAATTCGCATTGTGTAAGTAAAGTAGGTTAAGAATGGTAATTCAAAGTGATTATCAAACACGTTTTATGTAGAATGCCCTTAGTACAAAGTACAGATACTCCTTCAACTTCATAATCAGCGAAGATTCCACACATTAAAGAAGAAACTGAAAACTGAAGTATATTTTGTTTGGTAAAGGCTTCAAGAAAATTGATAATGAAGTTGAATTAGCGAAAAAGATCGTATTATTGGCATAAAATCAGTAAAAAAAGCGTGCCAACATAATACTTATTTATAATTACTTCAGTTCACTAAAAAATTGTATTTTCTTAGTCCAATAAAAATGTGTAAATTAAAACAATATTAAAATGATACCGAATATGATCATTAATTCGTTCTTAACTGATAATCTCCATTTTGAGTAATATATCGGACCCAAGGTAAAGCTTGATATCCGCTTTTTTCGATGATCTTCAAATATCTTACCTAACAAATGTGCAAAAATCATAATTTTTACTTAAGATATGCATGGAATGAGCAGAAAAAAAGCAAAAACACAAGGAACTAAAAAATGAGGTAAACTAATAAGCAGAAATTTGTACTTGAATGCCCGATGTTGTAAAATATGGTATTTCGAATTTAACTTGAATTGGTGGTTTACCCTCAATTTCTTCGCATTCAACACTAGGTAAACCAAAATGGGCTCTCATGAGATATTCTTTACCACCCTACAGAAAAAAATTAAAAGTTGGAGCTGTATACATGAAACTAGACAATATTATTACAAACATGAATGAAACTCGTTGTCAGTATTAATGATTGGCGATGCTTGAAGATATAACGCAAGAATACAAACACGCACGCGGTGCTTTGGTTGAGAGGTATTTCGTCATCATTCAGCAAACTTGCACCGATTATAGAGTAGGTGCGAGTGCGCCTTCGCTTTCATGCATAGTCATACTTGTACACTGTATTTCAATTATTTTACTATGTTCAACATGGAGAAAAGTGTCAAATTTTCACTCACCGGAAAAGATTTTATAGTCCATGTAATAGCATTCTGCTCAGGAGCATATCTCACAGAACCGACAGTTGTCTTAAATTTGGGGGAATCGGCATCCATCGGTACCGGAATAATCACCTCAACATTATTTGCAGTTGATCTCCTTTTGAATTGTGACTTAGCCTTGATCATGTACTCTACACGACTATGGGCGTGACGCTCTATCACGCTTTCAATCCATATCAAGGGTTTGACCTATAATATTCAAAAATCACAGATATGACCGAAAACGAGATTAATATTGAAAATGGTTATGAAGAAAGAAAAACGAAGCTGAATTCATTACATGGGTATTCAAGCGATATGACATCAATTCGAATTCTCCGTCGGGAGGAATGAAAGAAATGGTACGATCATTCTCAAACCTAAGAAAAAGTAAACGTTAGGCAATGCAATAAGATGGAATTTATATATAAAACAACATTCAATATTTACCTTGATAAACGTACACACTGATGAAATTTTACGTCTTCTAATTCAACCGATTTCGATTTTCCACGTCCGGTACTTTCAAACAATACTTTATCATTTAACCCCAATCTCAATTCAGGCATTCCTGACAAGTACACACGCATTTTTATAGCTCCAACGATTTCACTTCGTAATACATTTCCATTAGCATTAGCCTGTGAAATTACATTATGAAAAAGTAAATATGATATAAGAACATAATGAATTCAAAAAGTTTGGTAGGCAATCGATATATATATATACACACCAATAAATTCACAGATTCTATAACATCTAAAAACACCTCATTCTTCCGATATTTGATGCCTTCTGAACGCCACGATACAGCGTTTGTCACAGCCATGGGAATGCGAGGTTGAAGTTCCAGTTTATGTCCTTCTTGTGTGATGTATCTGCAGAGAATTGAAATAATGATATATTTATTAGGTAAGCAGAAAAATTAATACAAAAAATATGCTTACTCTTGCAATATTTTACTATCTGTGGTTTGAGGATATCCGAAATCTAATAATTCGTCTAAGAGCTCGTAAATTACAACGAAATTATCTCTTATACTTTCTTCTTCAATTTCTTTAAAATACTCATTCATCACCTACAAAAATTTGAAACAAGAATTCATTTTAAATTTTGTTTTATTCTCATACTTCAAAAATATTAGAAAATTAGAACAAATAAATACACATATCAATCGAGATCTACATCTACCTGAACTAGTTTATGCAAGAAGACAAAAACGAGAGCAATATTTGCATTCTTTTTGGTTGTTGCAACGATATAAAGATTGTTATACTTTATGTAAGCAAATGTACATTCAGCTGTTTGAACTAACGGCGTCACCATGCTTTCTTCTTCTTTTTCCATTAACAGCGGCATAAATTTTTCTATGACTGCCATGTCGATATCTCCTCGGTAGTTTCGTGATATCAACATCTAAAAATTGAGGAATATGAAAACAACTTTATACAACATTATCAAAAGAAAAAAACACGAATATTCAGAAGTTAACATACCTTCCCCTTCACATCTAAAATATATATCGCTGATGCTGACATTTTGATTGATTATTTTTCAATTTCTTTACAGTACTGAGTTCACCCTTAACATTTCAATCAGATGAAAATTTACACAACATATTATGATACGTCCGTCGCTGAATAAATACAAGTTATTTCTGCAAATATTTCGACAACAAAATATACAAAATACCTAACCTAGCAAATCAGCTGAATTAAGTTTTCCACGTCGAATAGACCAATTTCGCGTGACGTCACAACCGCGAACGAAATGATTCGTGGGCCCCAAGAAGAAGCGACGCGCTTTGTTTACAAAAAGGGGTAACTTTATTCGTTCATATCTCCGTCGCTGTTCAATATTTTTAAAAACTGTTTGAAAATTCTGAAAGTAGAAAGTTCAAGGAATTTATTTTCAAAAAAACTTTTCAAAATTTCATTTTTTGAGATACCGTAAAATGCATTAGAAAATTACCAATTTTTGACTATTAACTATTTCGCTTTGGGGGCTTCAAAATTGGAGAAAACGGAAAAAATAAGAAATTTCGACCCCGGAACCGGAAAGTAGACCTTTTGAGAAAAATTTTAAGACCTCAATCGTTGAAATGGGCCCTTTTGTTGTGGAGATATTCCGATTTCAATTTTAAATCACCGTAACAGCGTAACATGTACATGCGCATATATCTATGCAGTCATAGGTACATATTATAATTACCATACTCAAACATGCTTCGAACCTGCGTTATTTTCCTATTACTATTTTTAACGATTTTTTTCCTTTTTTTATTTTTTTAATTTTTTATTTTGCTGTATGAAACAAAGATTTTCAGAGTTTTTCAAACTAGGGATGTATTTGTAAAAAAAAATCAATAATTGTTGGCTACTCTACTACCACATTGACGATCACTATGCATATTGCTTCCCCATCAGGTAGATACCATTTAAATTTTCCATCTTGGAAAATTTCTGAATTTTCAATTCAATAAATTTCGCATTTTTAGGGTTTTATCTTCATGAAAGCGGAGTTTTAGAGGCATCTCCTGACGGCATATCATCCAACTACGTTTTAGAGATAAAACGCCCCTACAAATATAGAAAATCTGAAAATCTTATTGAGACTTTGGGGCAAGGCGAAAAATATACTTTATTCAGCGTACCTAAGGAGGATGGCAGCAAAGCAATGGCGGTAGATAAGAAACACATGTATTATAGTCAAATTCAAGCTCAAATTTACTACGCTAAAAAGAAATTTGGGATAATCTATGTATGGACGCCTAAAAGCCATATTTGCGCCCAAATAGAAAAAGACGTAGAATGGCAAACAAACATAGATTTATTACTCGATTTTTATTTTAGGAAATTTTTATTTGAAATATATCGTAACATGTAATTTTATCTCAATTTTTAACTCTAGATATATAATATAATAAAAATTGAAAGCATATGCAGGTTTGAAGTATGTTTGTGTATGGTTAATTTAATTGCATAACTATATGTCTATGCGCATACATGTTACACTGATTCAAAATTGAAATCGGAATATCTCCACAACAAAAGGGCCGATTTCAACGATTGAGGTCTTAAAATTTTTCTCAAAAGATCTACTTTCCAGTTCCGGGGTCGAAATTTCTTATTTTTTCCGTTTTCTCCAATTTTGAAGCCCCCAAAGCGAAATAGTTAATAGTCAAAAATTGGTAATTTTCTAATGCATTTTACGGTATCTCAAAAAATGAAATTTTGAAAAGTTTTTTTGAAAATAAATTCCTTGAACTTTCTACTTTCAGAATTTTCAAACAGTTTTTAAAAATATTGAACAGCGACGGAGATATGAACGAATAAAGTTACCCCTTTTTGTAAACAAAGCGCGTCGCTTCTCCTTGGGTCCCAAACGATTCTTCTCGTTCACCGTTCACTACGTCACAGTGAAATTGGTCTATTGCTGTGTATCGCAAAACTTGCAATCATTTTCAAATTTTGTTATCAAACTTCTTTCTGAATAGGGGATATGGAACCCTTCAGAGCAGTGGCGCGCTAGTGTTGTGTTTACATGCAAATGGTATTATCAGTTCTGAAAACGGGGAATTTTTGCCGCCAGTTGTGGACTCACACAGTGAAATGTTTAAGGCGGTGCTTCGGAAAATAAGTTGGTAAATGCGAAAAAGTTGTTTTTTTAATAAAAAAATGAAAAAATTGGAAAAATAAATGCTTAATCGGTTGAAACAAAGTCTCTAAAATAATATATTATAATTTTAAATCATTTAGTTGCGTTACTTTTGAGAAAAATACTGCAAATGAAAATAGGATATAATTTTCATTTGCAGTATTTTTCTCAAAAGTAACGCAACTAAATGATTTAAAATTATAATATATTATTTTAGAGACTTTGTTTCAACCGATTAAGCATTTATTTTTCCAATTTTTTCATTTTTTTATTAAAAAAACAACTTTTTCGCATTTACCTACTTATTTTCCGAAGCACCACCTTAAATTATTTGAAAATAAATCGAATAAATGAAATGAATGAATTGGTTTTTGCTAACTTAATACTTATCTATCATTTTGGTTTATAAATGAGATTCTTTCGCATGGTATTCATGATATTCGCGATAATTGTTTCACTAGTCATTGGTAAGTGCATGAAAAATAATCATTTATTTCGTAACAATAACACTGGAATTCAATTTATCTTTACCATTGAACAAAAAACAATTAATTCTATTCAAAATATTTCAATTCAGTACCAGAATTATTAATTCATTGCCAATAATGATAGTTTATCAATTATTGAAATTTGAAATCCCCGTTTTCAGTAGTTCATCGCTTTACCACCAGGTACCGACTCTTTCGTTGGATCCCAATGGCATTGGCGTTATCATAATTTATTTTATCACCGAGCCCCGTGGGGCCACCGGGACACCAACATCAATAATGTTGCCGGGACACAACCAAACTGTTTATTCAAAGATTTGTTGCGTGAAAGGTTGTGTGTTGTCTATTATTTGTATTGTTTGTAATTTGTATAATTATTGTATACTACATTAATTATTCTATGTGGAGATTGTATCAGTATTTTCAAATATGAAAAAAAAAAACGTTAAGGTTATCGTTTTCAATGAAGACTCTAGAAGGTAAACTCTTGAAATGAAAACTTGACGTACTATCGATCAGTTTATGCTACTGTATTTTTAATCGGTTCGAAGGAAACACTTAAAACAGTTTTATTTTCTTCAAGGGATTTTGTGACCGGTTTTCGAAAGAGAAAGCTTGCAAGAAAAAAAAAAGCCAGCGAAGAATTCGAAAAACAGCTAAAAGAAGCAAGAAGTAAAATAAAACAGCAGGTAATTTAAATGATGTAAGCATGAGTTGAATAAAGTTGAACATCTTCGATATCAAATTTTGAGATTCTGATTTCAGGCTCGTGAAACCTACAGAAAAATTATTCATCCTGTTCACACAATCCCTTCGGCAACCGAAACCAATGAAATCGAACATAGATTACCTGAACATATTGTAAAAGTGAAAGAGCTCACATCAGATGAAATCGCAGAACAAAACAATTGGATTGGGAGAAATCGGGTAAAATCTTATCTTTCTTGATTATTTAAATTTTATGAGAAGTGCAAATGTCTTTATTTTAAATAAGTAAAAATTACATAGATGCGAATCGACAACGATCATGGAAACAGTAGTGGAGAAGAATCTGAATCAAATGCTGTTAAGGAAGATATTGTTCCTGGAATGTCTGTTACATCTTTAAAAGAAGTGAAAAAAATTGTCAATCATCAAGCTTGTGCTTTCATGCAAAATGATAAAATATTTAGGCAAAAAAATAAACTAGAACGATTAAAAAATCGTAAAAAAGCTGCTCGCAAAAGAAATTTGTTGAAAAGGGAGCAAAAAAAATTAAAAGGAAGAAAAAGAAAATGAAAATGAAGAGTAGTCGGCTCTCAGTCCGGTAATGTTTGTTTTTTTTTTTTTTGTTACCAATTGAACTCGTAACTGATTTTCAGACATATGCACGAATATATATTTTTTATTGGGTAATTTAAATTACATTAAACAAACTAAACAATGTGTTATTGAAATAAAATAAAAAAACTCGTAGCTGAATAAGATTGATATGCAACATTTCCCACCATTAGTGGCACCTCATAAAACTAATCATTTCTCGAACTATTCTACACCGATTTTCTTTTATCTTTTAATCATTCTGTTCAGTTTTTTCCGACTTATCATGAGAAAACAAAAAAGCTCAATTCACGCCAACTCATCTCCCATCATGCTCAATAATTAATTGGGTTTAATGATCACTGATCTTACCCTTCTACCATCTTTCAATCCAGTCTATTAACTTTTATCGTAGTTATTGCGCGAGAACAAAGAAACCTCAACTCACGCTGGTTCACCCTACATTACGTCCCATCACGTCGAAAAACTAATCAGCTTTAAGGCACCACTACCTACTCACTTCAACTTTCAACTCGATCCGTCAAGTTTTACTCGAGTTGTTGAACGAAAAACAAAAACCTCAACTCACGCAAACTCACGTCCGATCATATCCAAAAACTAATCAGCTTTAGAGTACCACTACCCCCATCCTTCTTTCAACTTTCAACTCGATCCGTCAACTTTTACTCAAGTTATCGCGCAAGAGCCAGAAAACCTCGACACAAGCCAACTCACGTCCAAAAACTAATCAGCTCGAGAACTCAACTACCCCAACCCTTCCTTCGAATTTGCTTTCCATTCGATTACTCCTACTCGAGTTATCGCGCGAGAATACAAAGAAAAAAAAATAAAGAAACAAACAAACAAACCGAGTGAACGCAATAGCGAATTTACTTTAAGAGTAAAGTCGACTAAAAAGCATGTGAAATTTCAACAAAAAGGTACCCTTTTCCTATAATTTTCTGGAGTAAAATAAGCTAATTTAGTGTATTTATCACATTTTTGCCAATTTACATTAATTTTACTCAAAAATGTTTGTAAAAAGAAATACTTTTTCGAGATGTGGCCTTCTTATAATTGCAAAATTTTTTTTTGAGATGTGGCGTTATTGAACCAAGTATGCGAAATAGCTCCTTCTACTGTACTATAGAATTATACGAGAAACCAAATTTTTTTCCAGGCTAAAAAATTTATACCTTTTGCTTGTTTTAGTTATGGTGTTTTGTTACTTCATGATTTTTTATTGTTAAAAAACAGATTTTTCCTTATAAAACAAACAACTTTCATGAAGAAAAACATGTTTAAAACTAGTTTTAAACAGTTTTAAATCTGTTTTTTTTTTTTTTTTTTTTTTCATTTTTCGTATCCAATGGTTTTAAATTTATAATGTTTATGCACCTCATCACAACTTCATAACTGAATAAAAAAAAATTAAGAACCATTAATTTTCTTATGTGTGACGTAATTTTCTTCTTAGCGTGGAAAACCTATAGTGGTACTCCGTCATCTGACCAAGGTGGTGCCGTTTCTATTGGTGGCACGCAAAGGTCCAGCCCCGCGATGCTGGAACTAGATGATTTTGAGGCCTTACTGGTTAGGCATGTTGTTCCTATCAAGGACAGAGATTGTTTTTAAGCTCGCGTAAATCTTCAGACAGCAGAAGCACCAGTCCCTACAAATTTCTTGTCCAACATTTTACATATTTGCGATTCTGAAGAGACAACAAATACAATTTCTCATTATTTCTAGTTCTTCCCTTTTAGATTGTTTACTTTTTATTGTTTGATTGATGAATTTAATTTTTTAAAGAGTGATGTTTTTGTCCAAGATTAAATTTATCGTTCCAAGTATTCGTTTTTTCTTTTTTTTTTTTTTTTGTAATTTTTTTAGTACTACAATCAGCGAAGACACTTTATTTCCTCAAATTTCGAAATTTGAATACTTTACTTTTTGCTTAAAAATTAATCAGCCCACACGTACATGAATTTGAAATAAGATAATTTCTCGAAAGGGATTTTTTATTATTCCGTACTCGTAGTGAGTCCAGTCATTTAAAAACAATCGTTATTAGTGATTCCGGATGGGACTCGGTTATGGACTGCAGCTGCATTTATAAAATCTTTAAAATGTGACAATATTTAATTGTGCGCGTCTTTTCCCACATATTGAAAATTTCAACGCTGTGATGGATAGCATCGCGGTTGAAGAATTTCTTTAGATGAGTACTGAATAGGTCTAAATGACTGAATATTCATTTTGAAAATTTATTTTATTACCTAATACAGTCATGAAAATCACTATCGGTTTCATTCATATTTTCGTGAAGGAGTTTTTGAAATTTTCATATTTATATTCGTTAATTGTGGTAACGAGATAATTTAAATTAGGTATAAAATAATGATTGATTGAAGTAGAATTTTAAATTAGAACAAAAATATTACCGTTCATAGCAACACATACGTAAATAATCATTTAATATTGAAAAAAAAAACATCAGTGAAAAATATTCATAAATAATTAGAAAAATTCAGATAAAAAAAATATAAGATTTTAAAATAGAAAGACCACCAACAGTTTTCTGAACCTAACACTATCGCAGTCAGTCTACATAATCAGTTACCAAATTAAGACATATCAAACACAAAAATTAAAAAGAATAGGTACATACTACAAAATAAATAATTACGCGTAAGTATCACAGTCATGAATACATATTATGTTTCTCTTGAAGTAAATGCATGCATTTCTTAAATTTATTTATTGTAAAACTGGTGGATTCTAACAATGTAGAGATGAAGTATGTTTTTAATATTTTAAAGAGAAATGGTATTATAGATTGTGTGATCAACTTGAAAATATAAGCCATCATTTCCATATGTCATAAATTTTCATTGTAAACGGAATCGACTTTATTGCTAAGTCTCCAGATCTTGATTGTGTTGTCACTATAAAAAGAAAAATCCAAGATTTAATGTTTATATTAAATCGATAGTGCTCTTATATGTGAAAGATACGTGAAAATAGGTGCATTAAGCATAACAATTCCTTTCAAAATAAAAATGATTAAGAACTTATTTTGTGTACGTAAATCTTATAAACAACCGGAATTGCTTTTTTAAAGAAACTTCATGATGCTAAAAATTTAACATACTTAGATTATGGAAATATCAGAGGCTCTCTCACTAGCATTCTCCATATCAACAAAAAACTGCTTCAAAATTTTTGAAAAATTATATAATTATGTATTTGATTTCATCAATATTACAAAAATTAACGAAAACTACGTAAACAAAGTGACGTGATACACGAATCAAACTAGTCTCTTTAAGAGCAAATCACTACGATAGCATTGACACAATAAACATTTAAAATTAACATCATTGCGTGTTTTTTTTTTTTTTGTTTTTAACGGAAAATGTAAAAGAGCAATAATCTAGTTTTTGCATCGATATTTCGGCATTCTACAAATTACACTACCTATACTTATTTATCGTTAGAATCACAGTTCACAGCCGAATTAAAATTACTACAATTATGTTACTGGACGTAATAGAGAAAGTAGTATTCCTAGTTTTCAACAAGACTTGATGTAAAACTGTAGACCACTAACATATTTCTTAAACTGTTAATTCATATAAGTGTCCGGTAGACATAGTCATTTCGGGTAAACGCCACATTTTTATCTCCCCACCACTGCAAACAAAATACCCACCACCAACGGTAATTAAAGCAATTCAAAACAAACAATTAAACACAGCAATAAAATTACCTGCGTTTTAATCAAGAATTGAATATTAATACGAACCGACATTTGTAAATAATCAATTAATGTTAATTTGAGATATAAAGCATACCTGTGTCGAATTATTTATTTACGATCACCGTGCAAACATTTTACACCATTTTTGAGCAATACGAAATGATATAGATGGTTTATTGAGAGGGGGGGGGGAAAGATTAATAGCCGCTCACGCGAAGATTTCTATAAACAAGCTCAAGTCATAAATTAAACATCATTTCTTTATTCTTGCATAAGTTTGAATATTTCAAAAAGATGCCATCACACTGGAAGTAAAAACTGTCCTATATGCTATGAAAAACAAGCATGCCAGAAAAACTGCTTCAATTTTTCAATCTTCAACCAAACACCTACACACATATCTGGCAAATAAATAACTGAATCGCGGAGAGATAAAATTTGTGTAAGATCTCGGATAGATTAAGAGCAACACTACAACAGCTATTTACACTTCATTCTTATTATGTTCCAAAATAAAAATATACTATCTCTTCATGAATGGACGGTATGTATGATTAATACACATCACTCAAGAGAAAACTATTCTGCTCAATTATGTTTCACACTGGCAATAAATGAAGAAAGCGGAGTTGAGCGTTTCAACCACTAAAAATAAAAAAGATGAAAGTTAAAAACAAAATGTTTTTGACTTGTTTTTCAACTCTCATTTTTTATAGGGTTTGTTATTGTTTTTTACCAACAAAAAAACCTGAAATGAAAAAATTTCACCACACAGTCAATACTAATTATTCAAATTTCAGGAATTTTCTTTAAAATCGACTCATTTTCAAATAAAATTTTGAAGATGTGTGCTTACATATCATTTTTTAATTTTCTCATGCTTAAAACACGCTTCATTTGTTTAAAACATTGTTTTTTAAAATATATATCAAACACATAAAAATATCAAAAACACGTTTTTCGTATTTTTTTCTTGACCTCGAAAAAAAGTTTTTCCAACTTGATACGGCTCAAGTTTTTTTTTTTTTTTTACTATCTTCATGATCAAGGTGTTAAAGTATTCCATACGTAGGTAATGGAAAAATTAATGAATTTAGAGGAAGTTACCGGAATCCTTTTCAATACTACATATTTAAAACGAGTACTCAACTGACAATAATTACGGTTTCAATAACGATTAAATGATTGTTTGAACTCACGTTATATCGAAAGTTATGTATCTTATATAAAAAAAAGAAAAATACAAGAAAGAGAGCAACTAAGTAATTTTTCTTTTCTTTCGTCCATTATTTCAATTTTCTTTAAAAAAAAGTAATTTGCAATTAATCTCATATCATCGGAAACTGCATGGACTTAAGATTGTGATGATATATCCACCATTTAAATTGCATGATGCTGTTCTGTATTATACTTTTTTGAACATTGTATACGTTCAGCATAAATAGAAATAGATGTTGTAATCATATTGGTCATACCTAACATGTTTGAGAATAAATCAAAAAAAAATAAATAAAAAAGTAATACTTACTGAGAAGCAGTAAAAATTTGTGAAGAATTCGTAGTGATAGTATTGATTGCGCTGTCATGAGCCTTCATCTCGCCTATTTGAGTACACGAATCAGTGAACCATAACTTCAAAATACCACTACGACACACCGATATCAGAATTGGCTGCTTTTGTACAAATGCTAAACCACAAATCCAATCTCGATGAGCGTTGTTTATTGACTGAAAAAATAAAATAAAAAATAAAGGAATTGAGGAAATCGCTTGATTAGTCACACACATGTACCGATATATCAAAACATAGGAATCGATAAGTGATATATCTATACATTTATAACATATTGATTACACTGACTTCAATTTTCATAACCAATCACAATACATCTATAGCCAGTGATGTAACATGAATGTATTTTGAACCATCATGAAATGGAATTTGGTGCTTAGGTTGTATGGAGTGCAATCCGACGCACAATATAATTATATGAATTGTGCATGAATAATCTTAAATAAATGCTCACGGTTAGTAATTCTTTGCTTTCTAGATCCCATTTCTTTATCACATAATCTCGGGAACCGGAGAATAAAACGTTATCTCTAAGGGCGAGCGATTGAACACCATCATAATGAGGAGGCTCTAACGTAACTCTCGAAGAAAAAGTACCGATTCCTTGATTAGGAACTTCAAACATCTATATGGAAAATTTATGAAATAGAAAGAAATGAAACATAATTACAAAAATGATATTGATTATTGAAAAAAAATTATTAATAAAATTAAAATAAGCCATTCCTTTCATTATTTTATTATATAAACAACATGCATACGCAAAATAGACAACTCTTCGCAAAAAGGCATATACCTTAATATAATGATCTTTAGACCCTGTAATCACTAAATCTTCCTCATTGGATAATTTTCCTACGGCCATACACATCACTGCGGCTTGATGACCACCGCTCAATTTACCCGACATTACGAACCTAAAAACACAGTTTTTAATCGATAATATTCCTTGAAATTTCCAAAAAAATTATAAAAATACTTACTTTCTCAAATCCCATATTTTTACTTTATCTCCAGCAGCAGCGTATAGTAATTTACCATTGTTGTTTAAAGCTATATCGGTTATTTGAGTCTCAGCCACAGAAGACTGGGAAGGTGGATAATTCAAATTGTGATTAACCAAACCAGAGGAACTGGAATCACAAATGTATTAAGAGTATATCAATAAGGAGGCAATAAATTTCAACTCTGACACTACAATATAAAGTAGGCAAATGCAAAATGCTGGATTCCAATATATGTACATTCAAATTATGAGGAAATTTCAATGCTCAGAGTATTAACTTCAAGCTAAAAATTTCATACAAATTTTTAGTCGTCATTAATCATTTGGCAAGATTCAATCTGTTCTCTTTCCAAAAAAAAAAAATTGGATAATTTCTGGTCGAATTTCAATATCTTCACATAGTAACGATTATTTTATATCTTCTAAAGCATTGTTCTACGAGTTTACCTTAAAATCTTGACGCATTTGTTATATCTCATATCCCACACTTTTATGTAAGCAGAAGAAACTGTATACGCCAACCAAGACTTTTCATCATACTGCACTGAAGTGACACTACTAGGATGACCGGAAAGTGTCGCCATTTCTACGCCTTCGTGTAAATCCCACACTTTAACTGTTTTGTCCTTAGACGCGCTGAATAATACGTCGTCGGTGGCAGACAACGCTAAAACAGCTCTGCTGTGACCTTCCGCTAGATGCGTGCAAATTAAGGGTGACTTCATTGCCGTCTATAAAATGTAAAAATTCAAAAAGAAAATTTTCATGCACCATCTTCATTCTTACTGCGTACGTGTAAAAGTTGATAGTTACCTTGCCTTGATACTGGTTGATGATTCCTTTACCACTGTATCGTTCGATAGGTTGTATCGTGCTGGATGTTAGTCGAGAAAATACGTTTTCATCTCTACTGTTAAACCGTTTGTAAGTAGGCGGAGAATTGGGAGGAGTCATTTTATTTAGCCCTCGATCCCTGTATTATGTTAAGATAATATAAGTGAGTTAGTGTATAAAATGTTAGTTTATAAGGAAAGAAAATCTTGTTGAAGCGAGAACCGAACGAAGATGTAGTTAAATATAGCATAAAAATGATAAAAATTAAAAAGCATAATTCTCGATACACTTACAGCAACCAAAACCGTAAAAAAAAAAAAGAAAGAAATAGTCGGTGTTACAAAAAGCTACAAATAAATAAAACAAATTTCGAAATCGTCATCATGAATACAAAACGCTATTCCACATCAACTTCTAGAATTATTCATGCACCTATATAATATGTCTTCTGTTTCAAATCGAGTAACATGGAAAAAGAAGTACGTAAAAATGAGATGTTTTCATCGTAAGTTGAAAATAATTTAATTGATAAAAGTGGAAAGAAAAATAAAGAAGGAAAATTGACAAAACGATTGTAAAATATTTGTGATTAAGAATAAGCATCCGTAACGTGGCATTCGACACCTCATCATAGATATGCACTCACATAGAACCTGGTTTTCCAATCAAATTAGTATTACTGCTACTGAACAACCTCCTCGGCACTTTGGGCGAGGTGGATTCTTGACGATCATAAGTCTTACGTGAAAACTGAGGCGATTTCATTTCTCCTTTATTGAATCCTCTGTGATTTTTAAATGTAGACACGCAAAATTAGGGATTTGAATGCGTTGTGAAGTTAAAATTATCATCAATTTTTATACTCACTTCAAAACAGCCGATGCGCTTGGCACTTTCATAAGGCTGAAATTTGTGGAAGCAGGAGGTTCCACATTATTATTAACATTATGACTATTAATAATGGGGAGAAATTGTTGATCTTGGGGTTCTCCAATTCCTCCTCCTTTGTTACTTTGTGAAAATAATAGTTCTTCCGGGACAGCCGTTCGTCTACGAAATTTACCTATGCTGTCTCCGGGTAGATTGTTTTGACGAACCACCGTTGTTACCGAACTAATAATTAATTACAAAACAAATTTTAGTACAATGAATATTTCAAAGAGAGAAACAAATGAAACCACAAAACCAAGTTTTTTTTTTTTTGCTTACGTATCATTGGATGCGGTGGAAACTGGTGGCGAATCCGAATGCGAAGACGATTCAGTTTCTGAATCAGAGCCACGATCTTGTTCAATTTCGTCGTATGCTTTTACTTCGGTTTCATTATTCCTCACTTCAAGCATATGTCTTATCAATTGTTGCTCAACCAAGCGTTCTTTTTCCACCTATTATGAAGAAAAAACAAAGAAAAAATAAAAGAATGCGAAATAAAAAGAAGTACTGCTAGAAATACACCCAAGACGTATGTAGATATTATCATTGATGAACCATACATAGATAGTCCACCGTACGTTAAATTTTCATCACTCAAACACTGAGCTGGAATCGTTTTTTGCTAATATCTTGGAAACAATTCAAGACAGAAGGCTCGCAAATTGTTCATTTTGAAGAGATTTGAATGTAAAATGACTTAATTTTCCTCAAGTTACTGTTATCGATTTACCCTCGGAATTAATTTCGAAAACGATTTTATTGCTTTAAGATGAATTAATGCCAACTGTTTTTAATAGTGAAACAATTTTAGAATTTTATGCTCTTTCAAATAAGCTACTTGTAAACTTTCCATCTATATTTTTTTTTAGAGATATTTGCAAAAAACCAAGCAAAAAGTCGAATTTATTTTTAGTATTGGAGCTCATTCACAGAGAGCGCTTTGAAATAGCTAAAGATTCACATCGATGACAATAAGGTTTTAAAATTAAATCATCTTGTATGAAATGTCAAGCTCTCTCGAATAAGCCATTTCTGAACACTCTAACTCAATTTTTTTCCTAGATATTAATAAAAAAACTTTCTGGCTCCCTCCTTTTTCAATATTTATGAGTGATAAATTCGCATATATCGTGGGCTATTTATGTATGGTTAATCTATAGTATTATTTCAACAAAGCGAGAACAAATATTATTCATGTTCATGTCGATGAATCTCAGTACCTCCATTAATCTAGCTTGCATTTCTTTGCAAGTTGCTTCCTTCAATGCAGCTTGGCTAGAATGGTAAACGATCATATTGTACAATTTATCAACAATATAAGCCATTTCAGCGACGCCCATACCAGCTATCAAATCTCCGCTTTCAAAATTAACCTATCGTTCAAAACAATATTATGATCGATTTATACATTTCTTGTTTTGGCTATCGCTAAACGATCAATTAACGTAAAATTTACTTTAGTTTCCTCAATTTCAATAATGTTTTGTTGCACTTCCTTAATGCTGTCATTATAGTAATCCAAATTGGCACGTATTTGTTCGATTTCATCCTCTAGATCACGCTTTTGCGCTTTGTTTCGCGGCTGATTTACCACTAAATCTGTTAATTTACGGGATGTTTCTTGCAACTTTGCGTGCAAAACTTTTCTTTTTTCCATCAATCTGTATCATTAAATTCAAAAGAAAAAAAAAAAAAAAAAAATTGATATATTATGATGTACGATAAAAGGGATGGAGTGATTGAAATTTCAAAATTACCCACCTCACTAATTCGTTCTCTAGAGAAACAATAGACTGTCTATTAAACGTGTTGTCAGCAATATTTTTCTCCAATAATTGCCATTTCTGTTTGGCGACTTTAGGCGATGCTGCAATCGTAGATTTAGCAATTTCGTTTGGTCTACCAGCAGCTTTGTTACTCATTTTACTGGTACGAGCAGCTTTTCTTAAAGCGCTAACTTCTTCTTGTTTACGCTTTAATACTACATCCTTGACTCTGTTTTTCGTTTCTAACGAACGTATAATGTTTTCGGCACGTCTAGATTCTTTACGTAGCTGCGCTATTTCGCGATTTCGTCTTAATTCTTCTTCGTGATGCTTGTTTGCTTCTTCTTTCATTTTATTTATCAATTTCACCTGAAAGAAACAAAAACAGCGGAATAAGAAGGCTGGGAAAAACGCGCATACTACTGCCAGACTGCACGTCAGAAATACGCCCATGCTGCTTGAACGTAAATCAAATATTGCATTTGCGTCGCTACCTTGGTCCTCTTCATTTCTGAAACTTCCATTTTTAGCGTTTTAATTTGGGATTCGTATTGCGTTTGACTGCGCAATAATCGAGCGTGTTCTTTTTTGGCACACTGCAAATTTTTCAATTCTTTGGTTAAATTATTGATCTTTGATTCGTACTCGTCTTTAATTTTCTTAATTTTTTCGTTCGGTTGATTGCTATGCGAACCTGCAAGATTGACAAATATTAAGATTAATTCGCTCAACTTCGTAATCCTTAACAAAATCGTTGAAAAAATGAGAATATCATTGAATTTGCCAAGTACTAAAAAAAAAAAAAAAAAAAGTTTCTACACTTTTGATGGGAAGAGGAAGAAGAAGAGGAAATTCAACGAGCTAGACCTACCGTACGAAGAAAGAACGGTATCCCTTTCTTGTTGCGTTTGTTTGATTGTCGTTTGTAGTTGTTGCAATTTATCTTCGTAATGCTGACGCATGCTATTGATCCGTTTCTGTGCGGTTTCCAATTCGTCGATTAATTTCTGCTTGACATTGATTTCGGAGGTCAACTCGGCCAGCTCTTGACTGTATTCGCTATTCTTATCACTGTCTCCATCCTCTTCGTCGCTATCTGAAATGCTTTCTTCATCTGAAATGAAAATAAAGCAATAAGCGATGCAGCCACGTCGGATAATACGTATGGGTATGTAGATGTACTACATAGTACAATACACAATGCATAAAGATGATAAATATGATTTACCTTCGGACGGAAAACTATCGTCATTTTCAACATTCGCTTTTGTCTTGGAGAGTATTTCTTTATTTTTTTCCACTTCTTTTTTGGCAACAGCTAGTAAACACTCGACAGCGTTCCCTTCTTCTGTATCACATTGTACGCTTAAAGAGTTGGATACACTCAAATTTCGGGCTCCCTGTATGGAACGCCTGTTGACTTGCTTACGTAACTGCGAACATAAGTACTCGGATTCCAAGAGTTTAGCTCGTAACTCTTCCACTTCCTTCAAATAACCTTGTATCATTTCGGTCATGTTCTGATCTCCGTTTTCTCCGCTACCTGTTAACCAGCTGCCGGCTGCTTTTTCCGAAAGCAATTGGATATTTTTCGCGTTCAACGCATCTATGGTTTCTTGCATCGCTTTCAAACGTATACGTAAGTTAGTCACGTCCGTTTGCAACATCGTATTTTCCAAATACATGTCGTTCACGGTTTCAGTACCATCTTCGTTGATAATTCGTTTACCCTGGAGAATACAAATATTTATTTTTAATTCATTTTACAGATATTTAAATGCGTTCTACACAGCCATCTTGATCAATTACAAGGGGATACTTTACATCCACCCACGACATACTCATTTACATTCTTATAAGAAGTGCCCATTCCCACTCCTCTCTATCCCAACCAACCTTCTACTACACTTAAACTTAAAAACTCAGCTAAATTGAATCTCAATCTCTCTCCCCTCTAGCAGCTGCATCACATATCCCATTTTCCCATCCCTTCGAAAGGGGAAGACAAATTATTTAATTTTTTAGGCTCTCTATCCTAAATGTTCTGTGGTATGAGAAGCGACTTTTCTCAATTTTGATTGTGTGCTCCTCAAAGTTAGAGAATCAGATTTACACAACCAAATTCCAAAGCCCGAAATCGCACCAAAGAACCAAACATAGTTTTAATAAAATGCGCATAATAAATATTCTTGGAGTTTCTCATAATGAAATACGCCATTCTTTTAGCTTTAGCAATCACGGTATTCACCTGTCCTCTGAATATAATTTTTTCATCAAAATTAACCCCCGTTTAGAGAGAGTTGCATACATTACAGAGTTATTTGTGAGAAGCGGCATCCTTCTTCGTGCATATGCGATACTGTAGCATTTATCAACATTAAGCAAAAAAGTCATTTCGAGTACTGCATTTCACAAGTCTATCAAGATCACCTTGTAATTTATTGCCATTTTCCAATGTTTCCATCGACATAAATATTTCAACATTATCCGCATTTATGACCAATTTTTGTATGATCAATTTCGAATACAATATCATTAATAAGCAATAGAAAAAGAAAAGGATCCAAAATGGAACTCAGAGAGAGCCGAGAGAAGAAATTACATCGAAAGATGCGTAATTTTTTTTAGATAACATACTTGTCTTCTATTATGTACATTTGAAATATCTTAACTTCTACAATTTTACAAAAAGCAGGTACCTGTTTGTACTCCAGAAGTTGCATCTGCAACTGTTGTATTTCCTGACGTAACATTAGTATGGTTCGAGAAGATTTATCTTGGTTAACGACCACCTTATTTTGAATGTTGCGCGCTCGATTCGCATACATAAGAGTATTCAAAGTTTCCATGAAATCTCGGTCGCTTGGAGATATACAGGCGATCATTACGGTACGACTGTTACCTACGAGCGCATAAGAAAATGATAAACAATTACAAAAGACCAAGAACTAAACATAATTTTTGTTGTTTTTGTAATTTTATCCTCGTTCACACGACTAATAATGATAATGAAAATCAAATAAATAACTTTCGATAAAACTCCACAAAAAATCGAAAATATTTATTCTTGTATGCCTGAACGGAATATCTATTAATATAAGCTGCAAATTTTTGAACCACTTATTTTTGATGCCCATCAGTAACATTTTGTTATTTCAAAACCGTAGCAAATCAACTTTAATTTCCTTGCGAATTAAATTCATAATTTATTTGAATGTAATAAACTTTACAATTTTTAAAAAGTAATTAAATTTATGAGTCAATCTTCCAGGCATGGCGAAAAAAAGCATGCCGAATTTCTGAACATTGAGAATTTCAGAAGCGTCATTTGGTAACGCTAAAATAAGTGAAAAATCTCAATTCGCGCAGTTTCTAAAAAATTAAAATTAGACATAATCTTCATCTAACAGACTTGAAGAGTTCAAATCAAGCTATTCATTCGTATGAACTCATTCAATCTTGAAATAATTTATAGCTATTTTTTTTTCTTTTATTCTTCGATGAAAGAATATAAAATTTACACGTGTTACTGCAAAATCAATTTTTCCAAATTTCAACGTTCTCTTCAAATCTAAAAGTTATTTTGAAAATTATTTTTTCAACTTGACGACTGGATTTTTTTTAAATTGTACATGCCGTATACTGCGTGCGATTCAGGCTAGAGGGACAAAGGGTAAAGGGTGATTACATAAATGAGAAAAGATAAAACGGCTTCTGAGCTTTTGCGATCGCAAAAAAATATCATAGCCAAAGAGAAAGAGTTGAAAATCGAAATGTGCTGATGCAAAAAGTCTCTGCATTCAAGAGAATGTGACGAATATTCAATGGAGCTTGACACAAGTCACAGAAAGAAGAAGGTTGAGGCGTAAACAGATGCACGTGAGTGAGAGCGGTGTGACCTATGCGAAGTTACGAACCCATATAAAAATGAGTAGCTTTTCGAAATCTTTTGGCTTTTTTTTTTTTTTTTTTTTGGTTTCATCAATTTACTTGATTTTTACGAAAAAGTAGTAACTTAGCTGCCATATGAGAAGAAAAGAGTGATCAAAAGTACGAACATTTTCTCCGTTTGTATACGATTGTTCGACTCATAACTGCAATAATTCTCAAATTTTACAACGAAATTCATAAAAAGGAAGGGACAAATAGCGGCTTTTCGAAAAACTATTAGTTAAGTAACATAATAAGAGCTAAAAAAGCAACTAAAGCAATTCTAGAGTAACTCAGCGCACAGCCTGTTCACTTCAGAGCAACACTGAAGGAGGATGGAGAGAGGAAAATGAAAATAAGGCAATTCAACGAACACGAATTTATGTTACATAACTGAAAAAATACTTATGAAAAGATTGCATTTTGTTTCACAAAAAAAAAAAAAAAAAAAAAAAAAAAAAAAAAAAAAAAAAACAGCAAAGTTAACGTGTCAGATAAAATGTCAATCACCTCCGAGAGAATCCTGCAACAATCTGGTCAGCTTTGAATCCCTGTAGGGTACGTGAGAGGCTTTTTTGGATTTATCGCCGAGCGCCGAAATTACATTACCCAAGGCGAGCAGACCACAGTTTATAGATATTCCTTCTTTGGCTCTATCGCCAGTCGCGCCTGTTCTTTTCAAACGTTCTGATCCAGCCAAGTCGACGAAATGAAATTTCGCCGTTAGTGTTTCAAAGTCGCTACTCTCGCAAACATCGTTTTCATCCATACCTTCACCATTCTATTTTAAATGAACAGAAACCTTAATTGAAATCTAACTTAAACTACAAAAATACGATTATGGGAGTAATTACATACTATAATACACTGTTATACCTCTAATTTGATGATTTTTTTTTGTTCTATGTGCAAAGTGAATATAGCGTGACTCCTAGACGACTGCGTGTTCATTTGAGTGCTAGCTGTGGTTCTCGACAACGCTCCTTGCCGCAAACATTGCAGAGCTTCTTCAGCCGAATGAATGGCTTTGGAAGTAACACCGCTTAAATAGATAGAATGTTTGGCATCTTCGTGAATTTTAATACCACTTTTCGTTTTAGTCAAGTTGTAATCTTTGGTCGTATCGAACAAGTCTATTACACTTCGTTATATAATTCTAAAAACTGAGCGTAAATGTTGAAACGCGGCGGCGATTTATTTTGCAATATCGCTTCTTCGGTGATCGCTCTTATCCCGTCGAACAACTGAGTGATNGTGTACGTACATGTAGTAGCAAAGAATAAAAATTAAATTCAGAGTTCAAAAGCTCAATTTTCTGTGAATTGTAATGGAAAATTTATGAGAACCAAAATTATAGAGAATGAAATTTCTCGTAACTTTGCTCCTATTATTTTTTCTTCATAACCTTCATTTCCGAGATATTTGCAAAAAACTAAAAAAAACCTCAAAACTGAAAGCTCAACTCTCAATGAAAGCAGCGCCGTGCAGAGAAATCTGGCTCCAGGACAAAAACAAAAGTCGTTAGAGCAAAAAAAACGGTGGTGAAGGTAATAACATATTTTTAGCACCGATGCGTCGGTTATAGGCCCTGAAAAAAAGCTCGAGTCAAGGGCGGGAACTCCTCCCCTTTTCCCCTCCACTCTGCTTGGTCTTGGTCTGGTGAAAGGATCAATTTCAAAAACAATGAAGCTCTTACCCTTCATTCTGTCTATCTATCTATCTATTTACTAAATTTGGATTCGTTCCATCATGTTTTAATCAAGTTATCGTAGGAGAACGAAAACACCTTACTTGCAGCGAACAAAACGTACCAATTATTGGATTTTTTACTTTGAGTTCATATTTCCAGGAAACTATGAGCTTTCGTGAAAATTGTGTAAGAACCGAAGTTGTTGAGCTTGAAATTTGCAACCACCGATTTGCTATTTATTATCCCCTCCGACGCTTCGTTCTCGTTCAAAAGTTCAACTTCCGACGAGATTTTATGAAAAATGGATGAAATCAAAGTTGTAGAGGATTAAATTTCCTACTACTTTGTTCCTATACATTTTTTTTACAACCCTTCATTCTGGAGACATTTACAAAAAACCAAAGCTCAATTGTTAGCGGACGAATCAACTTCAAAAACAATAAGGCTCTTAAGCTCCACTGCCTATGCTCCAAATTTATAGTCAATCCGTCAATTGTTACTCGAGTTGTTGTCGGAGAGCCGAAACTAAGCAAAAAAAAAACAAAACAAAAACAAAATATTGACGGATTGACTCCTTAATTAATATGAACTCGTATGATTATTGGAGATAAAAAGTATACTATGTCCTAAATTCATCTCTACACATGATGTTGGAGGGGAGAAGAAGGGGTTATCAACATCGTAATGTGGCGGTGGTACACGAGAGCTCTGCAGGAAATTTCATGAATCTTTTATATTATCTTCTCACCAAATCGACTTATAAAGGTCAAACTTTGTATGTAGGATTTGTCGATGACCAGAATATGACCTCTTAAATTTGAGTCAAAATGCATCTAAAATGGCGCATCTTAAAAATTTGAGCTTAATTTGAGGAGCTCATGTAGCTACGTATAATTTGACAAATATATGTTGCGTTTATAATTATGATTATTGCATATGGCAAGAGATACTACATTTGTTCACATATGCACACTTTGGCTGATAGATGTTCTTACATAGCAAATAAGTAGACGAAAAATACCAGTTTGAGCTAATACATATCTTATGAACATCTTATATGTATACTTTCAACCTGAGCGTGAATTAATGTCGAATAGATGTCAATAGGCATCGATATCTTTTTCTAATTAACGAAAAATGTTGATAACTATGTGACATTAATTGAAGCTCAACTTGGAAGTATGTCGATAAGATGTTCATAAGACATGTATAAGCCCAAAATGGTGTTTTCTGTATATCTGTTTGGCACAGCAATGTGCACATAGGGTTCTTTAGTTGTTTTGGAAACAGTAGGATAAGTGTTTCCAGACATGGTGTTGGGTGTGGCCTGTAGGCATGGAGAAGTTAGCAGTGTTATTTGCAAACCTGAACAAGTCCCAATTAAAACCACAGTTTTGTGTACTATATATATATATATATATATAGGTATGGTACGGTAAAGTCAGACCCGATCTTGGAAATGCTACTATCCTTCCGAGACCAGATTCTACGTTGCGAGACCCCTTTTGAGTCTCGCCACGTTTTGTGTACATATTTGAGCGTATATAGCTTTCAGTTTTATGCAAACGTTGGGGAAGCCCTGGATATGATGCTATCTTGGGCAGACCCTCCTGGGCCTGACAATGATAGTAGTGAATCTGAAGTGTATCTCATAAGAACCGTTGCATATCATTTGTATGCATGAATTTTGAATTCTTCTTACCCCTCTAAAGGTTCCTAGTATGCTATGTTCAAGTGGTTTCCAAAAAGCTCACGCAGGCATCTCCAACTCTTTAAATAGGGCCGGGTCTGGGAACGTCCAGGGCCTGACAAGGATAGTGGCATATATATATATATATATTGAGTTACGTATAAAAGTTGGATCCCTCGAAAAACAGTGAAAGTTGGATCCACCTTAAAAAATGGTTGTAAGAGCTATTTGCCTCCAGCAAACAATTAAAGGTTATTTTTCCTTTTTATGAGTGAAAAAAACACATTAAATCGATAATTAGAATAGAAGTTATGATAAAAAATTTAATTGGAAGTATATGTGAGAGTTGACTCCATGCTTCAAAAAAGGCAGTTATAAGTTGGCTCCACGAGAAAGTGGATACCGTATACGGAGCTGTATATTTAAATATACATTTACAGAGAAAGTCGGCTCCTCCTGCCAGGTATGCCACTGGATAGAGGGCGCCTGGGTGAAACTAATGCATGATTTGTGAAAGTCAGTTCTATATACGGTATTCACTTTCACATGGAGCCAACTTATAACTGCTTTTTTACATAGCGGAAGCTGACTTTCATATGTAACCATAACTATATATATATAGATTTATCTAAGGATAAAGTGGCATCATTTTTCGTTGTCTACAGGTAAAGTGGCATCTTTTTTACAAAGTGGCATCTTTTTTTTGATGCCACTTTACCATCACATTGCTCATCGATTCAGCTATGTGTCATGACATCACTGGTATGGTTATTTGGGTGATGCCACTTTACCACTAATATTCTATTTTTCATACAAAAAATTTTTTTTCGGTCTACGGTCGTAGTAGCCTCATTTTTTTGATGTTTACAGGTAAAGTGGCATCATTTTAAAAATTTGTTTCCAAGAAAACCTATGATATTATACATTCCGTTTGCCGTTGTGGTGTCGTTAATGTGACATTAGATGCACTTCTGAGGAATGTGCAAACTGATGCCACTTTGACCATAGATCACTATATATATATATATATATATAATATATATAAAACTGCAAAAACATGCCTGTTTTTATTTTTTTTGAAGGTAACAGGTTTATTTGCCGTAATATTTCGTCATGTAATCATACCTATTCACTTTTGGTATCCTTTGATTTGGTTGCAACAAAACAATTACCTAAATATCTAATTTTTTTCTTTTTCTTATTACAACAAGTCAATTTTATTGAAAACATGTTGTCCACTATCATCATAAAGAAATTTTCTTAAAAATATCGAAAATACACCTTTCCAGAAATATTATACGCTAGCAATTTTTTTTCTGTATAATTAGGAATCTTGTTCGCTATATGGTGTGGGAATCTTTCCGGAAATGATGTTTTAGAAATTTTTCCCTTTTGAATACTATTGAAAATGAAAGTAGATACCTATGATGAAAATCGCCGTCCCTTAATTAAAATTGCGAAACATTGTAAAAATCAACGAACGAAGAAAAGAAGTAGGAAACAAAATCTAACTCATGTTTATTACTCGAAAAATGAACGTACTCACGATGGCGTTAAATAAGGGAAATTTCGTCGTTAAAAGTCGCCATCTCGCCACTTCGTAGTAATAACGCTAGGCGAGCTCGTAACGTAAACAATTTCCTGTCATCGGACGCCTGTCACATTCACGTTTCAAGAGCGTATCGCGTATGTATAGGTATGTATGTATAATATATGCGCTATACCCAACAAGTTGGATGAATTTTCTCACGAACGAGCCATAAATTGGCGCTAAATATACAAGGTGTCCCAAGACACGCGACTAAACGCTCGAATCAGAGCTCGATACGAAAAAGGAAATACCGCTCGGCTATAAATTTACCGCTTAAAAAAATCAGACAAAAAGTTTTATCCACACGTTCGTGAAAATAGCGTGGAAAAAACCGCGAGTCGTTTAATTTACGTCAAACTTTTATAATAAACATATTCTAGGACATTTAATTTTTTTTCCATTCGCGTATCTGCAGCCGGAGCTGGCACGAACTTAATCAAATTTACAGCACTCAACGCCTTAGTTTAACCACGTCCGCTCGTTTTACACTCGGTATTTTTTTAACGAAGAGGAAATATTTTTTCAAAAATAAGCTCTTTGGTAACATTTTGAAAATAAATTTGCCCGTTTAGGTCGCGCTGTAATTCTCTTTTGAACGCGAAAAAAAAAAATTAAATGTTGGGTAGGAAACCTAGTAGCAGAATTTTTTTTTTTGAAAGTTTTCGCCAAGAATTAGGAAATGAAACTACGTGGAAGTTAGTCTTCAAATAATCTTTGTGTCGGTGTTTTCAAAAGTCAGGTAGAAATTGCGTTCGCCTCGAATTATACGGGTATAACAAAGGGTAAGAGAAGATTTTTGAAAATTTTACTTAATTCTTTTCTTTAGCTTAAAAGGTTTCGGTAATATTCGACGATTCCTAATAAAGCCAGCTTAGAAAAATGAGAGATTTGGCCTTTACTATAGACTTCACCCGGAGTATTTCATTAACTCGACTGCTGCTTCTTATTTCGTCTTTACGTTTTTCGAGTTATAAGTGTCACTGTGTGTTATGGCCGTTGCTATGGGATCAACGCGTAATTGAACGACGGCTTGTGTACGCGAATACAAACCACTCTCTTCTTCCTGATTCTTTTTTCGAGATATGAAATTCTATAATTTGATACGTATTCTGTTTGAAATTTTAATCGAATTCAGGTATGCTGTTTTTAAAATTATTATTGGCTCAAATATGCCTGACAAAGGAGAGTTGGAAGAACAGTAAACTACTTTTTGAGGTGTTTCGAATCTTGGAATTTTTTTGAATTTTCCATGTCTCGTTTCTAAATGCATTTAAAAATGAAATAATTGTGTGTAAGCTTGATTACAAACCAGAATATGACCCCTTTGAATTTGTATTTTGAATTTGTATTAAAATGGATCCAAAGTTTGCTAAATTAAAAACGATCCTATTCGATGCCAGTTACCGTGTACCTTCTTATCCTGAACAGATTATGTTCAAAATTCATCAAAATGTACTCGAAAAGAGATGAAGACAAATTTTGAGTATCTTTGAGGGGCTTCCACTGGCTTTGAGTTAACGAGTGTGGAGTAGGATGCCTCTTACTTGCAGAGGTGAAACATTTATTCAAACTTTTTAAGGATTAACGGTGCCTTTTCTTAAAAATAATAAAGCTTCCAAAAATTTGAAACTTTCAAAAAAATAATCAAAAAAAATACTTTTTTATCTACTACCTTTATTTAAAGATTATTACGGCGTCGTAAAGGTGTGAAAATAATTACGATATAGTTTTTCCAAAAATAGTATAGAATATAAATTTTTTACTTCACCAAGTGAATGATTTATTGCCAATATTTTTAGAAATTAAATAAACAAATAAGAAGTTTGACGATTGAATATCTAAAACAGGCCTAATTTCACCATCTTGGGAGTTGAAAGACAATTTCTAGCCCATTTCTATCTTTCAGGGGTTCTCAAAGTATAAATGTACTGACCAAGTCCTAATTAATGGTATTTCTTATTATGTTATTGAATAAGAATGTCCACTGTGTAGGGTCATATTATGGTTCATGTGAGGCAAAAATACTGGTTGAAGGTTTGAAGACATTAACAACATTATCTATGAGTCTAAACGAGCTCCCGTCAGAAACTCAACTCTAATAATTCGATAAAGGCGATTAATTTTTAGCTGAGTTTTTAACAAAACGATAGCTATTACAGCCTACCTGATTCGGGAAGGGAAGATCGGAGGAGGGTGGGGTCTTCAAATCTTTGCGTTTCAGACCATTTGTAATCATCTGGCAAATGTCCAACTTTTTGGTATATATATATTTTGGAACTCTTCTTGAAAATGCGCAGAAACGCTTTTTTTGTTTTTTCGAAAAATTTCAAAATGGCGGATCATTCAAATTTTGAGGTGGGCTGGAGAAGGTGCAAATAGCTCAAATTTTTCGTTTTTGATCTCAATGAAAGAGTGAGTCATGGACACTAACATATCCAAATTTCAGCTTCCTAAGTGCATATTGAGAGGAGTTAGATTAAAAAACGGCTTTTTGAGGAAGTTTTGAGTCATGATATTTCTTGAATCTTCCATATCTCCCCACCAAATCAAATTAAAGAGGTCAAATTTTGTATGTGAGGTTAGTTGGTGACCAGAATATGACCTCTTGAATTTGGATCAAAATGGATCAAAATGGCGGATTATCAAAATTTTGAGTAGAGCTTGAGGAGCCTCAAGTTGGTAAAAATGTAATTAATATGAATTCATATGGTTATTGGGGATAAGTTGTATACTATATCCCGAATTCACTTCCATACATGATGTTGGAGGGGGAAGGCGGGGTTATCAACCTAAAATAGTGGTGGGGTACAGGAGGGGTCGAAAATTTTTTATTGCTGTGTCATATGATAAAATGAGCCCAAGTGACAAACGTATTTTGATTTTAGCTTCCTCAGTGATTTTGGAGGGGAGTTAGAGCAAAAAACGGCTTTTGGAGGGGAAATTGCTGCAGGAAATTTCATGAATCTTCCATATCTCATCACCAAATCGGCCTAGAATGGTCAAACTTTGTGTGTAGGATTAGTTTGTGACCAGAATATAACCTCTCAAATTTGAGTCAAAATGGATCCAAAATGGTGGATTATCAAGATTTGAAGATAATTTGAGGACCCTCAAATAGTTATAATTTGAGAAATATGTGTTCACATGATTATTTCATGGCAAGAAATACTACATTTGTGCCAAATTCAACTTCTCCAAGTGTTTTTGGAAAGGATAGGGTAGGGTTTTCAGACTTGGTATTGGGTGTGGCCTGTAGTCATGAACGGTTAAGCAAGGTTATTAGTAAATCAAAAAAAGCTCCAATTAAAAACTCAGCTCCATTAATGCGGCATGGCTGCTTACATTTTTTTTCTAATTTGACATCATTTCTGTGAAATTTTTTATTTTTCAGCTTTTAAAAGGTTGTTCGAAATTATAAATTTAGGATTTTCGATGCAGTTTACCCTTTTTACCACTTTTTCTTAGGAAGCTTGACTGTCAAGTTATTTGTCACTTGAATAGTATTCGCCATTTGCGTATGGAGCAGTTGATCATTATAGATAATAATAAGTGTAATTATAATCACTACTGTCAAAACGATTGATAAATTTTGAAAAACTTCCTCAAATATATATTTAGTATGTATCAACTAGAATAATTTTTATATGTGTAAACACCTAATACAACTATTATTCTCGGAAATAAGCTTGGAAATTCTGTAACGATATTATAATAAGGTAAACAACCCCCAAGAGCTACTACTAAATCGTGTCATTTAAAATCATTTAGAAAAGCCCTACAATGATTAGTCGGGTTCGTTGTTCACCTCTGTAGGTATACGTCTTTTATTTATAATAAATTCATCTGGCGCAAAAAGTCGCTGCCTCCGCTCAGCCTCATCGAGTGAAAATACTGTAGATCAAACGTTCGGAAATACATTAAATAGCCATTAAGATTAAATCAACGAAGTAGATTTCGCTGAAGTGTGAACGTCGTATAAGCTTCGAATACCCACAACTCGGAGGCAATTTATGAAACTTTTAATCTTGGCAATTTTCGCGCTTTCGAAAAATAGTTCACTAATTTCTGGTGGCGCGACCGCGAGCTGGTGTTAAGTTTCGACGACTTGCGTGCTGTCATCGAATTAACGTAACGAACTGGTATCGTAATATCATTCATTATGGTAGCAGAATGTAAGAAGAACGAGAGTTAGTGAAGTGCTCGGTAAAGTTTTCCCATTTCGTAAGGCTTCAAGACGTGAAACATCATTTTTTGAATTATGGTCGTAATTTTGTGATGTCCGATTTTGTAACCGGGCAATTTTACATGGAAGCTATTCTTATTCTTAGTCGTCTCACACTCGGCTACGCTATCCTATCACTTTTCATTTCCGAGCTATTACTCGTGCTGTCTATACGGTGGCCGGTTTACGCGTATAAATTTTTATTTTCAGTTCTGGCTTTTTCCATTATAAAAGCCCTCTTCGTGGGTCCCCTCCGTTTTCAACTACCCAACGCTTTGGTCTATAAAATTCCACTTTTTACGCCAACCAGCGATGCGCCAAGTTCTCGATGAAAAAGTGGAACGTAATATACTTTTGAAACCAGCATCGACACGATACACCTCTGTGATTACTGTGAATTTTTTCCAATTTAATCGCCACCCTGTCCTGGTAATTTCGTTACTTCGCGTCGGATGGAGTAGCGATGCGATAAGGTCGCGGAAAATTGTACCCGAAGAATTAATTAGTCCGAAGTTAACGTTAAACAATGTAATAAATTTTAGCATTTTTTTTTTTTTTTTTTTTTTGTTTAATTAACTTTTTCCCCGTTTTAATTCGTGCCGTTGAATTATGATCTCTTTAGCGCTTCGAATAAGCTTTCTGCTATTTTAAACTGGGCTACCTGCCTGCATAGTTTTGCCTTTTTTTTTTCTTTGGTTTATGGAAAAACAGAAAAATTTTTATTTTTATTTTTATTATACGAATCATTCTGTTTATCGATAATTTATTCGCGTTAATATTTTATGTTTGGTCAATTTATATGTGATGTGCCATTTTTAGCTGAGTTTTCAATAAAAACGATAGCTATTACGAAGGGAGTTGGGGTGGTTGTCATATGTTTACGCTTCAGATCATTTATAATCATCTGGCAAATGTCCAACTTTTTGAGATGTATATATACGTAAGTACATACATCAGGATGAAGTAAGCGGTTTTTTCAAAAAGAGGTGCACTCTGGAAACCTTCTGTTCCCCTTCCCTTTCACCTAGAGGGGTCAAAATTTTTTTAGGTGATTTCTTGCTCAAAATAAACCGCTTCACCGAATTTAGTCAAAATCTAAGATATATATACATTTTTTTTTACGCCCTAATAATATGCATAATATTAATTATATAGATATATAATTATACATATATCTAACTATGATATCAGTTTGCATCCAATGCACCAAACGGAGAAATTTGCTTCCGATATTTATGATAATTTTTTCCCATTTACTTGCTGCATATTTTGTGAAAAACTGATCAATGCAATCTATCAAGGGGTAAAATCGAAAGATCATTTACCCACACGTTTTGGATGTTGGCGCTATCTGGTGATACCACCATGTAAACTGGATTTTATATCTTAATATATATAAGTATTATGTATTATACGCAATCCTGACTCAGATTTTTTTCAACAGTTCTCCAACCGAATTTATCTTGTATTTATCTATTAAATAACCAATAAAAACAATTTCAGTTTCTTAACCGTATTTAATTAATTTTTACCCCTTCAACAACGGATTAAAAGTTTTATCCGTTAATTACCCAGAAAAAACGGAGAATTAATATCAACAACTTTGATATCCATTTTTCAGTGATAATTTTTATTTGAATTCACTAGATTGAACGAAGAGGAACTGAATTTACTGACTCACATTTCTTTCTTCGGATTTTTTATGCAAGCAATACCTGATCCTGAACCAGATTTAAAAAAATCTCAACGATAGTTTAACGTTGAAATCACCTAAAAATCGACGCTTTTTACTAATTTTTCTCGACTCTGTTTTTTTTTTAAATTTCAATCAAGGTTCAACGTCAGTATTTTAGTATTTTTACATTTTTCAACCATTTTTGATAACACAGATTTTTAAGTCCATCAACTAGTGACTATCATGGATATTGCTAACTACTTGATGAACAGTTATCAAAACGAATTATGTGTATAAAATGAAAAAACTGAAACAAAACAAAACACTTTATTGAAAAACATAAATAAAAAGAAAAATCACTTCGGAACACATACAAACTTTAAAAAAAAAGAAAAAGGTAAACATAAAAAAAAAACACTTCTAAAAAGAAAAAAAAATCAAATTAAGGTAGAGCATAACGAATAAACATGATACAATTGTAATTAATTGCCTGTATCATAAAATAGACGAACGGCATTTTGCAACTACACTGGTAAAAGCGTAATATAATGTGGAATATGATTAGGATCTATAAAATTTACAGGTGTTATCAAATGACGGTCAATATTCTCGGACAAAATTTTATAAATTTGATGCATCGACGATGCAAAATGATGAATATTAATCCTTAATTCATCAACACTGTGTCCATTCAATCTACTTAATATTCTTCGTAGCTGAAGAGAATCATTTCGATTGGCGGTGTGCAAAATGCGAATCCATTTTCGGTAATGAATGCCATTTCTCATCTCCGGCGCATTTTCACCGAAATTATTGGTAATCCATGCTTCGTACTCTCGATCATTAATGATGCAAGTACTTCCAATACTGCTTTCAAAGTCTTCAACTCTTGCTCGCATAAGCAAGATGAATTGAAGTGCACCGGCAAGATTTTTCGCTTGATCTTAAAAACAGAACAATCAAACAAAGAAGTAGATCTTAACCTGAAAGGAAAGTAGAAAATTGATCATAAGTGCTCCAATTTGTCGATCTTTTGATTGAAGATCTGCTTCTTTTGATTGAAGAACAGCAAGTAGCTGCTCTTTTGTAAGTAGATCATATACCTATAAACAGGAGGTATACAAATCCATATATTTTAATCATTTTAAAGAAATATTCAACTATTTTACTTACGTTAGACATCTTTTCATTTGCTAAATTTCTTCAAAATTATACAAAATATCAATTTTATCACAACAAAATTAACAAAATTAGTTTAAAAACAAAGTCAAGGACTACATACAGAACAGACTGGCAATCAATGTTGATAGTTACTAATTTCACCGCTAGGAGCACTTGACTTCAGTAGTTACCCCTACCTTTCTAAGGTTCCCGTAAATGGTGGCAATTAGTGCTTTCCAAAAAGCTGACATATACTCTTCTAACTCTTTAAATAAGGCCGGGTCTCGGAGCGTCTGTATGGTATCCAGGGCCTGACAAGGATAGTGGCATAGATATATATAGGAATCTGCATACGTTGAGTTTTTTCTTTGTGACTTTTCACAGCCAAAACTACACGTCCGATTTTGATGAAATTTTGGGTTCCCGTCCGAATTAACGAGAAGAAGGTCTATGCCCCAAATCCAACCCCCAACCACGAAATGGGGGGAGGAGGGTAAAATTTTTGAATAGGGCCCTTCTAAATTTTAAAATTGAATTTTTTTTTTAATAAATGTATTTTAAAGTATAAATCAATTTTTTTATGTTCTTACCATTTTTCATTTTTGGAGCACCCTTACCCCTCAAAATTCACTCGAAAGTGACATCAGAAAATCAAAAATCGTTGAATTTCACTTTTTCTCAGAAATAAGTGATACATTATTTGCATTGTATTGACCCAAGTATTCATGTAGATTTTCAACGGTTTTCGACCATATTTAGAAGAGGGGGTAAAGAAAAACCAAAATTTCTGTATTTTTTTTTCTTTTTAATTTTTGAAAATTTTTTTTAATCAACGCGACTCGTCACTTTTCGACGCGGGACAAACATGTGAAATAATTCTTCTTATTATCCTTCATTTCTGGACCTTGGTTGTTCTTTGTTTCTGTCTTGAAAAATGGAATCACAGCTTCCACGAAAATAACAAATGTTGGCAAAGTCTGTTGAAATTGAGGCTTCGCGAAGAAAGATTCAATTTCCATGCAATATGTTATTGAATTCAGTTTGTTCTGAAAATCAAAACAAAATTAAATTATAAAATGGGATAAAATATTGTTCAAATTACATACAAATTTCAACACACGATAAGGAAAAATTTATTCATCTTAGAACCCAAAATGATCAACAAACGCATTGAAATTCGCTCATACAGCTCTATCAAGACTTCTAATAAACGATATTTCTTCGAAAAACGTCGAAATAGATCAAATACGATGATTCGTTTGGAATCTGTTTCAAACTAAAAATCGAAAAGCTGACTTTTTAATTTATTGAAGCCATAATTAAAAATTCAGCTCCAGTAATGTGGCATGGCTGCTTACTTTTTTTTTTAAATTCCCATAAAATATTCCGTTACATGCTCCAAGGCTCAAGTTGCTGATGATAATTTCATCGTGATACCAAAACTGAGAATCTGGAGTTGGTTCTAGAGGCAGGTTGAAGTTTTTCAAAAGCCGTTCGGAGTCAGATAAAATTTGTTGTGGTTTATTCCGCGTCCTACCAAGAATTACCTAGTTACCAAATCATTTGCTAAATTATCAAAGATTGAAGCTCAAATTTGAGGTGGAAATGAAATTTATAATGTACGAATGACATTCTTCGAGATATGAAACTCTAAGAGATGACGCCAGAATTTCATCCATTAGCTTTGGACCATTATCTAAGTGAAAATTATTTAACGGGTAAATACGTTTGACTGTGGCCCATAGATGGCCCCTCATTGCAGGTGAGTTTGATTTTGACAAGCCAATAATTTATTGATAAAATGGAAATAAACTTTCGTGTCAAATTCAGCATGCCTTGGCTGCGGTTAATACGTAGACGTAGGGTAGCTACGTTTCTCGCGATGGAAAGCAACCATTGATTTAAAGGTTATAGGTACTTGGGAATACGTAACGGTAGCAGCGGAAATATTGAATCGACGGTGGAATTTTACACGATACGACTAACCGCATCGTACGCCCGAACCAAGATAAAGGAATCACGACCGCGAAAATAACTCGAAATAGTCATTTTAATGAATAATTTGTAAACTATATTTCATTATTCAAAGCCTCTTATATGTTTGAGAATTCTGAATGTGACTGTGAGCTAAGCCTGCCGAGTAGTCGAGTACTTGGGATGGCCTAGCACCACTTCACTGTTCAGTGTTCACCAGCCAGTCGTCACTCGGCGGCAGCCGTGTATAGTGCGTCGAAATAATTAATCATGGTTGCATTGATCGGCAAAGACGTGTCAACGGTTTTGCGGCTCGACTAGCGTTATTTGCAGAGAAATTAACTATTCGAACTGGCGCGAATGACGTGTTAATAATTCGAATCGTTGACTGCGTCAAATAAAACGGCGTAGTGTGGTGTGGCGTACGGCGATTTTCGACGTATTGCGAGAGTATTTTTTATCACCTCCGTTATAATTATACTAGTCGGTTAATTAAACGAGATATGGCCAAAATATAAAACACGTTTGTCGCGTGACCGTATTTTCAGACGTTATCGCGTACCTAGCGTACCTAAAGCACGAATTTGCGAAGACAAAAGAGATCGAGCTCGTTAGAATGGCGTGGATTCCACCATTTGTGAGGATTACGTCGGGTAAAGAAAGACGTAAAGAATGGCGATTGGCGAATGGCGAATACGATTTTTCACTCAATCGAGCCATAACGAAAATGTTCAACGTCCTATGAACTTAATGCAAAGCTTTCCAATTTACTTTGTACGTAACAACTAACAACGTTCCGGCGGAACTTATAATCGGCTTGGCAGTTTCGATCGAAATTTCGTTATTTTTAGCATTCGTAATGTATAGGAACGCGGATTAATCGAGAGCAGGCAAATAGCTCAGATAGGTATTTTGTTTTAAATGAAAACGGTCGCCGTCCTCTTTCGTCGAGTAGAATTTCAATTCGTACAAGTTTTTCAATTTTCCACAATGATTTCGTTATGAACTTTTTCCATCTTTGAAATTATATCCGCGGCCCTACATTCCGTCCTATCGAAGAGTATTAGGTCCATTTATTATTTTCCTTAATATAGGAATTGATTTAAACGCGCCGCGACGCGTATCGCTTCGAACAGAATGAAAAGATTAACGGGAAGGTAGCGTACGAAAACGAACGTCGAATATTAATTGGAATGTAGATTCTTCTAATTAGAGTCTTTCAAGTTGGAACACGGTTGCTCGTTATAAAGCAGACGAATTCATACTTTCGAGTGGGAAGGTTCGACGCTCCAAACTCTTATTTAAAGCTATGACTGGAATTTTTAATGGGCCCGCCTAGTCGCAGATGTCTTTTTCTTAATCATCCAAATGATATTAATAAATCGCAACTCCGTATTAATATTCGTAAAGTGGCGCTTTCAGCGGATCATTACAAACGAACGATTTTACGCCGCCGTGATTAACTTGACAGCGTAGCGTTGGAAAAGCAAAACTCATTTTACTATCGTAATAAGAACATGCGTTAGCGTGTGCTTCGCGAAATAAATATAATAATTTCCACCGTAAACATAACAAAAAGAACATTTTCCAATTTCACCTGTCGCGCTTTGCGGCGGAAATTCTTCTACGATTTAATCGCAGCATTTCTAAAGATAGAAAGCGCGAGAAGAAATGATTACCTGATTTTAATGTGCTCGTATTTTTTGTCATCATCAACATTAATGAGAGAAGAGGGAGGCAGAAATTTATCGAACCTTTTGACGGGGGAATACCCAATTTTACTGTTATTGTAATTTTGCTGCTATCAAAAAGAACGAAATTACCCTTCATCTGGTATATACCGAAATTAGTTATCTCTCAAAAAATAATCGCAATTATTAGAGAAAAAGAAAACTATGTCATTGTGTGTTGAAAAGAAAATTTATTGAGTGAAAAAAATTAAAAGAGTGAACAGATAGTCGGAAAGCACTCCTTCGTGTGTCTCACTCGCGCGTCACTATTTTTTTGTTCTCTTGGGGAGTAAACGATTCAAAAAGTAGACTTTAATAATTATATATAGTTCTTGATCACAGAAATCATACGAGCCTATAAACGTTAAATTTGAGCTAATCGAAGCCTCCTAAATATTCCCCTGATTTTCCTTCGTTCGCCATTTTCTTGTAATTCGTCCTTGAGTGGTAATGTTTTAGTTCTATGTAGATTGAGCTTAATTATTGAATTCGAGCTTTCCTGAAGCATTCATGTTTCTCGACTCATTATTTCATTTCAAAAAACTTCTTCTCTCTTTATACCCTCCAAATTTACATGGTAAGTCGAAATTTGAATGTGTCGGTGTTTTCATATCTCACTGTCATATGCTGGAAAGATGTAAAATTTTCCATTTAGATTTATCTCTATCGCATTTATAAGACTAATCCATCCTTCTCCTTTCGAATCACCTGTAAGAATAGATTCAAGGTACAGTAAAGGGTCTCCCCCATTAAGTAGGTAAAGTCGGCCCTTGACGCAAATTTGGTCAAAAGTGGTTCCAAATGTTACTTGGGACCTAAAAACATTCCACCTAAATTTTTGACCCCCTACCCCTCACTCCTGGAATTATCTGGCATTATATGCTAAAAATTCAATTCACGATATTTCCAGTAAGAACGAAGGAAAAATTTTGAAATTTTCACTGATCATACGTAGTACAATCATGTATGTTCGTACGACAATTTTTTGAGATTTTTTTTGAAATTTTTTCCTCATTTTTGGTGGGTTAAAAATTTCAAAAAAATTTTTTTTAATTTTGAAGGAGTGCCTTCGCTGAATTTTTATTCATAACTTCGTCATACACTTAAATACAACATATAACTTTTTCAAAGTCCCTTTAGGGGTGCAACATGCTGAAAAAAAATGAAGTTTGAATAAAAACGTGTATTTTCCATCTACCCCCCCCCCGCAACGGTAACACTCATAGCCCAGTCATTTTTGGTTCGGACCTAGAAAAATTTACAGGAAAGATGATTTATACCATACATGCGAAGAATGCCTTCCTAAGTAACATTTTGAAAGTTGCTTCCTCTATCCCTCCGGCTAAATGTGCGAGAGGACAAAAACCTGTGAAAAAAGTGATTTTTTGCTTATAGCTTTGAAGGGAGTAGGACAATGGGTAAATTAGATTAGTAAAAAAATTTTCTTGGTTCAGTTTCCTATAACATAAAACCTCCCAACATTTTTCGAAGTGTTTTTATTACGCCCAAAATGGCGGGGAAGTGGGGTAAAAATAACCATTTTTGAAAATTTTGTGTTTTTCAATTGTACGACAATTATGATGATGGGGAGAGGAAAAATCAATAAAAACAAAATTTTTCTACACTGGATTCTCAATAAAAATAAGTGCTGATGATTCTCGCTAAGCACTAAAATGGGCCCAAAATATGGAACTACGAGTAATCATATCCATATCTTTTATGCTTCAGGCATAATGTGTATTCATAAAAATGGAGATAAATGATTTTCATTGCATGTCATAGCTTCTATAAGATGAAATCATTTCGGTATTCACCTAGTACCCTTATTGCGCACAAATTGAGTGGGGGAGAGGGGTTTAATGTTATAATTTTAAAATAATTTCATTGTTTTTTAATTATATGATAATAACGTCTGTTCAGAAAGGAAGATCTTTTGTGATTTGTTGAAAGAATTCCTTCAAGAGAAGGGCGAAGGAAAAGTGGAAATGTAGATGATATTTGAATCTTTATTAATTATGAAAAATTTTGTGATTAATAGAAATGCCTATTTATGAAATCAAGTAATTTAAGAGCTGAAAAAAAAATGAAATGAAGTAATAATTTCGCAACGTTGGACGCTAAATCTAGAAAGAACAAAAACTGTTTTTAAAAACAAATGAGTCACTAGCGTTGAAAAGCCAAACGGCATTACTCGACGAGACGATATCTGGAAATTAAAAATGAGTTTATTATACCTATTTATACGGTAATATAAGACTGTTCACTTTATCTGGGTACTTTTTATCGAAGAACTTTACCCTAATAAGCTTTCCGTTTCGTATACTTTTCTTTTCCATTTACGGTGCGTTTATTATTGTGATTTTCCCTCTATTGTTGATATTATTATATTTTTTATTGTATTATCAATTTTTATGGAAGCTTTTGTGTACGAACGTTTTTCTATTATATTCTATTCATCGATATAAATTGGCGGGCTTCGTATTGTGAGGAACGTGATCGACAGCAATTAATCATTAACGTAACGTTTAAGAAAGATAGCGCAAACCTTATAAAGGTTAATTTTAAAATCCTACGTACATTCATAATATTTATCGCGTTCCTGCGGATTTTTTTCCTTACCATCACCCTGCTGTCGCGTAATTATACGAAGAGAGATTTAGCTAGCGCGTCGTATTCGTGATTAGAGAGAAACTTCGCTTCCAATAGGTATCGATTTATTGGCGAAATGTGGCAAATAGAAGTGACACGGTGTTGATGTTTATAGCTGTTGAATGGTTCCTTTCCGCTGCCCCGTATCGTCTCTCGCCATGATATAATTTTAATACGGAACGGAATGGCGGTGAGTGGGTGTATTTCTTTTCGCGAAGCGTAGGAGTGGGACGAATGAAAGTTCCGTTTGATGTGACGAGTACTCTCGAAAAATACAGTAGTCGGAGTCGAGTGTATCAACTCGAAGCTCAGATTTATTCCACAAATACAATTACACGACGCGATGTTTTTAAAGCTACCCTTATACCCGTTTGACCTGATATTGAAAATGAATTGATTACACGCTTCTAGGATACGAGTTTGATTTGAAATTGTATTTTACCGACGAATAGATGGATTTTTTTCTCTCGATCGAGCGCTGTAACGAAGTTATAAAGGGTGTTTTTAAAATTTCGCTATGGCCGCCGCCAGCGATCATTTTCGGCGTACAATTTGCAGCGATAAGTACGCGCAAAAGTTGCCTTTTAAACGGATCAGATAAGTTTGTACATAACGTGTAAGTTGTTGGACGCTCGTAATATAAGTTATTAAATAGTTGCGTACACGATACGACATTGAGCCCTTTCAGCCGTCTAGATATGTACTAGATAGATGGTGGTTTTGGTTTTTTTTTTTGGTAATTTTTCCCATTTTATCGAGACCATGGTGTATACACAATCATAATATACTACTATTACTTGTGTAGCTGGTTGCAAGGCACGAACTGCTACAAAAGCCTTAATAAATTATTGTCCTTTGTTTGGCGAACTTATCGTAGTCTCAGGCTCGCAGATACGCTCAATTACGTCGCGTATTCATGGTGTAATTTTCGATTTCGGAATTTTAATGAGAATATTCGTCGATCCTTTCCGGCGATATTCACGCCGTAACCTTCAGACTCTTTAATCCTGTTCGCTATATTCGATAATCGACGTTAATGCGTAGACGTACAATGTACAGATAAAATCTGGTATTTGAGGACTTTTAGCAGTCTCGAAGTGGTCCTTACCCTCTAACGTTATATGTACTTACTACAGGATTTTTTCTCTCCCCCCACCTACACCCTCCTTTCAATAAAAGATATAAAGAGGAGAAAATTCGAGATGCGTGCTAATTTCTTATGATCGTCTTCTACTTGATTACGACCGTACTATTTTTCATAGGTACATATCGAAAGGTAGCTGATGCCAGGGGTGGATTTAGGATTTTGCCGCTCTATGTTTGGAACCATTCGCCGCCCCCTCCAAATATCACTTTTTTTATCATTTTTTGTCGGTTTTTCATTGTTTTCGAAAAAATTATCTAGTTTCCTAGTTTTTTAACCAATTCTTCATGTTTTGTTTTTTCTCCTTTGCTTCTTTGCGATGCTGAGCACCATTCAATCTTTTTCGATGACTGATTTTTAGCTGAGTTTTTAATAAAAACGATAGCTATTACAGCCTACCTGATTTGGGAAGGGAAGGTCGGGGGAGGGTGGGATCTTCAAATCTTTGCGTTTCAGACCATTTGTAATCATCTGGCAAATGTCCAACTTTTTGGTATATATATTTTTTTCCCCCACGCGTAGCGCCGCCGAGTATTCATAAATTTCAGCTTCCTAAGTGAATTTTGAGGAGAGTTAGCAAAAACCTGTTTTTGAGGAAATTGCGTTTTTTGTGTCACTCGCCTTGCGCAGGCGGGTGTGGATAAAATTTGCTCAAAATTTGGTGAGGAACTCTTCTTGAAAATCGCAGAAGCGCTTTTTTTGTTTTTTCGAAAAATTTCAAAATGGCGGATCATTCAAATTTTGACGGGGGCTGGAGAAGAGGCAAATAGCTCAAATTTTTCGTTTTTGATTTCATATGAAAGAGTGAGTCACGGATACTAACATATCCAAATTTCAGCTTCCTAAGTGCATATTGAGAGGAGTTAGATCAAAAAACGGCTTTTTGAGGAAGTTTTGAGTCATGAAATTTCTTGAATCTTCCATATCTCCCCACCAAATCAAGTTAAAGAGGTCAAATTTTGTGTGTGAGGTTAGTTGGTGACCACAATATGACCTCTTGAATTTGGATCAAAATGGATTCAAAATGGCGGATTATCAAAATTTTGAGTAGAGCTTGAGGAGCCTCAAGTTGGTAAAAATGTAATTAATATGAATTCATATGGTTATTGGGGATAAGTTGTATATTATATCCCGAATTCACTTCCATACATGATGTTGGAGGGGGAAGGCGGGGTTATCAACCTAAAATAGTGGTGGGGGTACAGGAGGGGTCGAAAATTTTTTATTGCTGTGTCATATGATAAAATGAGCCCAAGTGACAAACGTATTTTGATTTTAGCTTCCTCAGTGATTTTGGAGGGGAGTTAGAGCAAAAAACGGCTTTTGGAGGGGAAATTGCTGCAGGAAATTTCATGAATCTTCCTAAATCGGCCTAGAATGGTCAAACTTTGTGTGTAGGATTAGTTTGTGACCAGAATATAACCTCTTAAATTTGAGTCAAAATGGATCCAAAATGGCGGTTAATTTGAGGATCCTCAAATAGTTATAATTTGAGAAATATGTGTTCACATGATTATTTCATGGCAAGAAATACTACATTTGTGCCAAATTCAACTTCTTAAGTGTTTTTGGAAAGGATAGGGTAGGGGTTTTCAGACTTGGTATTGGGTGTGGCCTGTGGTCATCAACGGTTAAGCAAGGTTATTAGTGAATAAAAACAAGCTCCAATTAAAAACTCAGCTCCAGTAATGCGGCATGGCTACTTACGTTTTTTTTTTTTTATGTAAACAGCAATAAAATTACTATTTTGAAAAAAAAAAAAATGCGCATTGGTTATCGAAAAAAATTACATTTTTGCTTATTTAGCAGACATCTATTTTCGAAGTTTTTGGCACGGTAGTACTAAACACTGGTTGCTCACGTGTTCAATAATTACTATCAAGGACCAGGAGTAACTCCGGATTCGGATTCAAAATGACTCCGAAACCGCAATGACTCCGGTGACAAGCCTGAGTCTAGAGTTAAGATTTCGAAGTTGACTCGGAGTTAGAGGTTGGAGTCGGCGTCACATTTTCAACTGACTCCGGAGTCAGGTCGGAGTCAGTTGAAAATGTGACGCCGTTATTTTTTTTAGTTTTTAGATGATAATGTTTGAAAAAATGCTTACATCAATTTACATAACATAGTTTTACGTACGTGTCAACATGTCACTGCGTATGAGTAATGAAATAATGAAAAATAATGCGATAATATCCCTGAATAGAATTACTGAAATTAACGATGATAAGAAAATGCTGTTTCATTTACATGATGTGTAGAGGTGTGCGTTGGACCCCAAAAATTGTATCGAAATGGACGACAGAATTAATCAAATAATAAATTCTTAACTTGCAACTTACTTTTTGAGGTGTTTTTTCACTTGAAAAAAAAAATATGTCGCCGAATTGAGGAAATCATTAATGGAAAGATTTTAAAAACAAAGTACAAATTTTCTGGAAACTTTTATTTTCATGATTACTGTTTTGACACGTTATTTTCGAGTTTATGTGGTCTCATCGTTCATGATGTACTTATTCTAAAGTTAAATTGTATTTCCAAACTTATTTATTGGAATTCAAATCATCGTCCTAAATTGGCATGGAGTTGCCATCAAGACTAGAATTCTTGTTTTGTGTTTTATCTGTTGAAAAAAATGTTAAAATTGGAAATAACAATTCTTTATGAGGAAACTGAAAGCGGAAGAAATCTCTGTTTTAAGACAATGCTCGAGACGTGATTCTTTTTATAACATATCTAATAAATGCTTGGCCCGTGGGACTATGCGACTACAATATGTGTAGTGCGTACACGTATGGGCTTTCTCGCTGCTACTGATTTCGAATAAGATAACCATTTCTATATTTGAGCATTTTACGTGTGATTACATAATTATGAACTAGCAACGCGGTAATAAAGGTCTTCTATAATGCTGAATTAAAATTTTGTAACCATTTGTTTAGTACTATATCTATCTATGCAAAATGACGATGGTTTGGTGTGCAATATCGTTTCGAGTTTGGTTTTTAAAAATATTTTAATTCCGAGTTTACTTCTCTTATTAAAGAATCACAAAGCTCACATCCAGGGCGCGGAGTGAAAGGGTAGAAGGGGCAGATTGCCTTGTAGTTTGGGGTTCTTGAGAAAGGTTGAAGATAAGGATTTTTGGGCTGTACAACTATTCCAGTTCTAAGGAGATTTTCTCAGATATTTATCAAATTTGAAGAAGAAAAAAATGAGAAGAGTCCCAAAATTGTGTTTACCCTGGGACCAGTTCTGGCTCTCCCCGGTCCTACACGTATCATATCATATGGAAAGATTATTGAAATTCAAGACAAGACAGAATCTAAAATTTTCAAAGCGTTCATCCTACAGTCCCAAATTCTTATTTTCTTTGAGTCTCTATTGAGATTGGGTCTGTGATAAGAATTTCAGGTCTCATAGGTACTTGTTATATAATTCATTATTTTTTTTTGCGAAACAGCCCCCTTCACAGTTCAACACATCGGTTACTATTACATATTCGTTAATTTCCTCTACCTTTCTATTATTGTAGTTTCAAGATAATTTCTTAGCCACGAAAGGTAAGAATATGAAATGAAATCGGAATGATATATTATATTTTAAACTACAAATTGATTATTTTATCGCTGTCCATTTTTGTTTGGTAAAAAGTCTCCCTTAACCGTACCCGTTGGAACCAGTCTATCGCCAGTCGAATGGAAGTTTTATTCTTCATTTATTTCTGATTTTTATTTCGTCGTACTTGGAGTGAGTATATGTATTTTTCATGGAAGAGACAAGTACCCAATTACCCATCTCCCATACCGGATGAAGTAATTCTTCCGTGTACGTAAGATCGCACGAGGAGCTGGAGGAGATAGTTCTAAGAAGCCTTAATATTTCTGTAAGGTTCACGTACTTAACTGCTATTTACGTTCTTTCTTTTATATACGAACTTGCACGTTGCCTATGTATATACGTAGCGCAGCCCTGGACTCGAGTTTTCAAATGTACGTATGTGTAGGTGAAAATCGAGGAAGAGCAAAGTTACAAGAGAAAGACCGGTCGATCCGGAAATTCGTCGATCGCAATAATAGACGGATAGCCGTATATAGGCGCGTAGTACGAGTATTTTGGGGAACGGATATTCGGGTGGTTTTTCGAAATGGAAAATAATCGGTGGTGGTAAAACGAAGCGAAAAGAGTCGATATAAGTGCTAGATGTAGCGTATAAAACGAACGAACGCGAAACATAGTCGATTTCCAATTCGAGAACTATTGTGTTTAATTTTACGTTCATTTGGCGTAAAATTTGTTCGCCTCAGAGGCGTGGTGAGCTCAACGCGAAAACTTCTCGAGTCATTCCACCTCTCCTCCCCCTTTCTCCCTCTACTCTGCGAAGGCTTCACCGATGAAATTGTTTACTCTCGAGGCGTACTAACAAGATATAAAATTAAGTGTAAACATAGTGCGAATTTTTCGCGATTTCAGACTGTTACCAAAAAAAAAATCTTTCTTTTCCTCTCGCGGTGATATGGATTATGAAAGTTGCGTACGCCGAACTTTCCGCGTGGCATGGTTTCGAATTTAATTTATGTCTACGCGAGCTTATGAACATGGTTGCCTGGTTTTTAAATAGGATTAAAATGGAAAATTTTTCCCCAACATGGTACATATAGCTGGCGGAAATTTTTCACGAGCGTTCAATTTTTATACAACGCTAGCGGTTGTTGTATTAGGAGAAGGTTGAAACGAATTAACATTTTTAACGAGTACAACACTGAGTGATGCGAGCCAGAAGTTCGTATCCTTATATTCGTTCTGTAGTTGGAAGGGTGAAACTTAACTGCGCGGTTTTCTACATCGAAAATCCATTCCAAGTTTGCGAAAAGTTTTATTAAAAAATTATTAAAATTATCACCGAGCTAACCCCCAAGAAACGTGCACGTGCGACTACAACGAACGTCAACGTAATAGAATTTCTATACCTATAAGAGCCAAGACGTCCCCGACCGCGGATACCTTAGCAGAGAGGTAGCTTCCCTCGGCGAATATTATCGATCACGTTCGTTGGTCAAGCTGGAAAAGCTTTACGGTGGCTTTGAAGCGAGCGAGATTTTTTTTTTCGCGCCATTTATTAAGTCATCGGTGTATTGTGCCAGGTGCCAGCGGCTATGCAGGTAAATGGATTAATTCGAGCGTTTCTTGGGAGCGCCTAAGCCGGCGGTAATTTATTTTCCGAAAGCAATACGTGTACGGTTTCGAATATGAAGGAAAACGCTTTATTCTGTGTACTTTTCCGCCATTCCACCTTATTTCGCCTTCCTTTATACCAATTACATTATTAAATCAATAAATCTGTCGTGTAGATGGAAAAAATTGCCAGATATTTTATTCATATGTTTGACAGCGAAACGTCATTGTTATCAGATACCGCGGAGAATTGTATTTCGAACGTTTTGTTTCGAGTCCCCAGTCCCCCCTGCCATTCCGGCTCTGCTCAAACGATCGTGGTCAGCGGGCTGGTGGCTGGTGGAGTGGTGGCCGATGTTCGCTTCGCATTATTTATGTAGGTATTAATTAAGAATTGGCAACGTCGCAACTATTATCGTTATCAAATATGATACGGTCTTCTTCATTATCAACTAGAAGTCATTAAGATAAGGTTAACCGCTTTGTCTGAAGTGCGTATACACGATCGAATGTTGTTTATTCTTCGCAGTTCAATTGTTGTGCTGTGTTATGATGCGAAACGAATTATTACGTGGAATCTCGACAGTTTTTTAACGCTGATCGTGCGATTTTATTGTAGTGTTGGTGGGGATTTGGGGTGACTTGGTATGGCATTGAGTTATCTAGTAATTCTGTGTCGTTGTCCATAGTTGGGAAATTTCGTATATTACGATGAGTAAGTGTAGTTGACTTTTTTCTCAAATTAAAAACCCTCAAAATGTATTCGTTGCGAATACAAATATCGATAAGTAGTTTCTCGTCATCCCTTGTCCAAAAAAGTTCAGTCTTTACGATAATTTCCTACTCTTTTACTATCTATTAGGACTGGAGAACCTATTTGTATCTTTATTTTCCACCATTCAATGTACTATAAATTCTTTTTGCAAAAATCTGATACTCTGCGTTTACATTTTGATTTGACAATTTGAACGAACCTGTGCGGTGTCAACGAGCGTTCAGAATCTGAATTCTCGAAGACGTGTAATCATTACAAACGATTTTCACCAATAACAACGAGAAATTTCCAAGTTTAAATACGTGTTTTTTCGATGAAATTTCTTTTTTTTTAAACCACCTATTTTTAGAATTTGACGAGGGCGTGTATGCGACAGATTTTCCATGTGTTGTTTTTTTGACGACTTGAATTTTTTCAAATGGGAAAAAAACAAACAAAAATATGAAAATATTTTAAAATATCTCGATCGTCCCATTTTCTTGGTTCTTGGAGAATTTATAAATAAAATAAAATAAAATACCTGGAATTTTTTACTGAAAAATGAATAATCTAACTTGACATTCAAAACGATCCTTTCCTCATCAAAATGTAAACAAAGAATACACTCTAAATCATAATTATGCTCATATCGTCAAGAAAAATAATGACGTCACTTTTCGCCCATCTCTCGTAAATTAATTTTTTTATTGATAATCTTTGAATATTCATTCTTCATGTTGCTGTGGTGGTGGTATAATGTTTATGTTTCAGTTCTACGCGGTTTTGGATTTATATTATATATATATGTATATACGAGCACCATAGCCGGTTTTAAGGGAGGAGGTGGAGTTTGGGTGTCTAACCCCCCAAGAGCTTCTTTTTTCCTTTTTTTTTAGGTGTTTAAATAAACTTTTTAGTAATTTAAACATTTACCATCTTTCCCACTTGACTTCATGGAATTGAAATCACCTCCCAAGCAGCGAGCACTATTTACCTAGTTAGCTGCATACTATACAATACAGCTGTTTTTAAACTTTAGAATTGTAACCCTTAATTGGCCCACATGGGTGAATTTCACCCATCGGTAATACAAACTCGCTGTGCTCCGGCGTAACCGGCTGCTCATCCCTGTGCACCCTTCATAGTTGAAAGTTGCCACAATTTCTTCAGTTTGGGAATCTGTGTTAGTTGCATACATCAATTTTTGAAGGGGCAGATTTACTTCTGAATTTTTATGTAAATTATTCATTGCATTTTTCAGGTCGCAAAAATTGAAAATAAAACCATGCTATGTTGTAGTTCGAACGATAATTGCCTATCTTCAATATTGAAGGAGCTAGAAATTTTCAAAAATTGTTCTATTCTATCCTATGTATGCTGCCCTTCAATTTTGATATTATGCAATTTTTTTGTAATGGAATTCTGCATTTCAGCGAGCACCATAACATATTATATTTCAATATCTTGAGTGACTCAACACAATTTTTATTTTCTAATTTAAATTACTTTTATGTGTGCCATCAGAGGGGTAAGAAAAGGAAAACTTTTGTCGATGTTATATACGTATTTGATGATATTTCGAAGAGTAAAAAAGAAAAAACAAAACAACTCATGAACAGAATATTGTACATTTCTTGATAATTTTTCCGCTTTTATAATTATTTCAATAAAAATTTCATTCATTTTTGTTCGCTTGCAATTCCTCATTTATTATTATTATCAATTTTTAAACGAGAATTTCCTATTTTTTGATTAAATTTTTTTTTACATTTAATGTATAATTTTTTGTTCGTGATATTATTTCGTTTTACTTCTAATAAATTCTTTTTTTTTTTTTGCGCATATATAGCTTTAATTACGTGAAGACGCGTGCACGACTTCTTGTAAAGAAGAATTCGTGTACTAGAGGAAAGATCGATAATTTATAGCAAGATAAATAGACTTTAAATCTTTCTTTTATTATTCTGCGGATTTAGGGGGAGGTGGGAAGGAAGCCAAAAACTCTCTGGAGAATATAAACAAGCGCTTGAGCTGATGGAAAATGTTTCTGTCGAGTACAACATCATTCACGAATATGAACATCGCTGTGTGCATTATCAGATGTATACTACAGCGATAAAAAATTCCGCCCTGGTTGAAGATGAGGTTGAACATGAAATCGAAATCGAAAATTTGGTAATGTATCCTGCTCGTAAAATTCGTGTAACCTGGTCGGTGGTTGTGCACGTATACAATAAGGTTCACTATGAAACAGAGAACGAATTTCTTATAGACAGGGGCGTACCGAGGACATTCTTCAGGGGGGGTGGGAGAAAACCAAAAATTGCCAACTATAATGCCATAAAATTTTACCAACTGTTGACCTTTTTTTTTTTTTTTTAGTCTTCAAAAAATTTAAAAATAGCTTTAATAATACTGCGCAAGTGGTCAAGTTTACCCGCTTTACGCTAAAACTCCAAATTTACCAACTTTCCAAAAGCCAAGGGGGCTACGTCCCTGGTTGTGCGCTATACATGATATAAGTTGGCATTAGTTCGAATTTATTCAAGTTCTTATTTTCCCAAAAAAAATTCAAGTTCCCAATTTCAGCGTTGAACAATTATTAATTTCCCAACTTTTCAAAACTCCTGGGGGGGAAGCTCTCCCCCCTTAGTTACGCCCCTGCTTATAGATATAGACAGCTATTTATGTACGTTACTATGTCGTGTGGAATTAAGTTGATAAATACTCGTAGAGTAGTTGGATTGGTTGTTAACTCGCTTCTATAATACATAAATGAAGATGTACCGATAAAATTTCGCAAGTCTTTGTGCGGCTTCGTTTTGTAGAGGTTTCTTATGTTTACTGCAGATCTTACCAGGTGCTTGGGAATTCGTGAAATGAGAAATGAAATTTTAATTCCCAAAAACCGAAATGTACGTATATAAGTATTAATAAGTATACGCGTACAATATATATTTGGGCGATGTACTGGTAGCTGGTACGTAGTTCTTATTCACGTATAAAGCATAAACACCGAACTGCGAGGCAGTGTTAAAAAATAAATAGATACGGGGCTAGAAAAGCGCATCTAGGTATTCCCAGAACAATGTTTCTCGTACTAGCGGATACACGTTTCGTACAATTGGTGTAAAAAGCTTTCATACTTATTGCTACCTTTTACTACAATTGCCTAGGTGCGATTTCAGCTTCGGGCACCGGTACCGGGTATAGGTGTTTCGGTAACTAATTCAAATGCTTTCGCGGCTCAGCGAATTAACGCTAATAACAAGAAATGCGTCATAAATGACGTCAGCGACCTTTTGAAATACTCGCTAATCTAGCTTTTAATGCAGCTAATTTCTCGAGGGACACGTTGTATGCTTTGGGTGGGTTTTTAAGCGAGGCTAAATGTAATGAACTCGAATTACCAACAGCTATTATAATAATTTGTCGACGACCGCGGCGCGAAATGCTTTTATCGAAGGTATTGCACCGGGCTCCATCCGCAGTGTCCGAAAATATTACCGTTGTCGCGATAACAACCGCTGAGGGATTTTTTTCTGTCACGAGGTGGAAGCGAGCGCGATGTCAGCTTTTCGAGAGCGAGCCAGGCTGATATCGGTCTTTGTTTACATTGGTTATTAATTCGCTCTCGGGTAAACATGGTAAACGTTTCGAGACTAGTGAAATTTTCAATATTAACCGATACGCCTGCATGAACGGCTCGTGGAATATGGATATTGGAGGTAATGATGACTGAAGGAGCCGTTCGGTTATTTACATTGCTGTAAAATTATAGCGCCGAAAATGACCGCAGTCTCGACGTGTTTATCAGCGAGTACCTACTTCGATCCGGGAGTATTTGCCAAGCGCGTTGGCGACGGCAAAGCCGAATAGAAATGATCGCGAAGTGCCTATCGCCTCATATCTGGCAGCTTATAAATGTGTATGCATGTATTATCACTGTTTGACTGGTACGAGCAGTGTTACCAATCTGGCATAATTCGAAGCTCCTCTAGCATCGTGATTTTCAGATCTATCATCAGCATAATGGCTAGCATAATCACACTTCATTTTGGCAGAATCAGCCATAATCTAGCATAATTTTTTTTTTGAATCTGCAAGCAGTGCTCCATGCAAGAAATTATAAAACTTCAAAATCGTTAATTCGGTTGTCTGTAGAATACTCATCTGTGGAGATAGCCGCTGCCGGCCGGTCTGAGGCATGTAAACAATCAAGAATACCAAGTCAAAAAACAAAATGAAATCTGTTTTTAGCTGAGTTTTTAACAAAACGATAGCTATTACAGCCTACCTGATTTGGGAAGGGAAGGTCGGGGGAGGGTGGGGTCTTCAAATCTTTGCGTTTCAGACCATTTGTATTTTTATTTACAAGCTCCCAGCTAAGATATATCCAGCAACTTGGAAAAAAATTTAGCCTAATTTGCTGGCATAATCAATTTAGGTTTCTAGCATAATGTAGCATAAATTTTTATCGTCAAAGTTTGCCGAAAAACATCACACCTCCTTGAAAATAATAAATTTTAAACATAGACTACTAAAGATTGGGGAAAAAATCTTGCATAATTTATTTGGCTTTCTGGCATAATCTAGCATCAACTTTCGCTCAATCTAGCTTAGAAAAAAAAAATTTTATTGGCAACACTGGGTACGAGTATAGCATCACTCGATGCAAATGTGAAACGCTTAGCAACAGGTACTCCAAAAGGCTCACGCAATGCGTTGTAAAAAATCGCAAAAATACGCTAGGTTTAATCGACGTAAAAGCAACTTATTTATGCACACTCAGCCACACACTGCCCTCGTTCCGGTGCCTCGGACTTGGACTCTTACTGCTACTGCGTTTCACGCAACTGCGTGTATGTACTTTGATCTAAAGCCGAATATATGCTAATTTCCGCCTTATCTTTTTAATTATCTCGTCCACTTGGCTATGTAAATGACGATAGCACGTTCGAAGGTATAGGGTTTTTTTGGTCGGATTGTGTAAACGTAAATTCACTTCAAAAGCTGGGTCCCCTTTTCAGCTTTCTTGTTCGAATTTCAAAATGTCAAAATCTAATGAAGGGGTAGTGGTCTGTTCTATACGTTGTGCAAAGTGATTGTGAAGCTACAATGATTCCGTACACCCTGTTTCGCTTGCCTTTATTTTTGTAATTTTCCTCCATGTATACTGTTTGCCCATGAAAAGGCTGAATATCGGCAACCATGATGCATTTAAAAATGTACGCCTTTTTGTGGGCTGAAAGTGTGGCATTCGCACATTTCAAAATGGAGCCGTAACACTGTGCCTCTCTCCTTCATTTCTTTTATGGAACATTTACACGTCAGTTATGTTATAAAGCAGTTCGTTATTATTATTCATTATTGGAAAACTTGGAATATTGAGAAACGTATGTATATAAAATTATGAAACTAAAATTTAATGTGAAGAAGCTTCGTAATTATAGATTTGTTGCCTATGGGTTGTACATACTCATTTCTTCGCATGAACATATCATTGACAGGCTAAACATACAGGGGCATAACTAAGGGGGGATGGAGGAGCTTCCCCCCAGGTGTTTTGAATGGTTGGGAAATTTATAATTGTTCAACGCTGAAATTGGGAACTTGAATTTCTTTTGGGAAAATAAGAACTCGAATAAATTCGAACTGATGCCAACTCATATCATGTATAGCGCACAACCAGGGACGTAGCCCCCTTGGCTTTTGGAAAGTTGGTGAATTTGGAGTTTTAGCGTAAAGTTGGTAAACTTGACCACTTGACCACTTGCGCAGTATTATTACAGCTATTTTTAAATTTTTTGAAGTAAAAAAAAAATAAAAAAAAAGAGTCAATAGTTGGTAAAATTTCATGGTATTAGTTGGCAATTTCTGGTTTTCTCCCCCCCCCCTCGAAGAATGTCCTCGGTACGCCACCGTAAGCATGACTCCTAAGCGCAAAAAAAACTTATATGTATAAAGAGAAAATCCATTCAATGGTTCGTCTAAAAAATTATTCGTATTTAACAAAGTATATCAGAGATAGTAACTATTTATTATTTTCTCCCGCCTGCCTTCCCTCAATGACGTGCCAATCCCATTCAAAGATTCAAAGCTATGTATGTAATTAGTGAAAAAAAGTAAGCAGCCATGCTGTTTTACTGGAGCTGAGTTTTTATTTGGGGCTTGTTCAAGTTTGCAAATAATCTTTCTAAACCTTTCATGTTCATAGGACTCATCAAATATCAAATCTGAAAACCCTTACTCTACTCCTTTCGAAACTACTTAAAAGTTACATCAGTGTAGTATTTCTTGTCATGATATAATCATACGAACATATAATCTTCAAATTATAACTACTTGAAGCTCTTCAAAATATCTTCAAATTTTCACGATCCGCCATTTTGGATCCATTTTGACCCAAATTCAAGAAGTCATATTATGGTCATCAGCTATCCCTACTTACAATGTTTGACCTTTCTAGGTCGATTTGGTGACGAGATATGAAAGATTCAATAAATTTCATAACTCAGAATTTCCTCAAAAAGCTGTTTTTCGCTCCAAATATATTTAGGAAGCTTAAATTCAGATATATTGGTGTCGGTAACTCACTCTTGTGTATGAGATCAAAAACAGCTAATTTGAGCTATTTGTCTCTTTTCCAGCCTCCTTCAAAATTTGAGTGTCCCGCTATTTAGAGGTGTACCGAAAAAAAAAAACTGTTTGCATTTTCAAAAAGAGTCTTTTATCAAATTTTGAGCGATTTTCATCTATACCCGCTGGGGCTACTCGTGGTGGGAAAAATATACTATACATGTAAAAAATTAGAACATTGGCCAGAAGATTAGAAATGATCTGAAAAGTAAACTTTGAGGATTTTTAGTTATCCGGATCACTGAATTCCTCAATTAATCTGGATAACCGAGGCAGGGTTGCCAACCCTAGGGATAAATCCCAGGATCTAGGGATTTTTCGACATTTTTAAAAAACATGCTGGGATTTCTTGATTTCTGGGATTTTTCTTATTTTTCTGGGATTTTTTCAACTTTATAACTTTTTTACGCATAAAATTTGATTGAACAAATTAGATTTATGTTTTAAACTTTTAAATTTTTTTTTCGAATTTTTCCTGTACAGTGTTCACCATTTAGTCAAGTCTCTGAGTTGGTAACAATGACGTTCTGTTAATCTGTTCACATTTTTACCGCTTACCTGGGAAAGCAAACTGCAAAGCCACACAAGTAGTTAAGTTTGTTGAATTGAATTTTAGAATTATTTTTGCATTAATGTATTTTACTATTGTTCAAGGATAGAAATAATAATGGTGTAATCTAAAATTAATAAAATTTTTCAATTATAATTTCAATTTAATGAATATATACTTCGCAAACAAAAAAAAAAAAAAAGTTCGTTCATATTTTAAAAACACGATCTGGGATTTTTTCTCGTACCTGGGATTTTTTTTCTCCAAATTCGGGGATTTTTTTCCATTTGGGTTGGCAACACTGAACCGAGGTTGTACTGTATGTTATTGTCATCTATGATGTCTTGGCTCTGCGAAACTACGTCAAAATTGAATTTTTTACTTTTCCTTATAGATAATAGATTCAAATATCGAATTTTTGAATGGAACTGGTACCTCAGTGAATTAGAGCAAAGGGGAGCAAATATGATATAATTATTATCTCTTATATTTTGACTCTACAAAAGTATGTCAAACTTTTTTTTTTATATTATTATTTATAGATAGTATAAGGTAATATAATTATACTAATGTTGAGTATTGGAAAGGGATTGGCACCTCAGCGAACAAGGACAGGATGGAGCACATAATATAGTTATCACTTATCATCGACTACGAAATTATGTCAAAATTGAATTTTTTCTCTTTTTTTTTTATAAATAATTGATTCAAATATTGCATCTTTGAAGGGGGCTGGTACCTCATTGATCAAAATTGAGGTTTGAGACATTGAATAATTTTCATCTTTGAGATACCTTTAATCGAAAAAAACAATGCCTCTACTACCATCAGAAAATAAATTTTCTCTTTCAAGAGCCCCCACACTTGGAGTTGGGGACACCGGGTATTTTAGTTTAGGGCTTTCGTAAGTTCTTTTTTCATGCTTTACTTTTTTACTTCTCTTTGAATTGAAAAAGTTCGTTTTCCAGCGATCGCATGTTCCTTCTGCTTATCCAGAATTTAGGAACGTTACATTGGGTCGTAGTGGTGTTCAAGGGTTATACTGCGGAGCACTAGTATTTATCAGAGATTTTTTAGCCACCTTGTATGCAGGTTGAGACCGCCCGAAGGAATGGTACGCCTAATAGTCGTCAATTGTATTTTAATTGAAACGAAAATAAGGAGAAGCTCGACATAATTGTTTTATGTATTAATTTCTTTTTAAACGGTAAATTAATGAATTTTAACGAGTACGCGGGTCGAAAGCGCGCGCGCACTCATTTGTTTTTTATCTCTTCGTTGGACATGCGAGTAAATAAATAATTAAAAGTAACGAGCGTCTTATACACGAATTACTTTTGAGACAGAGTTCAGTTTATCTTTTCCCTTTCGATGACGTACGTACGTAGGTAGATTTAGATTTTTTCCCAAACCGCCCGGCTACTTATCTGAAAGAATGGGCTGTGAAAAGTGTCAGGAAAAGATGGCTGGTAAGAAAGAAAGCAGATCATGAAAAAGTACAAACAGGATGCGAGTCATTAATATGGGAGAAATAATACGGTCGAATGAGTGCCTAGCTGCTTACATTATCTCATGCGGTGTGACCTTTTTTCAGTCTGTTATATGTACGTACAAATCGTTATCACTACACCAACATCTTTCGTCGGTTCAATTGTGGAGAAATTTAATCCACCTTTTCTAGTTTACGTCGCGTCGTTCAACTTCAATTCTTTTACGTGTGCGTCACATTATGTCACCGTCATCGTATAGGGTTGCTTCGGCTTTACGTACCGTCCCATCGTCGTAATTGTTTCGTATAGGCGTCGCGATCTTGGTAAATTAAATTTTAATAACTCTCGGTTTCGTTAAGACATCTTCTAAAAGGTTCCAACCGCCGAGCAGGTTACGTGCGTTCGCGTAAATTTTATAATACGGGGCTAGCACAAGATTTCCGCCTCGGTAGATTTTTTCTTCTTAGATTTCCTCTATATACCGTGTTGCAGCGTCCTCGTAATCCTTTTTAAATCCTCGGCAAATCGTCTTTCTAAATTACCAACGCTACGTAATGTCACATACTATACCTAAGAGTGAGAACTAAATCGGCGAAAAGAAAAGCGACTCTTTTGAACCTTTTTACTTACTCTGAAGAAATTGCCACCATGTTCGCGTACGCAATTACGCCATTTCTTTTATGACTTTGGAGAAAATCGGTCAAAAATTCAGACCTTTGTTTTCCATCGAGTGTATACAATGAATTTAATTCGTCGTAGAAAAATATTATTGATCTGGTTTTCGATGAAAAAGCAACCGTTGTTTTTTAATGCCGCGTCACCAAGCAAAATGAGGTGCTGGATTATGCTAACGAAATCCCTCTATAAAAGCATATTTCGAAAATCACTGTTCTTTTAACACGAGCGAAATAGTGTCGAGTAATGAGGTGAAAAATAACAATTTTAATTTTCGCAGAGATTATTCTTCTACTTCATCTCATTTTTTATACATTTTCTCGCGTTTACTCTTTTCAGAAATTCGCCGCAACTTATTCCTTTCATAATTTGTTTACATTATGAAAAGTATCTTTTGCTCGTTTAAATTCTTCGTCGAAAAAATTTAAAAGCTATTTTATTCGATTTTAATTTACCTATTTACATTTCTACGAAAATGGATATACCGTCGAAATTCATTCACTCGCAGGGCAAAATTTGTTACATTAATAAATATACGAGCGAACAGAACAGATTGTAACGTCGATGTTTACATGTCGAAGTGAAAAGAAGAAATTGATTCTGCAAAAAAATCCAAAAACCATACTTTATTTTTAAACCGATTTATGATGAAGCATTAACGAACAGCAAATTTGTTTACAGAAAGGAAAATTAACCACCTACTTGAATAAAAAAAGTAATCACGTCGAAAGCGATTTTCACGGATTTTATAAATAATAATTCTTTTAAATCTCACTTTTTCAGTGCTCATTTATGAAAATTCAAAAAGCTGAGTTTTATAAAAATTTTATCGAAATCACGAGAAGATCTAAAATGCTAGATTGTTTTCGCTTGTGTCCAACTGTGCAAAGAAATCTCATTTTTGAACCCACCTGTTTTGGAAACTTGTGACTGAACTGCTTTTTGAGAAAGTTTTGAGTTATAAAGCCTCTTGAATATCCCATTTCTTTTCACCAATCCAGCTGGAGAGATCACACTTCATATGTGGACTTACTTGAAGAGGGGAATATGAGCCCTTCAGATTTGGGCCAAAGTGAATTTAAAATGGCGGCTGGCCGAAATTTGCGGAAGCCTTGAGGAGCCTCATAGGTTTGTGGTTGTTCTGGACAAAAAGTACTACACGTTTCAAATTAATGTTGTCTGGTGTTTTTGAGAAGGATAAAGTGGAGGAAGAGAGTAACACAGAAATGGATGTGGGCTGTGGGCTTGAAAAGTTTACTTCGTAAAAACCTCGGTTAAAAACTCTCTAGTACAGGGAAATAAGCTCATTTTTTGACCAAACCTGGAAAAAAATGGTAGTGAGCTGAATTTCACATTATATGTGCAGAATGGTGTCCTTAACAAGGTATAAAAAGTTTTCACCCGTAGGGGGTGAGCTAACGCCTGGAGGGGGCTAAAACCCCGCAAAAAACAGTTTTTCAACTGTTTTTTGCTAATATCTCCGAAAATAAGGGTTCTACGTCAAAATAAGTTATATCAAAAAATGTTCCCCATTAAATTTCCTACAGAATGAGTGAGACAGTTTTCTCAAAAAGTCATTAGTAAGCCCAAAATGGGGAGGTCAAAATATACCAATTTTTTGAATTCCCTTTCGAAAATCAGTTCTTTGTTTATATCTTCTATACGGTGCCGTCCTACGCAAAAATTGTTAATATTGAAAAATATTCCCCGTTCAATTTTCTATAAGGTTCATGTGTAATGCAAGAATTCAGTTCATAATATGTCCAATGAACAATATTTGGTAAAAAAAGTGTATTTTGGGCCCATTTATGGGTTTTTTGAAAAAATTTTTTCATGCGAAAAAGGTAAAGTATACACTGTGACACCACCAAATTTTGTATATTCTCGAACCATGTCAAAATTTAATGTAATTTTTGTAAATTGTTGAGTCATACTTGACTTTAAAACAAATGCACCAACTAATCTCACTAATAGCTCATTAAAAAGTGCGTAAGATTTCTAATATTTCCCTCAGTTACACTATACTGGGTGACTACTTGATTTGAGCACCCCAAGTGCAAAACTCTTTCCCTGATAGAAATAAATCATATATTTGAATGATGTTAGCAAGAATAAATTGCATAAATAATATTTATTTAATGCTTAAAAGCGTTAATCGATGAAATGCAAAATTTCATTTTATACTTTCGTTGTCAAAAATGCAATATATGTTTTAAATTTTTTCATCTTTTAGCTAATTTTTTCGCTTGGGTGCTCGAATCAAGTAGTCACCCTGGACCCTGATAACTTTTAAGTTAGCATTGCAAAAACATTTTGCACGACCTAATTTTCTATTATTTCAAGACTGAAATGTTCGAAGCTGTGTGATCATTGTTGTGGAGCTGATTGCACGAATAGTATGGAGGTGGAAATGAGTAATGAAGAGGGAATAGATGATCCCGAACCGAGTTGAAACAAATGTTTCAAAGTATATCTGTAGTTTTTTTTGTTCTATAATGTAAATCTGGAGAAGGATTTCTATAGGAGGGAGGAGGAAGTGGAGGGGGAATCATCAGGAAAAATTACTTGTTCATCTTCATCACCTACCAAGGTCACTTGATGATAGATATGAACACATGTGAATAAATTTTTCCAAAATTAATGTATTTTGGGCCCCCATTTTGGGCCCTTTTATGACTTTTTGGGAAAAGTTTTTCATGCACCTTATAGAAAATTGAACGGGGAATATTTTTCAATATTAACAATTTTTGCGTAGGACGCACCGTATAGAAGATATAAACAAAGAACTGATTTTCGAAAGGGAATTCAAAAAATTGGTATATTTTGACCTTCCCATTTTGGGCTTACTAATGACTTTTTGAGAAAACTGTCTCACTCATTTTGTAGGAAATTTAATGGGGAACATTTTTTGATATAACTTATTTTGACGTAGAACCCTTATTTTCGGAGATATTAGCAAAAAATAGTTGAAAAACTGTTTTTTGCGGGGTTTTAGCCCCCTCCAGGGGTTAGCTCACCCCCTACGGGTGACAACTTTTTATACCTTGTTAAGGACACCATTCTGCATATATAATGTGAAATTCAGCTCACTACCATTTTTTCCAGGTTCAGTCCTTATTTCCCTGTACTACACTTCCAATAATGTGGCATGACTGCTTAGGTGCTTACGTTAATTTTTATTTTTTGTTTTAAATAAATTCAAAAAATGAATTTTTTTTCTGTCTTAAAGCACAGCACAGCGTTCATATTACAGTTGGAATTAGGAAAAGGAATATTTCTTTCCAATTTTTTTTTTGCCTATCTTACGTATACGATTATTGGTTACGAAGAAAAACGAATTATAAAATTCGATTTGTTAGAGGAACTTAGGAAGGCTGAAAAAGATTGAGAATATGTACTNTCTGCACATATAATGTGAAATTCAGCTCATACCATTTTTTCCAGGTTCAATCCTTATTTCCCTGTACTTACACTTCCAATAATGTGGCATGACTGCTTAGTGCTTACGTTTATTTTTATTTTTTGTTTTAAATAAATTCAAAAAATGAATTTTTTTTTCTGTCTTAAAGCACAGCACAGCGTTCATATTACAGTTGGAATTACGAAAAGGAATATTTCTTTCCAATTTTTTTTTTGCCTATCTTACGTATACGATTATTGGTTACGAAGAAAAACGAATTATAAAATTCGATTTGTTAGAGGAACTTAGGAAGGCTGAAAAAAGATTGAGAATATGTACTCCTGTTTTAGTCCTCTCGAGGTTTGCGATAATTACATGATAATTTGATCAGGCACTACCATGGTACTGTCCTGTCACCAGGCACTCCGCTTCCCATTAATTGACACGTATTGTAGGTTCAATCTCACGTTAAAATTCGTCTAAATTCGGTCGCCCATTTGGTAAACATTAGAGCACGTTCGAAACAACCTAATAGTATACAGTTACATGTAAAGTTATCAATTCATTTCCATACCCATATCCATGTAGCGCGTATACGTGTAGCGTAAGGCTGGAAGTTATACCTATGTTATCAATTATCTCTGGAGATGAGATGATACTTTTATGTAGTCTTCCGCTGTACGTTATTCTAGGCAGGCTTGACATCACGAGTCAACTTCGCCTGTCATTTGTTCGGCGACAGAGAAATGAATTATAGTCGCGCAGTGAATCCTAAACACGTCGACATTTTGTTTGCTTTATTTTATCTCGTCGTTTCGCTGAGTCTAGCGCCATGGAAATTGTGAATTAATAAAAAGCCATACCATGCCATACCGTATAGAGGTTGTTGTATAACGATTTTCGACGACTTTCCTCATATATAAGTCCGCTCCGCAAAGGTGTACACTGAGGGTGAATTTGGAAATGATTTATGAGCCGGTAATAGGCGTCGCGTCGCGATGTGGGAATTATTCGCCGCCGTCGAGTGTATCTAATGAAAAATTCTTTACGCCGAAAAGCCCAAGCCCAAGGCCACGTGCATGTGCATTGATCGCAAGCTCGTATTTTCAGCTTCTGACAAGAGTAAATAGGCGACGAGGCACGTGGAAGAATTAAAGTCTTCGATAAACAAAGCGGACGAGTGGAAAAGCAAATCGAAACGTAATTTTTATTCCACCACCTACTAGCTGCGAGCAACGAATCAGTGGCCGTTCGTGCGTTGCGAGGTCATTTCGAGGTGTTTTTTCTCTTTTTTCTCGCTCTGCCCCGAAGCTAATGTCCGAAACATTTGTACCAGAAAAAAAACTCGTACCGACGATACCTTTAAGTTGGCATATTTCGTAAATCTCTAAAGCCCGGATTTATGCAAAACCAGTGTATCTTACATTGGGAAACTACTTTTTTACCGTAAGTATTCTTCGGAGAGGCCATGTATGCCTTGCAGCTTCGCATAAGCCTCGAAAAAAAAAAATTACATACGAGTCGAATTTCTGACCATACGGTCGAAACGAATTTCTTCGAAATACGCGCGTAACGAATGTATAAAAAATTGATTTTTCTCCTTCCGCTCAACAAATATTCTCAACGGGGCTTATAACGGACAGTTTAGATAACAGTTCAATATGGAAATAAGTCTCCTTAAAAGTTGCCGAATTAATATGAAATTGGATTTCACGATAGATTTTGCACTCGCGCGGCAACGAAATCGCGAGCGAGGTTTTTTTTTCATCCTTCTAAAAGAAAAAGATTATCGTCGGAATTATTGAAATTTCGCCGTCGCTTCCAAATGCTTTTACAAATATTAAATTTTCACGCTACCGCCTGTTTTTATCAAATGATTACTACCGAATAAGGTATCGGATGGAAGAAAGATTAATGAAGATGGTGATGATAAATTAGTATTAATCTTCGTTTATTTTACGTCTCGGGGTTTTTTATTTAGCTTACACGCTTGAAGGATTGTGGCGAAGGTTGGTCGCGAAAGTTCATTAAATTTTTTACTCGATTCTTTAACATCATAGTCAGTCTTTAATTGCCTTAAGAGGTTCATCGAATTAATCGAATGAGCGATTGTCGTGCCACTGAACAACAATATGTTTGAAATTTTCGTGATTTTTGATTTTTTTTTTGCAAAGTCCTAAGAAATTTGAGTAAAAGAGTCATTCCATATCACTTCAACCAAAAAAAAAATACAATTTTTCACCTGATGGTTTTCGATTTCGCTTATTTTCTTATAACTAGTTTGTTTTGCCCCATATGTAAGAAAACCACCATCAGTCCCCCCCTCCCCGACCCTTCATGGGCAAGGAGTTCCAGTTTTTGCAAAACATGTTCAACTTTCGGCTCTTGCAGAAAGCGAACAATTTCATCTAAAGATGAACGGTTTTCCTATTTCAATAACGTATCCAAAGAAAATTTTAACGATCTCATAAAATTTTCAAAAGTTGAAGGCAGAACTTCTGATATGAAAAGTTCAACTTTTACTTCTTGGAAAAAGTATTAAAGCTTCATTTTGAAAATTTTAAAAAAAATATCTAAATATAAAGCAACTTTATGAATTTTTAATCGCGGTATTTTCGAGATGGGCACTTACTCCATTCAAGGGATATGGTGCCCCCAAATTTTGAAAAAAATTGAGAAAAGGGAGTATGGGCGTGTGGCATATTGTTTTTTAGGTATTTAGATATGCCGAATACGATTATGAACTTATTTTTCTTCTCCGACCATTTTTACTCTTCCTAAGTATTTCTATCTTAATCACAAAAATCAGATAACAATGAAACACTTAATTTCTTATTGTAATTTCATTTTATGTTCATTTAAAATTATGATTAATGACATTTAAATTAGATATCATGTTTACAAACTTCTCCAAATGCACAGGCGATTGGAGGGGGAGGGGGAGGCTGAAGCGTTCAAAAATAAGCTGTCCGGGAGGGAACGGATGGTGGTTTTCTTAACTATGGGGCAAAACTAACATGTAAAAAAAATGAGCGAAATCGAACACTATGAGGTAAAATTCTTGGCTGAATTGACATGGAATGGCCAAAAAAATAGAAACTGTTCTTTAAAATGTGCTAATTTTTGTGAATTCTTTTAAATTGAAATTGCATTGATAAAAGTAAAAGTTAACAATAATATGTGGTAAATGGATAAAATACATCAAATGGAGTTGTCGTACCGAATTGAATTAAGTAAGTTGTCAGCACATCAGCTACCAGCTCTCGCAAGAGTCAACTATTACCTCACTGAACGTTTTACCTTCAAATATACTGTCGTGAATATACTCGAGGCAACACCATCGTCGATTCAAAGCTGACCTCAGCAACGAATAACCATGATTTCGGATTATATTATACCTATTTTCCGGTTGGAAGTTCCCTGTATAAGAGACTAAGCTTACTAGTCGCTTTAGGGAAGTCCTGGTGCTTTTTCAGTTTATTGTCGAGACTCCGAACGAAAGGCGATATTTTTCTGTCAAGCGCAATTCATGCTATACTATGTGTTCCGTCTCGATGCAACCGCCTTCATGCTAGTCGTAGATCTAGTTGCGAGCACTCATGTATGTTGATTTGCCTATCCTATTTCCTAAAGCGGTATAAGCGCGAAAATTTGAACTTCATCTAGGACGCGAGATTTTCGAGCTAAAATTTTGTAATATGGCAGCATAGACGCTTCAGTAGGAATTTGCATTTTTCGAGTTCATATTGATCACGTTTGTGCTGATCTGAGACTCATCAAGTTCTACTCAAATTTTGATATTCCGCCATTTTGGATTGATTTTCATCCAAATTCAAGGGCTCATATTACAGTCCCAAATTAATCCCATACACAAAGTTTGATCGTTTTAGAATGATTTGGTGAGGAGATATGGACGATTCGAGAAATTCCATGAATTAAAATCTTCTCGAAAAGCCTTTTTTTACTCTAACTTGTCTCCAAATGCAGTTGTAAAGCTGAAATTTGCATATGTTAGTATCCGCGACTCACTCTTTCGTATGAAATGAGAAATGAAAATTTCGAGCTATTTGCTTCCCCTCCAGCCACTCTCAAAATTTGAGTAATCCGCCATTTTGAGGTGTTTCCAAAAAAGGAAAGAGTGCCTTTTTCAAATTTTCAAGAAGAGTCCCTCACCAAATTTTAGGCGATTTTTATCAGTACCCAGCGGCGCTACGCGTGAAGGAAAAAGTATATATTTTTAGCTGAGTTTTTAATAAAAACGATAGCTATTACAGCCTACCTGATTTGGGAAGGGAAGGTCGGGGGAGGGTGGGTTCTTCAAATCTTTGCGTTTTAGACCATTTGTAATCATCTGGCAAATGTCCAACTTTTTGGTATATACGTATATATTTTTTTTTGCCCCACGCGTAGCGCCGGCGAGTATTCATAAAATTCGCTCAAAATTTGGTGAGGGACTCTTCTTGAAAATGCGCAGAAGTTTTTTTTGTTTTTTCAAAAATTTCAAAATGGCGGAATAGCTCAAATTTTTCGTTTTTGATCTCATATGAAAGAGTGAGTCACGGACACCAACATATTTAAATTTCAGCTTCCTAAGTGCATTTTGAGGAGAGTTAAAGAAAACCTGTTTTTGAGAAAATTGCGTTTTTCGTGTCACTCACCTTGCGCAGGCGGGTGTGGATAAAATTCGCTCAAAATTCGGTGAGGAACTCTTCTTGCAAATACGCAAAAATAGTTTTTTTGTTTTTTCGATAAATTTCAAAATGGCGGATCACTCAAATTTTGAGGGGGCTGGAGAAGGGGCAAATAGCTCAAATTTTTCGTTTTTGATTTCATATGAAAGAGTGAGTCACGGATACTAACATATCCAAATTTCAGCTTCTAAGTGCATATTGAGAGGAGTTAGATCAAAAAACGGCTTTTTGAGGAAGTTTTGAGTCATGAAATTTCTTGAATCTTCCATATCTCCCCACCAAATCAAGTTAAAGAGGTCAAATTTTGTGTGTGAGGTTAGTTGGTGACCACAATATGACCTCTTGAATTTGGATCAAAATGGATTCAAAATGGCGGATTATCAAAATTTTGAGTAGAGCTTGAGGAGCCTCAAGTTGGTAAAAATGTAATTAATATGAATTCATATGGTTATTGGGGATAAGTTGTATACTATATCCCGAATTCACTTCCATACATGATGTTGGGGGGGAAGGCGGGGTTATCAACCTAAAATAGTGGTGGGGTACAGGAGGGTCGAAAATTTTTTATTGCTGTGTCATATGATAAAATGAGCCCAAGTGACAAACGTATTTTGATTTTAGCTTCCTCAGTGATTTTGGAGGGGAGTTAGAGCAAAAAACGGCTTTTGGAGGGGAAATTGCTGCAGGAAATTTCATGAATCTTCCATATCTCATCACCAAATCGGCCTAGAATGGTCAAACTTTGTGTGTAGGATTAGTTTGTGACCAGAATATAACCTCTTAAATTTGAGTCAAAATGGATCCAAAATGGCGGATTATCAAGATTTGAAGATAATTTGAGGACCCTCAAATAGTTATAATTTGAGAAATATGTGTTCACATGATTATTTCATGGCAAGAAATACTACATTTGTGCCAAATTCAACTTCTTAAGTGTTTTTGGTAAGGATAGGGTAGGGGTTTACAACTTGGTATTGGGTGTGGCCTGTAGTCATGAACGGTTAAGCAAGGTTATTAGTAAATCAAAACAAGCTCCAATTAAAAACTCAGCTCCAGTAATGCGGCATGGCTGCTTACGTTTTTTATTTTATTGATGCTGCTATCATTCCGAGACCTACTCTTATTCTAAAGAGCTAGAGAGATAAAAGTTAACATTTTGGAAATGACTTCTTTGGGAACCTTGGAGGGTAAGGGAAATGTTAAATTAAGCAGTAATTCACGACTCACTTCAGATTTGCTAATATCCATCTAAGACTTCAAGTGTGTCTCGGTAAGTAGAATAGCACCATGTACCGGGTCTCAGATTGCTAAAATTTGTAAATAAATATACGAATAGATATGCTAGTACTGACAATCCGAGACCCATACAAAAATTCGCCAAACGACTTCTGGGTATGGAACTCGCAAAGAAATGACCTCTAACTCTGTAAAACAATCCGAAACCTGAAATGGGCCTCGGATTGTCGAAACGGGTCTCGATTGGGATTACCTTTACCGCAGTACACCTATATATTATATACTTGTAATATTCATATATTCCAAGAAATTGGGTATTCGCCAGATGATTACAAATGGTCTGAAATGCAAAGATTTGAAGACACTCCCCTCCCTACGCTGTACAAATCAGATAAACTGTAATAGCTATAGTTTTCATTAAAAACTCAGCTAATCTGTGCTTTTTTTTCATTTGGTTTTAACATTAAATTCAATGCAAGAAAATCGTTCGCTATCACGTGTACCCTAAGATAACACGAGTCTAGATTCTCGTAAAATTATAACGTATATTTATGCGTTCACTTATTACAAATTTACAAGCAGATGGTAGCGAAGGGATATAATAATAGTAGGTTTGCCCACGCTACGAAACGATAAGCGGTGTAATTGTTTGCCTGTTATCGATTTTTGCGGTCACATAGATATTTGCCATGTGCACCGTCGGCGAAATACACACCTTCGCTTTAAGATGCAGTATATCCGGGTTGAATATTTCGCCTAATTAAACACCCAGATGATACGATAAAAAATGTTGCTACCGCGATTACATTGCGAGTGAATAACTGAGTAGTGAGTATCTAGTGTCTACGGAGTTAGTAATTTGTGAAGGGAACAGTTGCACGATAGAATTCGATATCCTATTTCGTCGGCATTTTCGTCGATATCCGAGATAAAGACGATTTAATCTCTTAATGGTTGATAAAATTTCGCGTCATTTGCGAGACCCTAAGTAGCGATAGGAGAGGGGAGGAGACGCGTCGTATATGTAGGTAATTTGATACGTATACCAGAATCTACATCCATCATTTAGAAAATTTCTTCGAAACGCCGGACTAACGTGACTCGACGCTACCGACGCGACGAATACCCGACAACCGACACTTATATTTCTGAAATAATGAACCTACATAACAGCTCGAGTTGGCATTTCATCAGCGACGGTGAAAAAAGAAAAAACTTTCTATAACGAGAATTTCGTTATACCATTTTCATTTCAGCAAGTTTTTTCGCTACGTCGAAAATGGTACATTTTTATACCCCGAAAACATGAATCTTCTTCGCAGTTCGTATACGCGAATTCTTCTTCGGCGTGGTAACATTTGGTAAAATGAAATTAGGTATTTGGGATGTTCGTCGAGTCGAAACATGACCATTTAATGGAGACTGTCAAGTTTTTCTCTACCAATATATGTACGTACAATATACATACATACTGTATATACTGACGAAATTCGGCCGAGTCGAAAATATATATTTTCAAGGAAATTTTTTCCTACGTTGTATAAGGTTGAGGGCATGTCATATAAATGGACTGAAAGTTGAGAATTTCGGGTATTCGACGACGCATTTTTTCATATTCAAATATTTACCTGCTCCTATTCCGTGTCGCTATATGAAAAAAATCAAACATCCAATGGTATCATTGCTGAGAATGAAAATAAAAATGAAAACAAGTCTAGACCAAGTGTACAGCGTTGTACGTCGTTGTACACTATACACTGTACCCTGTACGCTGTACGCTATACACGCACCGATACGAGCGAAAAAACGCCCCGATAGGTTTCTTTAAATTCATTGTTCGTGATTTCAATTAATTGATCAGAATCGTGAAAGTAGGTCAGTGCTGACATAATTATTACCGACGCGACCTAGAGACGTACACTCGTTTTTCGCTTAGTGGTCTTCAAAGTTACACGGAAAATAGCCTAGTTGCGGTTTTCTGCTTCCGACACGTGACTGTAGTTCATTGAGCTTGGACGGCGAGCAATACGAAACCTGAATTATGACGTATGTGTCAGCGTGAATGCTGCCTGGGCTAGTCATTTGAGCCGTGTCATCGAGTAATTTCCACTCGCATCGGTGGTACATTTCCATCACGACGTATTGGCAGTTTCGATTTTTCGGTCGCTTTTTTATGTACTCACTTCGATACATAAGAACCACTGGTTTAAAATCGTGTATTTGCATTTGACTGGATACATTTTCGTCTCCTCGATATGCTAATGCCTAATACGGGCGGCTAAACTGGCGTATATAGACGAGATTTTTTTTGTTTGATGAATCGAACTGTCGATGCTTTCAGCTCAGTTTGACGTTTCGAATCTCGCAAACGCAAAGTGAAGTTTATTTTAATTAAATGTTACGCGAGGATTATAATATTATATTGAATCAATTTTAAGGCTATTTTATACCCCCAAGCGATTTGTGAAATCACACCTTCGAATACCGAACTTGTGCGATTTCATATGGAATAAAACAACTCGAGTTTGGTACATTTATCGCATATTCGCCCCAATATGTGCGGTATAAACTATCTAAATTGATCCGAGAAATAGCCTTGCTGAAAAAAAAAATTGAATCAGGAATTCCTCAAAAATTGTAAGAAGTATTGAATGACCCACTTATTAGGGAAATAAATATTTCGAGCATATTGTTAAGAATCAAAAAATCATTGAAAATCCTTGAAATCTCTCCAAACATGGAAGCCTGAAAAAAAAGAATAAAAATGCGAAAAAAAATTTCAAAGTGTAAAAAATTCTCAAAATTATGTAATTATTCAAAAAAAGTCGACATTTTGACAAAAACGTCAGAAAATGAGAAATTATGAAAAATAATTCGCATCACTGAAAAAATTTATTACGTAAGTAAAATATAAATTTTTCAGTTTCTTACTTTGAAGCTTTTTATGTTGGAAATATTTTCTAAACTTTCAATCAGACAAACGAAAAAAAAAAAAATTGAAAACGGTGTCTGAAATTTGTAAAATCCATATAAATTACCTCAAGCATTCAAAAACGCTCGTAACGGTGAAATTTGTTTAAAAATGAAATTGCATCAGGTATGTTGTTGAAAATGGAAATGGCATGAATATTTTTTAAATGAATCTAAATAGAATGAATACATTACCAGATTGTAAGAGGAATGATTCGAAAAATATGAAAATATTATTTTCTTTTTTCAACTGAGTTCTTAGTAAAAAACCATAGCTGTAACAACCTAGCGTATATGAGGAGGTATTGTAATATTTTCTCGTATGATGTCAAGTTAAAAAGTTCAACTTTTTGTGAGCTTATATGGATGATATATGAGAACTAGAGTTGTAGAGAATAAAATTACCTTCAGCTGTGTTCCTATACATTTTTTTCTTTACGATCCTTCATTTCAGAGATATGTGTTTTCCAAAAACTAAAAAATTATATTAGTTCGAAAACTAAATTTTTAGTAAAGGGATCGACTCCAAAAACAATAGGACTTTACCCTTCATATTATCTACCTTTGTCCCAAAGCATCTCTGCTGAGAAAATAGTGAAAACGGCTCTTGACCTAAATTCGATCACAAGTGCACCTAAATGTTGACCGATGAAAAATTTTCCAAAAAAATTTTTAACCCCTCACCCCACCCCTTTTGAGAAAACGTCCCATATGTCGAAAATTCAGTATTTTTCACCCTGGATCGGATGAATCAAAAGTGTTGAAATTTTCACAGATGGTGAACACTATATAGGTATATTGGTGAAAATTTTTTCAAATTTTTTCGATTCATATTTCCCGGAATTTTATAAGCTTTGAAATTTTTAAGAAATCAAAAAAATTTTTTGGGGGTTTACATGGCTAAATTTTTTTTTCATAATTAGCTCATACCCTAATGTACAGCATGATAATATTTTTAACTCGCCAAGCGGGGGGGGGAGACGAAATGTGTAACGAAAGCGTCCCCTAAAATTAATTCTTTGCGTTTTTTTCGCGAACGACTCGTTTTAAACGAAAAGTAGTATGGTAATAAAATGTTTCTCATTAAATTTGCTATAAGAAAAGATCTTATAATTTTTTTCGTACACCCGTTAGAAGAGAAGATAGGACGCTACAAAGTGGCGCTTAATAGTAATATTACTCTATCGCGAAATCAGTGCGGCCAAAAATGAAAAAAAAATAGAAAATGAACATTGGAAAAGAAGCCGAGTTATTTTCAACTGCATTTCATAATAAGAATAAATAAACTTCGAGATAAAGATAGCGATGCAGAAATCGAAGTTGAAGTAATAGTGCAGTCAAATTATGATTATAACCGGGACTAATTAGGGGTCAAAGTTTTCCTGCGGAGCTAAAAATTGCATCGTTGCTTTCCCGCCCCCCCCCGCCTCTCCCAAAAAAATCCGCATTTGTGCCCGCATTCTAATCTAATACAGAAAAGAAGTGAAGTTAAGAAATGAAGCTGATTAGATTCCCAACAAAAAAAATTACACATTTTTGCCCAAGTTGATAGAGTTGCGCGAAACATCTTTTAAACTCGCCACCTTCATTGCATAAGTCGTCGTATTATTGCGTAAAGGTTACATATCCATTTCGAATGATTTTACAGGAGAGCAAAAACAATATTTTAAACAGTGGTCATTCTGAGAGTTTATCATCTGTGTTTGTGGGGATGATTTTGTCGTACAGTTTAAACATTCAGTTCACTGAAAAAATCTCATTTGCGGGATAAGAAGTTTTCATTTCAAATAAAAAAGAATTTTGAAGTGGAAAAGTAAGCATTTCTGGATATAGGACCTTTACGCAATAAAAAAATTTCAACGTAATGGTTATATATCCAAACCAATAGTGATTCAATGTGTTGATTAATTTCTTAATAATCAATGATTTAATGATAATTTTAGGATAATAAGTATTATTTATAGTTTTGTCAGATGTTAATTGTCATCACATGTTATATTTAAGTCTTGGAGCAATGAAATGATCAATTTTTATTCAAAAATACAAGTTACCAACGCACTAATTATTTATTATTGAATAATATTATTATTACAAAACAAACACAAAAAATTAACAGGGGTCATCGACATCCTGCTCTTCATACTCTGCTTCCGCTTCTGAATAAAATTTCGCCTTGAGCTGCTTAATTACTTTTTTATTTCCATGCGGAAGTTCTTCATAAAATCTGCGGTACCTTTCTGGAATCACTCCATTTTTTATTAACGAAATTAAATCTTTGTATTTGGCATTATCCATCGGAATCGCTGCATCATATTTTGGCCTAAGTGTCCAGGTTTTCAAATCGATATTCAACGGCATGTTTACAACTTGGAATGGTTCTTCATCTTTTAATGAATATTTGAACTTGAAAGCAAATGGTGACGTTTTTTCGAAACGGAACCATTTAATTTTCAACCAGCTAAACGTTTTCTTCTCTGAAGTTTTTTTAGGTAAGTTGATACAACTTCTACAACAACAAAAAAAAACAACAAAATCAGGTTTTATTAACATCAAAATAAGCTATTCTTCAAATTTTTACTTACCCAAGATTATGGAAATCTAGGAAATCCGAAAATCGCATTCTATGTACTGTGTAAGGTCTCGGATTCTTTCGCGCAGATGTAATGAAAACTTCGTATTCATCAGTGCTGTACACCTTATGTGGTCTGATGGTTCTCTCTATCACAGAATGCATACTGTCGCTTCCATGTGACTGTGTCCTTTTTCAAAAAATTTCATATCGATAATATTTAAATTGTCGATAGATAGCACGGAATACAGCATCATGCAGATGGTATATTGGTTTCTATTTTGGCCAGCACATGTGTCAGAATAGGTGATGAGATGACGAAGAGTGTTCGGAAGGCTTCGGAAGTACGTTAATAGACACGTACTGATTTCCGAGGAGCCGACATTTCCCTGGGTCTCGTCCCATATGTAGCAAGTGCCTTCTCGTCGCGAGTCATATATGGTGAAATTGTGGACTGATAATTTTCTTTTATAGTAGAGTTCGCTGTCGGGCGCAAATGGAGCATTCAATATAGCCTATAAAGAAAATTATTCATTAATTATTATTACAAACTAAATTAGATTGTAGAATTTCTTACTTGAAGATCGAATGAGCAGGTAATTTTTTCGGTATTATTCGATGAGGAGATGTCTTTTTGTTTTGATTCGAAAGCCGCTTCCTTCTGGCTGTAGTGATCGTCGTACTTTTCTTTCAGACTAAGTTTTTCCTCCCCCACTGCATCCATATAAATTCGGCATTGCGAACACTGGTCTTTTTTTGGTTTATGGAAGCTTAAAGGAGGGTCGTATTCTCCAAAAATCTTTCTATACACATTCACGCTGACTGGAGTAGCAGTTGTTTCGCGACATTTTTCAATGTATAATTCGTACATCTTCGTTAAATTCAATTCCGAGGACAAATATAACTTTTTGCTGTATTTCCGGACGTAGTGTGCTTCGACACGTGGAAAACTATCGATATGCCGTCTTACTATTTTCACGTCTCGCGGCGGAGTCTTATTTATAGGAACTCTATGCTATTAGGTACATCGCCACTAAATATACCTTCGCTCGACTTATACTTCAATGCTGTATTCACAACCTTCCGAGAAAAATCGAAAGTAGACAAGAAAAATTTCTGGCAAACCCGATGACGATTTCCTTCCCCAGCAATTAAATAATACGTTCTAGAATTATTTCGGGTAAAATTGTCGTCATCCGCTTCCACTCGCCGCCGCTTTGCAGTTTCTTCTACCACTAGGGAACTTATGTATGTTTTTTGCTTCACATAGTCCGCGAGTGCGTAATATTGATCAAATATTTGCTTTTGAGTCGTTTCATTGATAGCTGCCGAACACTCTCCCCTGCGTTGAAAGGTACATTGGCACTCGTAGTACTTAGGAGATTTTGCATCTCTTTTTTTTGTCAATTTTCTAGCTGTGGATTCGTACGCTTGCCCACTCAAACGTAGGTTCTTCTGTATGTTCCGTTTATATAATTCCGGAGCTGCCTTTCTTCTCCTCTTTCTGGGCTCTCGTACATATTCATCATCTGCAACATAATATGTCAAACTCAAATAACATGAACAACAAGTGAATTTACAAATCAATATCAAAAATATTGTCACCTTCAACAGCTTCAAATTCGTTTTCAGTGGATGTGACGAACAAATTATTATCAACGTTGGAATTAGAACCCTGCTCTTCAACGAATGCCAAACTTCCATTCTCAACAACACCTCCATCCTCAATGACAACATATTCACCTAGTTCAAAGCAGCACGAGCACGTACATAATAGTAAGTATCAAGAAAATCATGTGAATCGAAAGTATCAAATTATACGTACCAACATAGAAATCATCAAAGATAACTGGAAGTGGAGAACCACCAGCACCCGAGACCAGCTCTGGGTGAAGCAATTCATGATTCGTTGTTTGTTTTAATACTACTTGAAGTGTCCAGAAATCACATTATTATATTACACGTCACCTAATATTACACCGGCAAGACAACAGTCATATTAACTGGCTATTCGCGGTAACACACTAAATATTTATTTATACACGAACAGTAAGTTTAATATTACAACCGCATTTTACAGCCGCACGAAAACATTCTAAACCAAAAAATTCACCCTAATCTTAAGCAGTATTATTAAATTATACTAAATTAGACTAAATCCGCGCCGAAAATGCCGAAATTGTAACCCGAGGAAAGCACGAGGGCATCTCAGAAGGCAAGTAGTGGATATAGGACCTTTACGCGAAGTGAAATGAGCACCTTTCGGATATATCACCTTCAGTTGTTTGAAAACTATTAATTTCTGAGAGACATTGACTCTTTTTGGTCAGTGTAGTCAGAAAGAGTATTTTTCAGAGAAAAAAAATATGTAAGAATCTCATTTTTGATGAAAAATGGATATATAACCTTTACGCAATAATACGTCGAAGTGTCCCACTGGGTTACGCTAATGTATTGTGTTCTCATCGTGCAAATGACTACTAGATTGGAACATATTTTGGTTTTTCTCCAAAATCGATCTGGTATAGCTGTCAATAGCGCAGAAAAAAAAACATGATGCACGCATAAATAGATTTTACTTAAAATTAATGTGCTCTAAAAATTAACAAAATTTATTTATCAATTTTTTCTATAGGCTTTTTGCTAAAAAATTGTCTAGGAAGTGTATTTCTTTACGTATATATATTACATACACAGGAAAATGTTGGGTGAGTCGATTCAAAATTAAGGACTCGTCCTTTCTTCTGCCTCCTTATTTCCTTGTATAGCACCATGATGGATATTTTAAAATGACGATTTCGTTAAGTGGTAAAAAATTTATTCGAAAGGCCGCAACAAAATCCCGTTTAATTCCATCGGCGATTTCGCCACCCCAGAGATGGGATCGAGACTCGGGTCATCCAACAGGCAAAAAATCCACTCGGTCGTTCGTTAAATACGCTATTAAATAGCGTTTAGTATTCACCGGGCGAACGGTAACGTGCGAAATTCCGCATAATATTTGGCGGCATCGACGACGGATTGAGGTGTGGCGCGGGGCAGGGGAGCTTTTCAGCTTTGTCATGTTCCAGTACGGACGTGTTTCGCCCTGTAGCACGAGTGTTCGCAGTATTTGAAAGTTTTCATAATAAAGCTCGCAATTTGTAAAAAAATTCCGCACCGCTGGCGGCTACGAAATTAATTTCAACAGTCTTAAAAAGAACATCGTTACAGAAAAGAGTTTTTCTCGTTGGCGTTGCATCGAGAATAGGTTGCGGTGGCGTGAAATTGTGGTACGAGTAAGTATCTGAGCGATATTATAAATACAGATGTACGGTGTTTGAACGAGTCGCGCGCTTTTTAATTTAAAATATCAAGCTTATACGAGCCGGTGTTGTGTATCTGTGTCTTGACGCGGACAAATTAATAAATTAAATTCAAGTGTCGTATTTTTTCACCTCGCCATTTTTGCTGAGCGGGTTTTTCGTTACTTATGGTTTCGGTTTAGGGTTTCGGGGCACGGATTGTATTAAAAGGTACGACGCGACGGATGGATCGTTAAAAGTCGCTCCAGAGGCGACGCGACGCGATGCGATGGTAATGGCGTTGAGCACAGGTGGTGAAATTTGAAATTGGCAGCGGGTAAAGGCAACGAGTGTGGCGGTAGCGAATGCGAGTTGGTGGCGAAGGATGAATTTTTCTATAGAAAGAACGTTAACGAGCTGTGCATTCGAAGAACGGAGGGGGGAGGGGTGGATTGATTTTTTGCGCGTATTAATTTCTGCTGGTGAGCGTTTTATGGTCACGTGGTTTCAATGGCATAGGTACTGTTTCGTGTTCAGCATTCAAAAATAACGACGCGACGCCAGTAATGGTATTGGTATGAATTGAGCTGAACCAGTGGTAGCTAAATTCGACTTTTGGCCGAAGGCGAGCCGTAAAATTATGACAAAAGACGAACACGTTTGTGCAATCAATTCGCGTTGTAAGTACGCGATGTAATTCGAATTTCACGTATCGTGTACGACAGCCGCAACACTATGGCTTACGGCAGCCGTACCAAACCGAAACCTCATTTCATCGTCAAAAGCTCTCGCGTTTTGTAGAATTACACGACGCGGTGGCGGGTAATTAATCGTAGTTTTACATGGTACTCGTATATACATGCATACAGAGAGGCACGCGAAACCGAGCTCGAACGGTATTATTTACGTAAGTAAATTTATTATCGCCTCGTAGTCGTACACTCGAGACTCGGCGTACTGCGGTAATTTAGCGAAATCACCCATCCAGCGGTAATGGAAGTCGAAACGATTCGAAAAGAGTGGTAGTTTCATTCAACTTATTCTTGGACCGGGTTACCGAAGAGTCTGGGCTTTTGAACGTGTTTTCGTTTCCACATTTAAATAACGTGTACCTGCGAGCTGGGCGTGTACGCGTACGGATTCGCTTTATTTATTAACGAGTTTACTTTCAAAAATAACTTACAACCAGACGTTTCGAAAGAGCTACCGCTACCGGTATTCGTAATCGTATATCGCGCTATACCAGCTAGTCCGCAATTCCGCATTTATCACATCTAAAACATGCACGTACAATCACCCTTGTCCAATGTGTGGAACTAAATTTGCACCGAGGAAAAAAAACCGTAATTCAATACCTACTTCAGTCGCATCGAGCACTACGCCTACAATATATGTACGTGTACAATGTACAAAGCATCGACGGTTAAAAATATTCGGCTCTTCAAACTGTACGTATTTGTACCGTATTTCAACTGTTCGTGGTGAGTAAATGACTCTTAGCGTAAATATTTACTATACCAACGAAGGTTGTAAAAGTATTCTAATATCAACTGGTTCGAACCTGTTCTTGAATAAGTTCTTCGGCGCCTATCCAGCGTACTGCTAACCGCTGATGAACCGTCGGTTAACAGGTGTTCGATAAAGAGAACTACTTAGCCGACCTGGCGTCTAGCTAATTTGTATAACTCGATTAATTTAATTAAGGCAAATCAATAGTCTCTGGGTGCTACTTGTGATCAAAGGTATCATTTAAAATTATGAAAATAATCGATGTAATTATGCTTCTTCTTTCTCTCTCAATTTGGAACTAACTCTATTGAGGGAGCTTTATTGCGAAATATATTGAAAATAATTGGAAAAATCAGGTAAGCTGTAATAGCTGTCGTTTTTAACCCTCTGATGGCACACATAAAAGTAATTTAAATTAGAAAATAAAAATTGTGCCGAGTCGCTCAAGAAATTGAAATATAATATGTTATTATGATCGCTGAAATGCAGAATTTCATTACAAAAAAAATTGCATGATAATTGAAGGGGCAGCATAGATAGGATAGAATAGAACAATTTTTGAAAATTTATAGCTCCTTCAATATTGAAGATAGGCAATTTGTTTTCCTATGTTTTTTTCTTGCAAATCGTTCGAACTACAACATAGCATGGTTTTATTTTCAATTTTTGCGACCTGAAAAATGCAATGAGTAATTCACATAAAAATTCAGAAGTAAATCTGCCCCTTCAAAAATTGATGTATGCAACTAACACAGATTCCCAAACTGAAGAAATTGTAGCAATATTCAACTATGAAGGGCGCACAGGGATGAGTAGCCGGTTACGCCGGAGCGCAGCGAGTTTGTATTACCGATGGGTGAAATTCACCCATGTGTGCCAATTAAGGGTTAAGTTAAAAACTCAGCTAAAAAGAGCAGTAAGAACGTAGAACCAGATGAATAACGTAGAAAAATTGAAATTCACTCGAAATTGGGTGAGAGACTTTTCTTGAAAATGCGAAAAAGATACTTTTTATTTTTTCGATACGCCTCAAAATGGTGGATCACTCAAATTTTGAGTGAAGTTGAGAGAAGGGCAAATAGCTCAAATTTGTCCTTATAGATTTCACGTGAAAGAGTAGTCACGGATACCAAAGTATCCGAATTTTAGCTTCCTGAGTGCATTTTGAGCGGAGTTAGAGCACAAAACGGTTTTTTGAGGAAGTTTTGAGCAAAATTTTTTGAATCTTCCGTATCTACTCACCAAATCAATCTAGAGAAGTCAAACTTTGTATGTAGAGTTACTTGGTGGCCAGAACGTGAGCTCCTAAATTTGGCTCTAAATCGATGCAAAATGGCGGATGGTAAAAATTTGAGGATTATGTGAGGAGCCTTAAGTAGCTATAATTTGAAAAATATACGTAAGAAATGCTTTACTTATTCTAAATTCAACTTCTTAAATGATTTTGGAAGAGATAGGGTTTTCAAACTTGGTATTAGATGTGGCCTGTAGATATTAAGGGGTTAGTAACGTTATTTGTAAACTGAAACAAGCTCCAATTGAAAAACTCACCTTCAGTGATATGGCATGGCTACTTACGTTATTTTACATGATTATACTGCGCATTAAACGAATTTTACGAGCAAACAAATATTCATACTATAGTATATCCCTTAATTGGCACACATGGGTGAATTTCACCCATCGGTAATACAAACTCGCTGCGTTCCGCGTAACCGGCTGCTCATTCCTGTGCGCCCTTCATAGTTGAACGTTGCCACAATTTCTTCAGTTTGGGAATCTGTGTTAGTTGCATACATCAATTTTTGAAGGGCAGATTTACTTCTGAATTTTTATGTAAATTATTCATTGCATTTTTCAGGTCGCAAAAATTGAAAATAAAACCATGCTATGTTGTAGTTCGAACGATTTGCAAGAAAAAAAATAGAAGAACAAATTGCCTATCTTCAATATTGAAGGAGCTAAAAATTTCCAAAAATTGTTCTATTCTATCCTATGTATGCTGCCCCTTCAATTTTGATATTATGCAATTTTTTTGTAATGAAATTCTGCATTTCAGCGAGCACAATAACATATTATATTTCAATTTCTTGAGTGACTCAGCACAATTTTTATTTTCTAATTTAAATTACTTTTATGTGTGCCATTAGAGGGATATTATAGGTAGATATATTGGAGTGAGGAGAGAAGGCTGGACATCTGTAGGGTCATGATTGGGTTGATATGTATTCGTAAGTTGCCTTGTACGAATTTTTCGTTCGTATTATGTATAATGTCACATAGCATAATTGAATCAATATTGTAATGGAACTCATAAATTGTCAAATTTCGAACACTCCTAACTCCGCACTGTGGGTCATTGAAAAAAAAACTTCATGTAAAATTGTGGAAAATTTAGTGTGGAACAAAATACGCTGAACAATTTTTGCCCTTTCGTCAAATTCTGAGATGTTCCGAAAAATCTATTTTTTGTTGATTCAAACTCCCTATGTAAACTACACTATCATCCAGGAATAAGGGCTTTTATTACGTTGTTAGTTTATCTAATCACTGCATATTTATTATGATAAATCTTTGTTGATAATTTTGGCCATAAATGATTCTTGTAGGGCTCACATTTACTGGTGTAAATTATGACCAAATATCTGCTCGGTGTGGATCAAACTATACTTTTAAGTTAGTTAATATGAGTGTTTCATAGTTAAGAAAATGTATTCTCATTTGTAGTAGAGCTGTCTTGAGGCTAAAAGGGACTATTGAAATAAATATTTAATGTGCATACTCAGCATGTTTATGTTGAAAAATGCTTTAAAAAAAAAGTGTAAAGATATTATTATTGACGCTGTTTTCAACGATGTTTTCGAGGTGTTTCACGAAATCTAATGTGAGTATTACTTACCGAACACCCTATGGCGCCTAATATTTCGTAGTGTGAAAGCGATAACAGTTCTACACGAATGATTAAACATCATTTGACCAACGTCGAACTGTAAAATATCATTGCACATGTTCGAAAAAACATAAATATATATATTACTTGTTGATGTTTATTTTAATACATTTTTTATAATTTGTTAAAAATCAAAGACCTTCTTTGGAAGGGTTAATTAAATGAAATATTTTATGTATGTTTTTCTTCCATAGATTGGTGATAAACTGCTACCTATTTTTGTGATTGGAACGATTTTACTCGCTGTTCTGGAGCGGTGAATTATCGTGTAAATAGAGACTCAGAAGCAGCAATAGAATAATTGAAGTAGGTAAGTTTGAAATTAAAATTCATTAAAAATTTTTTTGACTGCATGTAATGTATGTAAGTGTGTAGTTTAGTTTGGTATTATTAACAAACGTAGAAAGTGAGGACGCAGAATCGTTCTAAGACTTTGAGCAAAGTTTCGGATTTCAATTTAACATTTAAGAAAATCGTACCGTTTTGCATTTAAATAATTAGAAAAATCTACGTGATTGAAAATGATACACTCACTTTGTTATATCAGATTCTTAATTTTTGCTTTCCAGTTTATTCAAGTGAATGAGCTTAAATTTTAATGCTTTTAGATGAAGTGATGTAAGCTCTGGTATATAAGGTTTTAAAACCGATGTTTAATCGTCATTAGAATAGGATCAGAGCATTAATTCACAATATTTTGAGAACGAGCATACTTAAGTATACATCCGTTCTTATTCTTCGGAAGATTTGGTCATTTGATTGTGGTTCCTGGATCATTCGTACGAGCAAGGAAACAACAATTATTTTGTTCTCATTCTTGTTCTCTCAAACTTCCTCAGTGCTTCCAAGATTCTCGTTCGTCCGTTATTCTGTTTTTGTTCTTTCAAGACTTTATTCCCTCTAGTTACTTCAAGACCTCATAAAAAGCCTATGATAAAAAGATTTGTGGAAAAAAGTTCTCGCGAGCATTTGTCTTGGCGATGATACTTTTTGAACAGTTCAGTTGACATTTTACTACGACTATTAGGAGGGACCTGATGCATGTACGAAAATCAACAACCTAAATTTACATAAGAGATGGCGAAGGGACAAATAGCTCAAATTTTTCATTTTTGATCTCATTTGAAAGAATGAGTCACGTACACTAGTATATTCCAAATTTTAGCTTCTCAAGTGCATTCGTAGGGGAGTTAGAGTAAAAATTGTTTTGAAGGAGTTTTGAGTCTTAAAATTTCTTGAATTTTCCATATCTCCTCATCAAATCAATCTAGAAAAATCAAACTTTGTGCGTGTGGTTAGTTAATGACTACAATATATGACTCCTTGAATTTGGGTCAAAATGAATCCAAAATGGCGTGCCGTAAAAATTTGAGGATGATTGGAGCCTCAAGTAGCTATAAGTTGAGAAACGTGTTTATAGTATGATTATTTGAAGAGGTTGGAATCAAAGTGTTCATTTTCCAAATTTTAAAAAAATGAGTTAACACCGCCATTCGGTCGAGAAAATAATGTACTACAAGATACCTATCTGAGAAAATAGGTAGGCAACCGAATCTGCAAGAAATTGATTGTGAAAAAGTGGTGTTGGAATGAAAGTGCTCATTTGCTACTGGCAAGTGAGCACTTTGACACCAACCCAGATTCAGATGACGATAATGCCAATGAACCAGAATGCTGTGCTCAAGAAGAATTGCCAGATATGATTGTTTGATTTTTTTTTTTTTCTTATTTCTATATTACGTTTCTGTTCTATATTACTTTTTGCGACAAATCAGATCACGAAAATTTGTATTTTGAAATAAAATAAATTTATCATGAAAAGAACATCGAACTTTTTATGCAATATGTGTGAAATAAGATAAAATTTCCATTGCCCGACACTTTTTTGCTAATTTTTGGAGATTTTTTGCGGATTTTGGGGCTTTTTTCGAAAAAAAACGTAAGCAGCCAGGCCGCATTACTGGAGTGAGTTTTTAATTGGAGCTTGTTTTGATTTACTAATAACTTGCTTAACCGTTCATGACTACAGGCCACACCCAATACCAAGTCTGAAAACCCCTACCCTATCCTTTCCAAAAACGGGAAACCCCAATTTTAAATAAAGAGCATTTAAAAAAACGGTTACAAGAAGAATGGTGTAAAATTCCGCTGGACTACATTAGAAATTTGATTTTTTCAATGCCGAGAAGATTGGAGGCCATAATTAAAGCTAAAGGAATGCATACGAAAATATTAATTTAATAATAATTTAAAAAATATATGTCAATTAATGAATTTTATTTTCAAGTCGAATGTTTTTGTTGCGTATGAATTTATTGTTTTTTTAGTTTTTGAGGCTGTGATTTTTTTTGTTTTAATTTTTTTTTTCTTTTAATTGATCTGTGATAAGAAGTGATTTTTTTTTAGTTATAATAAAAAATTCGACGTGAATAAAGCATTTTGAACCATTTTTTTCCACCCTTATTTACTCATTTCATCGATGTCCGAATTTATGTTACTCACTGTATATATATATACCAAAAGTTGGGCATTTGCCAGATGATTACAAATGGTCTGAAACGCAAAGATTTGAAGACCCCACCCTCCCCCGACCTTCCCTTCCAAAATCAGGTAGGCTGTAATAGCTATCGTTTTTATTAAAAACTCAACTAAAAAATATGTGGTGAGAATCAAAGTGCTCATTTGCTATTTTAACCCCTCCCCTTGAATGAAAACGAAACCACCCAAACGAAAAATTTCACCTGGAATGTACTACTGAACACCGAAAGTACCTCCTAATACAATAGCAGCATCCTAAAAAGTCCACACAGTATGCGAAACAGTTTTTCGCGTTATCTGAGAAATAAAGTTTTTGGCAAATGAGCACTTTGATTCAAACCTCTTCATTTCGTGGCAAGAAATAATATATTTGTTCTAAATCCAGTTTACTAAGATTTACGTAATTGTGTTAGAAGGGATTGGGCTAGGGTTTATAAAGTTGGTATTGGGTGTGGCCTGTAGGCATGAAACAATTATCAATGTTATTTGCAAAGCTGGGCAACTCTCAATGAAGAACTCAGCTCCAGTAATGGAACATAGCTAATTAGCTATGTAGGTTCTTTGTAATATATTTATTATTTATCAAAAAAA
>VFXL01000036.1:0-170567 GCA_009761765.1 Phenacoccus solenopsis | reverse complement strand
TGACTTATTCAAAGCAATTCTGTCTAAATTCTTGATTGCAAATTTGCCCACTGACTTACTCACCACCCTATACTCATCAATAATAGGTATTCATTAAAATCACTCACCAACGTCATGAAAAATTTTTCGAAGTTTGAAAAATTTCCAGTCTTTTTGAGGTAACACTTGGTTTTTCATAAGTTTTGAAATTGTAATTTTATTACTTTCGGGTGGCCATAAAAAGGAGCCAGAACCGTTCAGCCATTTTTTAGGTATAGTAAACACTTCTTTAAATTCATCTTCCACCACTAAAAAATCTTTATATTTTGTTGCCACTGGAAATTATTATTGAGAAGTAAAATTAATATCTTATAAAATGTAGCAATATTTAATTATAAATTCTTCTAACATTGAAACTTCTTTTAAAATTTAAAATCATCTTGAATTGAGAAATTTTCATTTGTGCTTATATTTTAAAAACTATAAACGTTATAAAACTGAAAAAATTAAAATAACTTTTACCCATCCTTACATTATTTCAATCTCAAATTTAAATGATTCCTATGAAATGAATTCTTACAAAAAATTAATCAATATCAGGTATACTTCTTAATTTTTGTCATTACTGTTTTGAATAATCAAACTTTCGACTTGATAAAATAAAATATCAGCTGTATATCAAAATAATAAAATTTGGTTCATTTAAAAATCTGGTACTCTACATTAATTTGCATTTCTAAAGTAAATCTACTTCTAAAATAACATGCAAAACATATTTTTTCCAAACTACTAATGAATGAAACTATAGCATTCATCAACGCATGCGCATCAACTATAATAGCATAGGTGAAATAATATCAAAAATGCAGTACCTATTCATTCTATGCTATGAAATATCATGAATATTCTTACCTTAATGCAGCAGTTTGGCTGCCACATATTTATTTTTGTATGGTATCATGAAAAATTTTCCAGTTATATCATCTGCTGCGTAACTAGAACTATTTTTGGAAAGATGCGAAACTAAGAAAATCCCCACGGTATCAGATGAACAAGGTTCTTCATATAAAGGTTCAACTTTTTTAAAATGCTTCCCTATAATTCCAGTTATTTTGTTTCCTTTTCGCTCAAAATGTTCGATGCATACTATCCTGTTTTTGACTTCGCAGCAGTTGTCTTTGAATTTATTAGAAGTTATTTTGAAAGTATAATCGTTTACTTGCAGTTTTTTTAATTCCTTTGTCGACTTTGTTTCATCATTAGGTTGTTCATTTACCATTGACTGAATATAAATATTATTTACAGCTTGCTGTAATGGAAGGTTACCGTGTTTTATATACTTTTTCAATTTTTTCAAGAAATTTTCATATCGAAACGCCGTGAAATTATTTACATTTCCAAACCTTAAATAATCATCAGGGAGGTGTATTAAATTATGAAAATTGGCTGTTAGAATTGATTTTCCAAAAATAGAAGCCGCATTTTTTAAAAAAATTTCAAATAATTGTCGTACGTATTCAACTTCTTCGATAGTTAGTGAATTAGTATTTAAAAGTCTCATGCCTACATGTAAATATAACATATTTGTAAATTGTTCAGGAGGCAACATCGTTTTAAATGCAACTGGAGCTATATATAATAATAATTCACGAAATTCTGTTGCTTTCCAGTGGTGGACTTCATTTAATGACCTTGGTTTCCTCTGAAATTCAAGCGGTACGTGATTTCGTAGGTCTTCCATTAACGAGTTGATAGCATTTTTCTTACTAAAACTAAGTTTCAGCTTGATGTTTTTCCTACCCTCCCACCATGCTTTGATCATCATTTTAAAAATTCCATGGTAAACTGAGTGCATTACATCATTAGGAATATCAAGTACTATGTTAAAGTTTACAATATCGAATAATGCAGTTCGTGTATCATCGATGCAATAATTTTTATCATTAAAAAAATTTTCATGAGTTCGTTTCATTGCTTTTTTTGGAGGGGGAGGAAAACATATACGATTGTCGATGTATTCCCCCTTTATATTACACTTTGTACAACTGTTATACCCACAGTGTCCCTTCACTCTCAAAATAAAAGACTTGGCAGGGCTATCGCAGATAATTTTTGAAAGTTCAAATTTATAAACTTCATCATTGAAATTGAAACCATTATTTATAAGTTTATTCATTTCACTTACAAAGTCTTTTAAAAAACCATTGCTATCACTAGGCTTTGTTTTACCACAATAAAGTGCAATTGTAAAAACGGGGAAATTATCTATGCTTCCCAAAATAGGCCAAAATTGTACAAGAGAGCTCTTGAATAACGGAAGACCATCGATATTAATAGATAAGCGAAGTAAGGGTTCCTTTACATCAAAAAGTGGGGTTTTTGAATTTTTGATCGAGTTCTCTATACCAAAGTATGTGTAATGTCCACCAAAGAGGGGATCGATCACAGCAGAGGTGGGTACTATTTTATTGCTGCGTAAAATAGATCGGAAATCATTAGGTAAGTCCTTAATCTCGGAAATATTTTTTACTTTTTTAAAAATTTGTAGTACAGCAGTTATATTTAATTTTCCACCCCATCAATGCTTTTTTTAAATCAAAACGCGTAAAACTAGCATCATCTGGTTCAGGGGAAAAATCAATATCCCAGTTGTCATCTGATGAAATATCTGTACCATAATATACAGATGAATCACTTGAATCATTTTCCTGATTATCCAAGTCGCAAAAATCACTTTCCCAATCATCGGAAGAAGTAGATAACAATAATGATGATGATGAGTTCGATGGTGACGAGTTTGTAGATAAGATAGCTGAAGCTGATAATGCATCATCAAAATCATCATGAGGATTTGCGTTAGAAGTAGGGGTAAATGGTAAAGTAAGCGAAGCTGTTGAATTTGCAAATTGTTGTCGTTCTTTAGCGCACTGCTTATAATAATAGCTTTTTGAAACGACCTGGTTCTTGAATATATACACCTTATCAGACACTGAAAAAAATTTATAATAGCTATTAAAACCACTAACTTACAAATATATTTTCGATTAAAAAGTAGCAATAAATTCGTATACATCTTTTCATCGATTTCCACTATATAGAATACCTTAAATTTTATCTCTTGATCAAGTTCAACCATTATATAAACATAATCATTTCCCAAAGCTCAAGCAAATCAACTGATTTTGTATTATACCAAAATAAGCTTTACCTATATTATAATTATACTCAAACGAAAATTTCAATATCTATAGTACATATACAAGAATGGGTACAGGGTGAAGACTGAAGAATTCCGTTATCCATGATTTTCATGCACGAGAAAGTAAAATATAGAAAACAGCAAATTAGCATAAAGAACTATATACCAATTTTAAAACATGTACTTACTTCTTTTCAACACAAATATGTACACAGTTTGTAGCACTAGTAATAACAAAAATTTAATCGCTAACAACTTTTCAATACAAATGTATACACATTGCCAGCAAATAGCAAAATTTAACCGCCAACAGTCACCATTAACAATAACACCTTAACACTAAACAACACCATAAAGTTGAAGTACATACCTGGAAAAAATTATTTTAAATTAATCGAATTTACATTTTCACACACTAGGAGCGCTAATTACAGTTTCTAAATTGTGTACGCAGACGATGACCGAAAGGGAAGAAAAGTGGATAATGTGCTAAACTCACGTTGCGACGTTTTCGATGTTAATAAAACGACATGATCGCTACGTTGACTTATATGAGCGACTAAACGGTTTTCAATAATCGCTTACAGCGTTTACTGAACCCAATTTAGTAGCGTAAAATAAAATTAAGTAGAGAAATAGCGTGTTTACCATTGAAACTACGCTTCTAATTTAGCGCATGTTGCTTCTATTATGAAAATGATATAGCGTACTATAGAAATAACTAAACGAACAGCGTTTTTAGTATTGAGATTACGCTTCTAAATTGGCGTATTTTACTAATCGTGCTTCCAGTACGAATGATAGTGTAGCGAGTTACAGAAATAATTTTGTAATACGCTACACTAATCGGGTAGTGTCGCGTACGATAAGTAAAATACACTAAATTAGAAGCATAGTTTCAGCGGTAAAAACGCTATTTCTCCAGATAATTTTTATTTACGCCTCTGAATTGTGTTCAGTGATCGCTTGGGCGTATATAATTATTATAATTTGCAACGGCTATTGATAGCAGCCATTCCACGATACGTCAAATGGGATGAAGAGAGACATAATTCAATCAGTAAATAAGCTGTTTAATATAATGAAACTTGAATGTACGCGACTGAACAGCGTTTAGTGTTACTCTCGCCCAGCTGCAAAGTTGTTTTAAAAATACTCATGCAGCTAAATGTTGGCCATCAAATTGCTTAAATAGTTACACTTCCGCACATACTCGGTCCTAACTGCCTATAAATTAGCTCTTTTTACGCCAAATTTTGTTTGTCGGGAAGTTTTCCATTTATATTAATAGTCTTGCAAGCTCTCTTGTTTGAAATAGTCGCATTTAAATGCTCATATTTTGTTTTACGAAGAATACGATGACCAAAAGCAAGAATAAGACCATCATTGGCGACCACGTTAGAAATAGCATCACCCTTCATTTCAGTAACTACAAGTTTTTTTATTACATCATCTTCGAGGCGGTATTCTTCCAAAATTTTTCCATGAATCAAAGACTGACCCTTAACCAAAATTCTCTCTTTAAATGCCTTGCTGTTTTCATCATTATTTAGAGTGCACTTTTTTACGTGTTTGTACATGTAACTGTTAACACTTAATCTTTTAACAGGTCGAATCATACAGTCTTGATGAGATGCGAAATTGCCTCTTTCACGAATTAAATCTATTAGTTTTCTTCTTTCTTGGCTTTTTGGAGGTAAAATTTTAATTCTTGCTACATCATCTTTCTCTGGGTGAGTTTTTACTAAGTGACGCGAAAAATTAATGACATCTTTTTGGCAAAAAACGCACGTTGTTTTCTTTTATCATAGACATATTTAGCCTTGTGGGAAATTTCCGCTTCAAAATCGTGGAGACCTTGAGAAAAAAATTTAGTTTGTGAAAACTTTTCTTTGATTCATTAAGAAACGATAGAGAGCATTATAAATTAATCCTACAAATTCTGCTTCCTTTAGTGACCGCAAGAAAACTTTTGAAAATATTTTTAATGATCATTCCAATTAATAAGCTCACCGCTTTTGTAAAAAATGATAAATTATGTAAGAAATGAGCAGAATAAATTTTTTTTCTCCTTCAAATATAGTATAAAATGGAGTACAAAACAATAATGAAGAAAGAAAAAAGAAGAAATAAGGTACTTACGCTCTTGACTGTTCGGTATTTCTTAAGTTTTTCAGAAGTTATATTTTTCTGTTCCTAAAAAATACAGTTTTGTGTAGTAGTGTAGAGTTCATCTTGATTTATGGTATAAATTTACGTTATTCACAAATTTGTGAAAAAATTATTCATTTTTATTTGTATTATTTTTAACCACAAGATGATTGCATACAATCGTATGCATTTCCTTCTTCAAACTAACGATTAAAATCTATTTTTTTGTGCAATTTTTCAAAATTTTTAGAGTGGTGATGATGATAACATTTCAAAAGCTTTCAGGTAAAATCTCTTTATTTTGTTCTAAATTTTCGATTTCTTATATACTTCATATTTTAAAAATTGAAGAAAATTAATTACATTGTATGCTTACAGGCTCTCCATTTAACATTTCTTTATCTTGTTCTGTCTCTTCATTTTGTTTTACATTTTCCCGTTCCTGTAAAATTCAAATTTGAAAAATAAATTATCATAATATACAACGCAAAATTGGCGAATTTATGTTATCTTCGGTTTTCTATGCGGTAAAAAAGTATCGTGATAACTTTTATCAAATAATTCGCATTATATTAATGAAACAATCAAAAATTTTACAAACTTACCATATTTACGCTTTCAAAATTACAAGTATCATGCGAAAACATTCAAAAATGACATAAAGCACGCGCGAACACTTCTAATAACAAGTAGCACACGCGAATTCAGTACTGATAGAAGACAGATCCCATATCTTTGATAGCTTTACTTTTAAAAAGTATAAGGTTTGGATTATCTGGAAATATAATAAAAATTTGTAATTATTTCATAGAAAAGTGTTATTCTTTGATAAATAAAAAGGACTAATAAATTAACAATCATACCAGCAAAGGAATTTCGAATACTGAAGCTGTACCCAGAAGTATTTAAATTCCGAATAAATTCTTCTTTATTATTTATAAAACCATGAACGAATTCTTCTTCCAAGGCAACATCCGTTAATAAATCCATAAATATCGTTTTTTTAGTGAATTTCTTTTATGATTATAAGTTATTAAATAAAAATTGGAGGGATATATATTCAGTGTGGAAAATGTTACGATTTACGCGGGATATCAGCAGAGATAATCCCTGTACCAGTGATAAAAGAGTGACGAAAAAAAATGAATGAGATTGCGCATAGTTCAACTCATTTTGTTGTTCATTCCATGTGAGAATAAACAGATCCCAATGCGACGTTATCAAAAAAAGTTATAACTTTGATTGTAAATGAAGTAATGATAACGTGCGTATAAAAATTCACCGAGCGCGCTCTACTGTGTAAGTCGTGTCATCATAGGAGTAAGGGGGGATTGTATATGTGGCAAACCCAAGTCAGGCCTGAAAGTTGCAGGATTGCTTTTAGGCATGATTAGTAGTCATTCTAAACCAATATGGTAAACTCGTAAGTCTTCAAAATAAAAAATTCCTTTTATATTATTGCTGGTTTTAGCATCAACATTCACAACAAAGCTGTAGTTGATGAATTTGTATCTTTATCAATATGGGTAAACATTTTTTTAGAATAGGCCCTGATGAGAAGGGTGTACTTTGAAAAGTTACTCTCGAACTAACCAACTTTCAATTTTTTATCAACCTTTAGCTTTCCTAGTGGTGTAGATTAGAAACAAACTCTTAGAAAAATTAGGTTCAGAAATAACTAGCTAAGTGAGCGGTTATACTGGAGCGTAGCGAAGAGAATGTAGCTGAGCGACGATACGTCCCTTCGATGCAAAAATATTATGCTGGTTATAGTGGCACGAGCGCGCGACGCAAGATCCTGTTTTTATCAGCAGATTATCAGTTTGTTTTTATAACTTCAAAATTTAAGTTTGTAATGTTTTTATAACTTTTTTCAATCATGAACAATAAACAGTCCATAATAAATTAATAATTAAAAAATTCAACAGTCCAGTCAACTCATGTGCACACATCAGATGATGATAATGTGGGTAGCAGCGCGTTAAAGAATGGTAAATACCATTCTTCAAATCGCGGCTACGCTCTGCTTCCCCCCTCACCGCTCCTGCCCACCAACATATCGTCGCTCAGCTACGTTCTCTTCGCTACGCTCCAGTATAACCGCTCACTAACTTTTCCATTTTTTTAAAAATTTCTATAATAGCTTACTTTTTTGTTGAAAATTCAGCTAAGAAATTTTCAATTTGTTCGTACAAGGCGCGTTCGAGGCGCAGCGCATGTTCGCGCAATGTTCGCAACGAATAAAAAATTGGTTCGTACCTTGCGCGTTCGAGGCGCAGCTTGGTTCGGTGAACATAGAACGCGCGGTTCACAAGCGGCGCGTTTGGGGTGCAGCGCATGTTCGGCGCGCTGGTGTATCTGCACCTTGAGAAATTACTCACCGAATTCGTTGAAGTTTATTTCCATTGTTAGAAAGAGGGAAAAAACGCTTTTTTGGACTCTTCCTTGGAATTTTTTTATCACTAAGATAAGCTGTGCAGTTTGGAAATATTTTAGGGATTGCACCTAGCTTTAATTGATATTTCTTCCTCTGAACAAAATAATTTTCCATCTAGAAGTTTGATTTCATCATATTTGATTATATCTGCTTCAAGAAAATGTAAACTGCAAACTTTGTCTCAAAGTGTTTAAACTATCAGCGCGGGGGATTTTTCTTTCCCATTTCTTAATTAAATCTTTATCCTGAAATAAAAGTATGTAAGTATATTAGATGAGAGAATAATATATAGAAACTAATGAGAAAGAAAGCAATAAAAACCATGAACTCACTTTAGGAGGTGAGAACAGCGAAGGGTTTCGTACACTCTCTTGTTTAGTTTTCTTCATATCTTTTAAATAACCTGCTTTTCACCCAGGTACAAAACATACAGGTATTTCTAAATTAAAACTTAATTAGAACGTAAAAAAATTCAAAATTTGCAACACGTTGTTCATTATTTTAATTTCCAAGTCTTTATTAAATTTAAGTAAATGAAGTTTGTTGATAATTAAACTCTTAACACCAACAAGAGTAAAACGAGAAAGCACCGCTGCAGATGGTGTAAAATGGTACTAGGTAGTATCGATATCCCCATTTCTTTGTAATGAAGCATTTACTTGTCTTTTCTATATTACTTCACAATAAGCAACCATATGCGATTGCTAGCACTAGGAAACTGGCTAAAAAGTGAAACAAATAAAATCATTCGCCGATGCGTACATGATATGAAGCGTATTTAATAATTAGATTGCTCTCTTTATCGCTTATAATGTAGCGCTTATTCACACAAAGTTATTACACGCTTTTTAGCGCGATTTTTTAAATAATGCTACAATTTATGTAGGATTTAGAATGTGTGAATATGCGATAGCATCTTAGAGAAAAAATAATACTACTTCTTACGCGTTTATTACCTCAAATGAAGGGAACATGCTCTGAAACACACGATATATGCATTGATTTTCATCTTCATGTTTCTATTATTAATTATCACCCCATTCCTTTAGAATAACCCTATCATTAAAAAGTGAGATTACTTTTTGTCATTATAAGGATTGGCCAAAAGCTATTGGTTCCTACTAAGAGACTATCTACATTCACACTTAGTTCGATTATATGAGACTATCTACATTCACACTTAGTTCGATTATATCAGATTTAGGCTCAAGCGCCACCAACTCATGCAACATTTTCAAGGCAAACTCTATAATAAATAAACTTGCCTGGCGCTGAGGTTTGGGTTGTCCGTTCGGTTAGTTTTTGTGAAGATGAAGTTAAGTTCGCAGTTTCGCACATCCCAATGTTCCTAGAATGATTAAATTTTTAGAAATGCGTTGAACTGCGGAGGGAGCTTAATTCCGTATTCAATACCAAAATAAATATAGGCGCTAGGTGGAAGAGGGTTTATCGACCAAACTATGTCATTATTATCATTTATAAATGTCCTCACATCTGTAGGTAAGGTAGGTAACACTTCACCAGGAAAAATTTGAAGTATTCGCAATAGAGCATTGCCTTCTTCCCTGCTAGATTTAGTATTCTTAAACCAATCTTGTAATTGTTTGATAGCTTCAGCTTTGAAATCTACACTATCATTACATTCTTGTAATGCTTCAATAGCTTCTACTTCAAAATTTGTACCATCATCGTTGGATTCCACTTCAAAATTTGTGCCATGGATAGATTCTTCTACTCTTTCAGTAGTTTCAACTTCAGAATTCGAGTAATTCTTAGAAGATAGGATTTCAACTTCCTCACTATCCTCGATTTCAGTATTTAGAGGTGAGAGGTTTGAAGCTGCATCCTTATTAGATAATTCTAGATTTATCTAAAAGTAAACGAGTGACATGATTGAATTTGAGTACCTATTCTTTACAAGGAAGTGAACTATGGAAACTCAAGTCATTAAGAATGCTAAAAGCATTTGGATATTATGTATTAACGAGTACCTAGGTACTCTGTTCATTATATATAAACCATCTTGACCAATATTTTTTTTGAGACATAAAATCCATTTTTCAAAATTTCATTTCAAAATCTTATTACTAAACAAATAGAAAATTTATAATCAACTTGAAATTACTTTGAAAAATGAAAAAGTACATAAGCGAAAAGTATTGAAAAAAAAAATTATGATAAGAAAACAATAACTGGAAATATCTTTTAAATTGAACCCATTTAAAAATAAATTTATAACCAAAAGTAAATTTTTGCAATCAGGATTCACTACCTATCACCCTCTGAAAATTTAAACAATATTTCAAGTGCACTTATAAAGCTCAGTTTCAAAAGACAATAGATAGGTAAAAAAAAAAATGAATAATACAAAAACATAAGCAGCCATGCTACGTTACTGGAGCTGAGTTTTTAACTCGGGCTTGTTCATATTTGGAAATAACATAGGCCACACCCGATACTAAGTCTGAAAACCCCCTACCTTATTCCTTCCAAAAAAATACTTGAGAAGTTGAATTTAGAAGAAATGTAGTATTTCATGCCATGCAATAATCATATGAACACGTGTTTCTCAAATTATAACTACTTGAGGCTCCTCAAGATCTACTCAAATTTTGATAATCTGCCATTTTGGATCCATTTTGACCCAAATTCATGAGGTCATATTCTGGTTACCAACTAACCCCACTCACAAAGTTTAACCTTTCTAGGTTGATTTGGTGACGAGATATGAAGATTCGAGAAATTTCATAACTCAAAACTTTCTTAAAAAGCCGTTTTTTGCTCTAACTCCCCTTCAAATGCACTTAGGAAGCTGAAATTTGAATATGTTGGTGTCCGTGACTCACTCTTTCATATGAAATCAAAAAACAACAAATTTGAACTATTTGACCTTTCTCCAGCTTCTCTCAAAATTTGAGTGATCTGTCATTTTGAATTTTTTTGAAAAAATAAAAAAGTAGTTTTGTTAGATTGCTAGGTAGAGTCTTTCACCAAATTTTGAGTGAATTTCATGAATTCCCGCCCACGCTCTATACATACCAAAAAGTTGGACATTTGCCAGATGATTACAAATGATCTGAAACGCAAAGATTTGAAGACCCCACCCTCCCCCAAATCAGGTAGGCTGTAATAACTATCCTTTTTAAGTTAAAAACTCAGCTAAAAAGGAAATGACCTGATTGATTTTGAGTATTTAGGTACATATTCTTTATTAAGAAGTAAACTGGGAAGCTCAAGTCATTAAGAGTTGGTATTAAGAGCACTTGGATAATGTGTTCTTAGGTACTCCGTTCCTTATATATTATAATAAATCGTCGTAGTAAAATTTCAAAATATCATAACAATAAACAAGGTAAATTTCAACTTGTAATAAATATTTTGTGTATGTATGTATGTACATTTATTTATTCATTTATTTATTTGAAAAAAAAAAAAACAAATTTTAGATATTTAAATGTTATAACATACTTCATTTAATTCTCTTCTTCGCCTATAATATGTGGCTTACGATACCAACCAGCCTTCCAACACATAACACAATTCATTATTTCTAAAATTGGAAAACCAATACATTTGTTGCATAAAAAATAGACACAACAAACATAATACCCTTCGTTATTTCTCAGATAACACGTGTATAATATTTTATAATTAAGATTTGTGATACCTAAATATTTATTAACACTATTGTAAAATTCCACATCTGGGAGACTGTTTTATAAAAATGAAGAATTCCGCTACCCTAAAAATATTATATCTTTACCTCCAATGACGAAGTTTCTCTTGAGGGAAAGCAGTTTCGTGTAATTAATGATTACTCTAATTATCCCGATGATTCTTCTCTTTTACATATTTATAGTGTATCAGATTTGGGAAATGAGCTTGTTAAATTTAAATACTGTGATATACCCTTTTCAGTTAGACTGAAATGGTGGGAACCTATTATGGGAGGGAAAAATTATCGAACATTAGAAATGAAAAAAAAAATGTTACAGCTTTTCTTGTATTATGATGATTATGAAAACAATAATTCACTGGGATCACATGCTGGAGTACAGAAATGTGGTGCAATTATAGAAGAATATCTAAATTTATTGCAATATCTTTTTCCGAATACTGCAAAACACAAACATCATTTCTTAATTCACTATACTCGAATTATGCATCGCAACGGTCCTATATGGAATTGTCGTTCAATTTGTTTTCTGTTATTGATTTCAAATAGATTGGATAAATTTATGTAGCAATCATCCTTACTCTTATATCAATCATTTCTACTTTTAATATTAATCGCTCTTGAGCCAATAGAAACTGTTACTGATTTTATATTGATCATATCAATTTATGTAGCAATCATTTCTGAATAAAATAATAAGTATTCTTACGATAAACATTCAAATAATTTGATGAACCATTATTACTAATAAACGCAATGTTATCTGTATAACAAACACAACACAAATGATGGCTGACGCCAACGCGACGCGACGATGTATAAAGTAACCATCAAACCAAACGCACACACTAACGACTTGCTTTAGTGTAAACACACCCAATAGTGAAGTAGAAGTGAGGACAACACGAATAATACTAGAATAGTACTAATGCGGATGCGCAAGTAGAGAGGTCGTACTGTATTTTTACGCGTTTTTGTCTGAAAAGTTGCATTCACTAACGCATCGTTATGTTGTATGCGTTCTTCAGAGCGTTTGCTGGTTGAAATGGGTGAATAAGCGCGTAGACTTATGCGACTTTTTTTTTTTTTTAAATGGATGCTACTTTAATATCATTTTTAACTGCATAACTAAAAACCAGCCTCGAAATACGCGATTTTATAAATCGTGAAAACTGTACTTGCTCAAAAAGTAGTTAAGAAAAATGCACCTGCATTCCAGGTATAAAGGGTTTGAACGCATTTTTCTAACCTACTTTTAGCATAAGTATGATTTTTATTGCGTTTCCTGTGCCAATAGGGGTATTCCATTTGTTTGTAAATAGATTACCTCTTCGATGAAATCATTAAGAAATTGTTTAACATCTTATGGTTTCTGAGACTTCCTACAGTAGTATAATGCATTATGAATACTTTTGATGGTATAACTATACTAATGATTGGCCAAAGTTGAAGGATTGTGAAAAGCTGGCAAACCATCGATGTTTACAGATAAGGAAATTATTGTTGATGAATTTCTATTAAAATATGTTGATCTCAGCACGTAGCTTTTTCGATGCCAAAATATACTGATTTTCTATTAACTTCTTGTACCATAGTGATTGAAGGCTCATGATCGAGTGTTTTCAAGGGTAGCAAAGTTCGCATATCTTTAAGTAGATTTTTAGCTGAGTTTTTAACAAAACGATAGCTATTACAGCCTACCTGATTTGGGAAGGGTACTTCAAATCTTTGCATTTCAAACCATTTGTAATTCAATATTTCAACGTATTGTACTTTTTTTAATCACGCCAACAATTCATTTGCTGCTTTTTGAGTAATAATACATTCTATATAACTACTAGGCTAAAAATTCATTAATATTGCATACTTGTTATTCACTGTAATTATTTGATAGGTCCACTAAAAATACCATGATGTAGTGTTCATTAATGTGGGTGGAATGTTGGTTATTTTCAAAAAGCAGTAAAAATGCACAATAAATGGTTGTGCAATAATCTGAAAAATATGTTATAAAAAATTCACTAATCAGGTTCTACTCACCTACAGTCCATATAACAGATACTTTTCTCAGCATTATGATAAGAACAATCTGTAAAAATAAAATTAAATTAATATAGATGAATTTATTAATATGCTGGTATTACCAATTTTAAGTTTGTTAAAAATATATTAAGTCATTAGAAAATATCATTCAGATGTACATCATATTCTTATATAACGATTTGTACATAGTAGCGCACGTATGTTTCTTAAATCATAGGCCTATAGCTAGACGTGGCTAATAAAGGATGCTGAGTAAAATAGTAAAAATCTTGAAAGTTGGAAAAAATATGTACATTTTTTTTTGGACTTATTTGTTTAACTAATAAAACAAAAAAATAAAAAAATTGATTCAACTGTAATATTCTATTTTTAAACTGTTGGAAGTGCCTTAGTAAACATTTATTTTATTATTTTCTTTAATATTTCTCATTTAAAAGACAAAAAAGCTAAATTAGCTTCACATTTAAATAATATAAACTGCTGATTACCTCAATACCTCAACTTATAAGGCAGTTATTAAAAAAAAAAAAAAGTGTTATGAGACACACAAAACAAAAAACGAACAAGGTTAACGCCATCATAAGTTATATATTGTGTTGGACACTAAAATTGGGAACTTGAATTTTTTGTAGAAGTCAATAAAAGCGTATTTGTATCTAATTTGATCAATAATTTCAATAACTTCTGAGTATGTTGTTCTTAAGAACAATTCTCATTTTGAAACGATATTTCTAATGTAATAAACTGGTGCACCAAGCGCATTACCAATTGCCTCTGATCTTGTAACTTGAGAAATTTTTCTTCATTTCTATGACTGATCAGCTGGTTTACAATATTATAAGTGAATCTAACAACCATCACAGCATCCATTTGAGGTAAATAGAGGCTACCTCTATCTATATCTGTAATAAATTCGTACATTTTTGGATACATTTTTTTCCCGTCTTCTTTATTGACAGTCCAATATTCTAAGCATTTCTCGCATGAAATCCTCTTCAAACTATGACGTAGACAGGCGCCAGTAACATATGTAAGATTAGGGAGTGATTCTTCATAATCATCCATAAAGTAATCTAAATAATTGATGTCAAAGCCATCACTAGAATAATCATCTTTAAAAACAAAGTCTTCTATAGCGATATCTTCTATACTGAGTTGAATGTTTTCCATACCAATAGGTATTTTTCCAAAATATTTAGAGGATAACATCAGTGGATGACAATTTTGTAGACGAATTTTTTTTTTCTACTTCAAATAATTGACGCATTGTGATAAGGTACTGCGACCCTGCCATTGTACGATATTTACCAAAATGAGCTTCAAGGGAGTCTGTCTGTATTTTACCCGTTAGAATGAATTCCCAATTTAAATAATTGGTACAGTAATCACATAATTGTAGCAGCCCATCCGTAGTTTGAATTATAGCAGTCATTGTTTCCCTAGTCAACGAAGAAGTTTGGTCCTGATTTTTCCAACTAGGTAGCCAATTTAAAATTTTTTTTAAATATTTATATGGTGTGTTGTCAACAGTAAGTGGACTTTCAAGTTCGTTTTTGTGTCGTACTTCTTTAAATAACGTCTTTGTGTTCATAATCAACCACCAATTCACCACAACTTCAATGAAATTGACAGTGCTACACGAATTTAAGATATCATCATATTTCAATAAGCCCTGCCTCACAAAATCATTGAACACATTAAGCACAAGGCGAACATTTTGCCCTTCTAAATTAGAAGGGTATAAAGATTTATAATTCAGTGTATACGCGTATTTTATAAGCTTGTGCTCTTCTTTTCTATATAATGTTCGAATTGCATTAAACGTTGGTACACATTCTTTGTCCTTAGTGTTATCGTTAGGGTTGACATCAAATGGCGGACAGATGATTGTTTTTTCATCATCTTTCTTATTCAACCAGTTATTTCTGATACATTTTAAAATGTGAACAGAGTTGAAAAGAAAAAATAATCTAATATCTTTCGCATACGGATGCCGATAAAAGATTTCTAAACGAGGTAGTGTTGTGAAAAATGAAATTGCCTTGCTGTTAATTGCGTTGTTATCTGATATAATAGTTAAGACTTTATATCTAATTTCATCCAACCCTTTTAGTAGTTTCATCATGAAACTATGAAGTTGCTCAGCAGTTATGGTTCGCACAGGTAAAATATGTGCTACTTCTTTGAAGGATGACCGGAAGCTTTTCAACATAAACACGTAAGCTGTTTTGGCAACATCATTTGAATTGAATGCAGCTCCAACAATATTTCCAGCTTTGTAATCTAGAAACGGCTTCACGTGAATTTCATCCATAAGTAACATTACTACGCGCTCCTTCTCTTGTAATTGATTAAACCTCTTTAACATAAGTTAAGAATTGATCGTCATTTTGTTCATTCAATGGATCAAGATGATTGTACTTTGCATAGACTTTGTTGATTGTTTTCGGATGCGGTAGAACGAGTATTTTTGAACTTCTTACGAATCTGTATGCATAGGGACTAATACTTAAAAAAATAGATGAGAGCACCATCACCTCAACCGAATAATGATACTTATATCGACTAATACAAAGAAACTTCACCTGTAGAAATAACAATAAATCAAATTTTTTAATTATCTTATTCCAATGATAAGTTATTAAAGAAAAATAAAGACCATACCTGCTCGATTAAGTAATAGATCGCTTTTTGCTTATTTTCATCTGATACTAATTCTTTAATTTTGAGTAACATGCTCTCTATCACAAAAACATAATTTTTAACGCGAGATTCGACACTTTCATTATTACCACAGCTAGACTTACTGCTTTTAACACCGCACTGTAAACGCACTTCACTTAATAATTTCTCAAATTGATTAAAGTCGTTCAATGTTGTACGAAATTTCTCCAATTTTATTACATCATCAAAACTTACCTCCCTTCCAAAATCACTGAGGAAGCTAAAATCAAAATACGTTTGTCACTTGGGCTCATTTTATCATATGACACAGCAATAAAAAATTTTCGACCCCTCCTATACCCCCACCACTATTTTAGGTTGATAACCCCGCCATATTCCCATTTTTCATCTTACAAAACCCGTTAGAGATTTCTTATTTTACTCTAAGCCTAAAATTCGTTTGAAAAAGAAGAATTCATACTACATCCGAAAAGTCCTGAAAAACATTCAGAACTGTCTCCTAGCCCTTGAACTATTAAAAAATTGAAATATCTCATTGAGTCTGAAATACTCACTTGAAACAGATGTATCATTATTTCCTGAAATCCTACAAAATATTGAAAAGATGAAAATATATTCTGAACTTACAAAACCATATGCCAGACTTAAACATAACTTAAAATGTGAAAATTCACCTCACACTAAACAAGACCAGAAAAATGTATAGGTTATGTACACTGCTTAAAATGAAAATATATTATTGAATCCATAACATTTGAAAGAAAAATTCTACAAACTTTTATGAAGATGAGAATAAATATATACATCCTAATCTTACACAACGTGAAAAAGGTTCTTATCACATATCATAACACATATCACTCAAGAAGCGTGAATTCATTTGCTATCATGCAATACCTGAAAAACCATTATCACCATCCTAGTGAACATAATATCCGTCAAAAACATGTAACACTTGAAACAGATGTGGTATCACTACCTTCTAAATCTTGGACATTGTTCGAAAAGTTGCAGGATTCACTGAGGAATTATTTAATATAGAATGATAATAAAGAAAGTAAACGGTGGCCAGCACGCCCTACTTTCGAACATCACAAGAATTCAAAATTACATCAATGCATAATAAGATGTGGATCTAGTTTCACAATTATTTTTCTAGTCTTGCTTATTGGATGTGTTTGAAGTTCAATCCAGATAACTCGATCAAAATATCGTGACAAGTGTTAGCATTAATCTCAACAACAATCTAAATATATTCTAAGTCTACAGAAACAAAAATAGAATTCTTATCATCTATTGAATCTTATAAATTACTCAGAAGGTGAAAACATGCCGTAATGTAACAAAACCATAAACACACCAGTTATAATGTGTTGACCCTACAAACTATATGAAAGATGAAAACTATATCCTAATCAATCAAGACCTGAAAAATATTTCCTACGGTCTCTCTATCTCATAAAGTACTCACTACTCAGAGTAATATATTTTTGTATTGAAATTATGCGCATAGTAAAAACATGATTTTTATTATATTTTCAACCTACAAAGTCCTTAACGAATGAAAACACATTTTGAATTCTTTAATAGAGGTGAAATGTCTTCCATTGAACCTATAACCTACAAATTGTTCAAAAATTCAAAAATCATTGACTCAAACCTAAAACTGATCACCAAGGTCTTATCACTAACTGATCCTACAAAACTATACAAAAGGTGTAAATGCATTTCAAGAACCAAAACACTTGTGGAGCATTTTTTCATCTTATCTGGACAGTCGAACCCTACATAAACCGTTTAAGGTTATGATATATTGCAAATCTACAAGATCTAAAACAACACTCATCTGTTGACCCTGCAAATTACTTAACACTGAAAATACATTACAAAACCCACAGTACCTGATAAATCTTTTCCATTGTCTTCTGCATCTACAAACTGAATTATTAATTCTAACCCATCGGAGTTAAGCTTTTTGCTTTCTACTAACACAACAAGGAATGTCTTATATGATCTTCTAATGCTCACTCTTAGCTTTATATTTTAAGGTAATCAGGAGAATAGTTGCTTGTGTTAAGAAAAATATATTAAATCAATCAAATGTGAGATAATGAACTGTGTGAATTGAAATTTCATCAGCGTTTTCACTTGACTGAAATGTATAACATATTCTTGTAACATTTTCCATTCATTTATCTTAGCACCAATACTTGACTATTATTATAACTCACTAGTGAGGCTGAAAATGTATAAAAAATTCAACTTGCCATCTGTTCATATTCAAAAAAGATTTGATATCAGTTATATTAAAAAAACTATATATTATAACTGAAGGAAAAACTTCCGGCAATGGTAGAAGAAATGAAACTTCACGATTCGTTCTGTTCTGTGCGTGTATTTCATTCGTTACATCCTCTCAATCATATTCTGAGTATCGCATCATTTTCGAGCTCACGTTGACGGGAAAAAGAAATCACAAAGTTTATTCATCACTACAAAAGTCGATTTGGTTGTTTTCAAAAAATCTACGCCTTTTAGTCGAGCGCTGAAGTTTATTTTCCATCGCACGTATAAAGCAAACAAACCTCGTTAAATGATTTAGTAAATATTTTGATAAATAACTAGCCGCTTTTCGCAGGCAAGAAAAACATGGCGTTTTTTTCTCTCCTCTTTCATTTCTATCGTTTTATCTCGTTGGGACGTTCGTCGTCACCTCACGGTTCGCGATTCGCGACTAGATACGGTGAATTTTCGCCAATACTAACGTACACGATTCACGCCACCGATGTTGGTCGCCACTTCCATACACAATGGTAACAATGGAACTCACTGACGGAAAGTAGGGTTCGGTAACAAGTGTCGTTTTTATCAATAGGTAGACGGCGCTTAGGGATCGAACCCCAGAATAAGGGTCAGTAGTGTCCGCATATCAGAAGTAAGAAGATCAGTTGAGAAAATCATTGAAACAAAAAATTAAAATATTTTATGTGTGAAAAGGTAACAACGATGGACAAAAAGGGGTGGGTTTTCTTTTCAAAGGCAAATTAAAAGAAAATTTTTTGGAATTAAAGGGCCTTTCAGACAGAGTAGTTAATGTTGCATGATAACCGGTATAACCGATTATGCGTAAACGAGTACTCGTTTCGAAAACGATCGACGATGATCGGTTATATAACCGATTATGGCAATTATTCAGAAATATCTGATAATAATATCAAGTACTAAGTAAAATCTGTTAGGAGCGCTAGTTGAAGATTGTCTTTTCTACCATTTTGTAGATCCAACTGTAGATAAGCTCATAATCGGTTGTATAACCGATAACCGATTATGAGATGGACGAAACCTGACCGATTACGATGATCGGTTATCGTGCAACACTAAGAGTAGTAATGATCAAATTTAATATAGGAAACAAGAAATCATTGTGCCTAATACAAATATATGCCCCCACCTCAGCAGCAAACGATCAAGAACACGAAATTTTCACCACAACATTACAAGAAGCTAGACTTTAAAAATCAGCTATTCATAATGGGTGACTTCAATAGCCAAATTAGCGATCGAGAAATCGATGAATATGAATTAATAGGGAAATACTCAAATTTTATCAAGAAAATCAAATGAAAATAGTAAACACATTTTTCAAACAGAGAAAAGGTCTTAGATAGACGTGAATTTCCCCAAACCAAGAATATAAAAATCAAATTGACTACATTTTGTCACCGATAAACTGCAACAAGATCAAAAATTTTACAACAATGCCAAACTTCCGATTTTTTTTTTCGACCACAGACTAATAAAATGCGAAATAACAGTTACAGGGTGGGGATATCCTTACTCTAGCAGTAAAAACAAAAATCAAATTAAAAAAATTAGCGCGTTAAAGGGTAATTTCTACGGAACAAAAATATAGGAACTAATAAATGATATGATAAACCCCCCACTCAACTAACGATATAGAACTTGAACTTTCCAACATATCAAATATAATAAAAAAAGCATCACACATATCGGAATCAAAAAAATCGAAACGAGCAACAAAAAATCTCTTCCAGCAGATTTAATCGGCCTAATAAACAAAAGAAACAAATTGAGGAACAAATGTAAAAAATCAATAACCGATAAATTAGAACTAAACATTATTTGCAAAAATGTCAAAATTGCAATGGCGTCGCCAGGATTAAAAATTGGGGGGAGGGCACAAAAGGGGCCAAGAATTTAAGATTTTTCTAGTCTTTCGTATTAAAAATATGTGTTTTTTTGGGAGGGGGTCTAATAATTTTTTTATATGAAAAAATCGTACAAGGGTTGATAAAAACAAATTTATTATTTTCTTCAAACTTGAAAAAACATAAGTAAGCAGGTATAAATGGTATAAAATAAATGATTTAGTAATAACCTTGCTCAACCGTTCATCACTACAGGCCACACCCAATACCAAGTCTGAAAACCCCTACCCTATCCTTTCCAAAAACACCTAAGAAGTTGAATTTGGCACAAATGTAGTATTTCTTGCCATGAAATAATCATGCGAACACATATTTCTCAAATTATAACTATTTGAGAAGCCTCAAATTATCTTCAAATTTTGTAAATCCGCCATTTTGGATCCATTTTGACTCAAATTTAAGTGGTTATATTCTGGTCACTAACTAATTCTACACACAAAGTTTGACCATTCTAAGCCGATTTGGTGATGAGATATGGAAGATTCATAAAATTTCCTGCAGCAATTTCCCCTCCAAAAGCCGTTTTTTGCTCTAACTCCCCTCCAAAATCACTGAGGAAGCTAAAATCAAAATACGTTTGTCACTTGGGCTCATTTTATCATATGACACAGCAATAAAAAATTTTCGACCCCTCCTGTACCCCCACCACTATTTTAGGTTGGTAACCCCGCCTTCGCCCCTCCAACATCATGTATGGAAGTGAATTCGGAATATAGTATACAACTTATCCCCAATAACCATATGAATTCATATGAATTGCATTTTTACCAACTTGAGGCTCCTCAAGCTCTACTCAAAATTTTGATAATCCGCCATTTTGAGTCCATTTTGATCCAAATTCAAGAGGTCATAATGTGGTCACCAACTAACCTCACACACAAAATTTGACCTCTTTAACTTGATTTGGTGGGGAGATATGGAAGATTCAAGAAATTTCATGACTCAAAACTTCCTCAAAAAGCCGTTTTTTAATCTAACTCCTCTCAATATAGTTTGAGTTTAGTCTTTTTTTTTTATTATTGTTTTTTTATTGATGATAGACAAACAACCAAATTTCAATTTCACATCAAAAAATACGTATTGTAATGGACTTGAAGGTATTAGGAATAATTTTGCCAGCATTCAAATTTCCAAAAAATGAAAACAATGTAAAATAACAGAACACTAACGAAATTGATCCGTTACGTTCAGTTACTGTTATTACAGTCCTGCACATAAAAGCAAGTATTATTTTTAAAAAAAAACTCGCAATATTGCTCGACTTCATGTGGGAGAAATAAATCTGTTTCTTTCGTTTTATAATTTCAGACTTCATCGGAATCAAAGAAAATATTTCTCGAACATTTTTCAACCTATGATGGAAAATTTCTGATGTGTGTAAAGTTCGTTGATTTATTACATTTTTTCAATTTTTATTGATCTTTTGAAACCAGAAAGTATGTAGATGGGTACTTCGAGGCTAAGTACCTATACTTTTTTTTTTTTGCGAAAGAAAAAGAAAAAATCGAATTCATTTTGGGTTCTATTTTTATATGCGTATTTTGTATAAATACATACATAATATAATGGACAAGAATAAATCAATCACTGCAAATGGTCTGAAACACAAAAACATGATGTCTCCTCTCACTTCATCCCACCGCTCCAAATCAGATAGTTTGTGATAGCTTTGTTTTTCATCGAAAACTCAGCTAAAAAGGAAAATCATCTACAACTAAGTATACAAAACTTAAGTCTGTTAGGAAGACTAAATATTTTCTATAAAATTATCGCAGCGTTAGTTCTTCATACCACAATACATTTATAAATTTAGACCGCGTTGACGGAAGAATAAAATTATGACGATGAAAATTAGGTGCCTCGTATAAAACTTTCGCATTCGATATCATCGTTATTGTCGCCACAAAATACGCATAATTCATCCGCCATATTTTCTAAAGCGCTGAAAGAGGTATTAAGTCGACACTATTATATCTTCCATTTTACATTTGACAGCGAAAATAGGTACCGATGAATGTTGAAGGAATTATCATCTTGCGTTGCGTCGGTTATTTATTCGAAAAATGTCAAGTTCGACCAAATGATAAGAAAAATGAGAGAATAAAGAAACATTATTACTCGCTTACATGGTACATTTGATTCATACATAGGTGTAGGTGGATACTGGATAGTCGCGAGACACATTTTTTCCCACTTCCATCATCTTTCTCCGCCACGCGGATTATGAATTTCACTAATGTTCAAATTTATAATTCATCTGTCAGTGGAGATGTTACAACTTACAACGTCGGTTTTTTTTTAGAACGAATAATTAATGTATTCGAAGCAGTTGAAAATAAAATTCAACCTTAATTTAAGTTCCCCTTGAAAATATAAATTAATTTAAAAATTGAGTTAAGAGTGAAAAAACTAGCGAGATATATCTATCACAATTAAAAAAAATTAACCGCAAAATACTCGCAGAATTTTTAAAGCATCGAAAAAATACGAAAAAAAGAGAGGCCCGCTGTTTATAGTAAGTAAGTAAATCTGTTTTAATCAAACAACTCTATTGAAGACATTAGTTGAGAATTTTTTTCCAGCATTGAACGGTGATTTCTGAAGAAATAAAAGAAGGTAAAAAAACTAAAACAAAACTAAAACAATACGGTTCTACTTTGGAATAAAAACTAGCTCATTAGAGAACATAAAATGCTAGAAAAATATGAACCTGGTATGAATAAAGAAGAAATGATAATAATTTGTTGGAAAAGGTTTTATATTCCTAACGGTGTATGGGGAAATATTTCTTTCTTAAAATTTTATTCGTTTTTTTTTTTTTTTTTTTTTTTTTTTATATTCGGAAAAACAGTACAAATACAGACTAAGGAATTCAAAACTATGTGGAAGAATTTCATTCAATCACAGTTCGCAGCTTGATATTTATGAGTAAGGGCTTTTGGAAAAATTACTTCCAAATATTTCACAAAAATATGAACGTCAATGATTCCTTCCTCGAGGTATAGGAACAAAGATAGTACGCTGAAACAAAGCTTAAGAAGTTTCACTATTAATACAATGCATGTGTTATTTCATTAACACAATGTACATCAACATCTGCATGGCTGGAAGATGAGCAATTTGTACATACCTAATACGATCATATTCGTTTGGTTGAAACTGATGTTTCTCTTACTAATTGTGATTAATTTCTATTGCAACCAGATTTCACAGAATAATACAATACCATTTTGATAAAATAACAGAAAAACCCACGCTCAGTCACTCGCAATCTTAGATCATATAACATGGATGGCGCATGTTCCATAAAGCATGTATAAACTTTCTGCTACCAACATGAATAGTCAAATAAGTGGCAAAATTCAAAAATGTAAACAAACGTTGTTTTATCACTTTCTTTTTTTTGTAATTAGTACAAGAAATGAATGAAATAATTATTAAATTTTATATATTTTAATAAAACTTACAATTTTAAATGGTCGCTCTTTAAATAAAATCAATATTATTCAATTTTTCTTTTCAATCACTTCATGTCTTTGTTTACATTTCTAAATTTTGCCACTTATTTGACTATTCATGTTGGTAGCATGCGGCTAATCACTTGAGCTATCCATGTTATATGATCTAAGCTCGCAATTGCGTTTCTTTGTTACAAACAAGTTGGAAGTAGTAGTAGAAGTAGCATACACATAATTTTGTTTGGAAAACTAGAAAAAGCCAACAGACTCTTTTGTGTTTTCATTTCTCATTGGTTGATGATAAGAAATCAAGTAAGGTACTCCATGCTGAAAAATTCTATATATTTTTTTTTGTTATTACGAGTATTAAGTTTATTAGTTTAGAGGTGAACGTTCTGTTCAGCTGTTCTATAAATTTGCTTAACTACTACCAGATAAATGGTTATTTTGGATGTTTGCAAAATGTTGTTAATGATTATAAATCAACCAATAGGAAGATATGGAATCTTCTAGAAACATGCAGCACGACAATTTTTCTGTTCAAGTCGGATAATACCTACTGTGTTTCTTTTCTGTTGTTTTGGTGCATATTCTCGGTAAGTAATTTTTCTGTTCAGTTTATTTCAAGTATTTGAATCTAGGTAGTTGCATTCTTAATCACAATAATATAAGTTTTTGTAACTTTATCACGTTGGAGAGTTCATACAGTGTCTATTTTGCTCGTTAGTGACCAAATAAAGGAAAACAAAATAAGAACTAGTGCACCAACAAATTTTTGTTTCCCTATTGGCAAGGAATCCGCGTTAAAAACCGCAGCGCGGCAAAATGGGACTAGGTGCGACTTTAAAATCGCCAACGCGTTAATATGCGCGTATTTATTTACCGCATGCGAGATCGCTTGAAAAACCGTACCGCGTTGATGCACGGCTTTCAAGCCGCATAAAAAGTCGCGTATACGTTTAAAAACCGCATATAAAGTCGCACATACGTGTTCCTTATTGACAAAAATTCATCAAAAGTCGCGCAATAAAACGCTCATCATCTCCAACGAACTTCCTTTTTACCATGGTGGTGTTACGCGCATCATTGTTACCTATGTTACACTGAGTACGCTTCTAATTCCGCTTCAAAATCCGCTTCTGAACCTTTCCTGATGCAGATGTGTACTTGATCCGTGAATTAGTGGAGTGCGCCATCCTGGAAGATAGCAAATTAGGGAAATAAAGCCTATTTATGCGTGAGGCAGCCAATCGAGCCCCGTTGCCATTCAAATTTTTTTTTTTTTTTTTTTTTTTCAATAAATATTTTCTGTAATATTTCATAAGAATATTGTATTGCGGCTCATATTATTTAAATTTTTCACAATAATAATAATAATAATAATAATTTTTTTTTGAACAATTATTGTAATCAAATGTTGCATAGACACCAGACTGTGGTTTACATTATATTCACAGTTTTCAACAATTTTGAAATTTTTTAATAAAAAATCGTAGAAAATGATGAAAACCTAATGCACTCAATAAATTTGAAAAACCTTATTACGTACATGAATATTTATGTATACAAAATTATAATATATTGATGTAGCATAATCTTTAAACTTTTTTTATACAAAAAAATTGTAAATGTTATTTTTTCTTGAAATGATTTAAAACAATTTTTAAACTCCTAATTTATTATGCAAAGACCATGAAAAGTTCATTGAATGTATCCGTTTCATCATTTTCTATAATTTTTTTTTATTAAAAATACTAAACTTTTTTTTAAACATGAATGAATGACATGCTACTTTTTTGGAATTAAATATTTAAATTTATTTTCGTATTGAGTGTTCTTATACTGTGCGTCCAAGTGATTCGGGTACAATCAGCGCAAAAATCTCAGTAATCTTAGTTTGTTGATAACATAATAAGAGTTAAACTACAAATTTCTAAAGTAGAAATTATTTTAAAAATTACTTTAATGAATTTCAAGGCTGATAAATTCATTTTAACTGCATTACAATTTCTTTGCATTTAAAAAAAGTAATTCCAAATAATTGGAAAAGAGATTTTTTGCTGATTGTACCCGACGAATCACTTGGACGCATGGTATAAGTAGGTATAGCATTCAAATTTCCTTTTATTTCATCTTATAAATAATAAAAATTATCAAATCATTTCATATGTTTCACTTCACTACAATAATAAATTATTAAAATCAAAAAGCAAGTATTTCCTAAAATGGATGAAAATGGTAAAAGTTTAGTTTTTGCATAAAAAATTCATACAAAAAGACATTCTGAATTTTAATATTGATAGCTTTTTTTTATTTTTTTACTGTTTGAGAGTCGTAATTTTAGAATTCTTTTTGAACCCTCAAACAAAATTTTAGAGGGAAATGGGAAACATTTATCAATAAAATTTTGTTAAGTGAGGCTTCATATTTTTTGGCAGTGATTATAATTAATTATAATTAAATTAAAAATCATTTAATTAAAATTATATTAAAATTTAAAACAGATTTTATCATTTAATAAAATTAATTAATTTAACTTTTATATACATATTTCCCGTCACTTTTATTTATAAATTAAGTTGTACAATTCTCCCTAAAACTTCACAAGTATCAAAATCCGCGTTTATTTTTGCACTGCTGCGGATTTTGAAGCGTTATTTACCGCGACATACGGTTTTATACGAGGAATTTTAAACGATATGCGGAATTATGTGCGGATCCTTGCCAATAGGCTAGCGTATTCAGGTACATGCTTTCAAAATCGCGGCAAATACCGCACTCTTTCTATCCGCACTTTTTTCCGCACAAAATAACGCTGCGGGAACGCGGTTAAAACCGCGCAAAAAACTGCTGCGTAGTCGTACAGCAGTTTTTTGCGCGGTTTTAACCGCGTTCCCGCAGCGTTATTTTGTGCGGAAAAAAGTGCGGATAGAAAGAGTGCGGTATTTGCCGCGATTTTGAAAGCATTAACGTATCAAAATCCGCGTTTATTTTTTTACTGCTGCGGATTTTGAGGCGTTATTTACCACGATATGCGGTTTTATATGAGGATTTTTAAGCGATATACGGAATTATGTGCGGATTCCTTGCCAATAGGGATTTGCTTAAATTATCCAATTCTGTGAGTTGCCAGCTGCCACAATAAATTAAATTTATTGATTTGATTGGTGAAGAATAAAAAAAAAAACGTAAGCAGCCATGCCGCATTACTGGAGCTGAGTTTTTAACTGGGGCTTGTTTTGATTTAGTAATAACCACGCTCAACCGTTCATCACTACAGGCCACACCCAATACCAAGTGTGAAAACCCCTACCCTATCCTTTCCAAAAACACTTAAGAAGTTCAATTTGACACAAATGTAGTATTTCTTGCCATGAAATAATCATGCGAACGCATATTTCTCAAATTATAACTATTTGAGGGTCCTCAAATTATCTTCAAATTTTGTAAATCCGCCATTTTGGATCCATTTTGATTCAAATTTAAGTGGTTATATTCTGGTCACAAACTAATCCTACACACAAAGTTTGACCATTCTAGGCCGATTTGGTGATGAGATATGGAAGATTCATGAAATTTCCTGCAGCAATTTCCCCTCCAAAAGCCGTTTTTTGCTCTAACTCCCCTCCAAAATCACTGAGAAGCTAAAATCAAAATACGTTTGTCACTTGGGCTCATTTTATCATATGACACAGCAATAAAAATTTTCGACCCCTCCTGTACCCCCACCACTATTTTAGGTTGGTAACCCCGCCTTCCCCCTCCAACATCATGTATGGAAGTGAATTCGGGATATAGTATACAACTTATCCCCAATAACCATATGAATTCATATTAATTACATTTTTACCAACTTGAGGCTCCTCAAGCTCTACTCAAAATTTTGATAATCCGCCATTTTGAATCCATTTTGATCCAAATTCAAGAGGTCATATTGTGGTCACCAACTAACCTCACACACAAAATTTGACCACTTTAACTTGATTTGGTGGGGAGATATGGAAGATTCAAGAAATTTCATGACTCAAAACTTCCTCAAAAAGCCGTTTTTTGATCTAACTCCTCTCAATATGCACTCAAGAAGCTGAAATTTGGATATGTTAGTATCCGTGACTCACTCTTTCATATGAAATCAAAAACAAAAATTTGAGCTATTTGCCCCTTCTCCAGCCCCCTCAAAATTTGAGTGATCCGCCATTTTGAAATTTATCGAAAAAAAAAAAAACTATTTTTGCGTATTTGCAAGAAGAGTTCCTCACCGAATTTTGAGCGAATTTTATCCACACCAGCCTGCGCAAAGTGAGTGACACAAAAAACGCAATTTTCTCAAAAACCGGTTTTTGCTAACTCGCCTCAGAATGCACTTAGGAAGCTGAAATTTAAATATGTTGGTGTCCGTGACTCACTCTTTCATATGAGATCAAGAACGAAAAATTTGAGCTATTTCCCTCTTCTCCAGCCCAACCTCAAAATTTGAGTGATCCGCCATTTTGAAAGTTTTCGAAAAAACAAAAAAAATACTTCTGCGCATTTTCAAGAAGAGTTCCTCACCAAATTTTAAGTGAATTTTATGAATACTCGCCGGCGCTACGCGTGGGGGAATAAAATATATATATATATAGATTTATATTTCCGAAAGGTGAGATCCAAAATATACATTTCGTGGAAAGGTGAGATCCGAAATCGGATCTCACCTTTCTTAGCGTGTATATCGAGTTTTTTGACATCAGGATACCATCAGGAATGCATTGCCCAATTTTTGCCCGGATCTCATCTTTCCACTTTTTCGGCCAACATATACGAAGTCAGTTCGACGTTTGTTTTGCAGAGAGCGCTCTACCAGAGTATATCTAAGTGTTACGTTTCGAAACAGATGAGATCCGCGCATTCGGCAACAACGCGGATCTCATCTTTCCGTTCCTTATATTCGGTATTGAATCACGAATGCGTTATACTTTAGGCAGCAAGACGTTTTGAAATAAAATCAAATTAAGTGTTTGTTATGAAATCAAAAACAGGTCTATTTTGCACTACCTTAAATTACTTAAAGATAACTCTTCCAGTTAGCAACGAGAAAATAATCGTGTGAAACAAGAGTCCGTTTACCAACTGTAAAATACTTTAAAATAAATTTTAAATCATTTTGTAAAAATTATTCATGTTGTTAAGACACTTTGACAAAATAAGCACTTTAAATATAAAAATAAAACAAGATTCGAGAAAAATTTTAAAGTCTTTAAACTTGAAGGTAATCTTTGAAAAACTAAAAATAAATTGAGATTCGAAAAAAAAACGCGAACTTTAAGCTGAATCTAAAGGAAAAAGAGAAGCAAAATTCAGGATATTTCAAATTTTGAGGTAATCTCTAAGAAAACTAAAAATAAAATGAGATTCGAGAAAAATGTCAAACCTTGAGGTTAATGCTAAAAATCATCATTTTTCGAAAAAAAAAAACAAGAAGAAATTGTAGAAAAATCAAGCTTATGAATAAAAAAATTAGATGCAAAAAAAAAACGAATCTTCTTGAATGGCTAAAATTCACATAAAATTGTTATTTTCAAGAAAAAAAGTTTTTCTTCAGTGTTGTTTTACGTATTTAATTTTAAAAACTTTTGACACAAAAACACTTTATTTTTAAATATCGATACTGTATTATTGCACTGAAAAGGTCTGTTTGCCGAAAACGCGTTATGTATCGATATTTAAAAATAAAGTTTTTTTGTGTCGAAAGCTTTAAAATTAAAAACTGTTATTATTTGCGAGAGCACGTGCTCACTTTGCCGGAAAAAATTAACAACCAGGGAGAAAAACAAGAAAAAAATTAAATATCAAGTTTTAAATACATAAAGCGAATACACATTTATACTGTCCCTTAAGGTAGCACCATATTTCAAGATGTCGAATTTTCATGCTCACTCCCCCTCAAGTTATTCATTTTGGACTCAAAATAAACCTTTAAAAATTTCATAACTTAAGAATAATATTAACACGTGTCGAGCGGAGCTTGAAGTTTTCCCATTTGTATTTATGCTTTTCTAAAGTCTCAAAAATTACTCACTATTAGCTGTTTTTCTTGACATAATTTACGCTATAAATCCTGAAATAAAAGCTGCAATTGTTCTAAAATGCCCATTTATTCCCTGAGGGGAGAGAGGTATTTCCTCAAAATTTGCAAAAATGTATAGAATTATAATTCTGGGAAAACTGCCATGCTATACAAATTTTAAAGAATTTACTTTACGAACAAAGTTTAACTTTTGTGTTTTATTTTTTAATTATTTTATTTTAAAAACTTTACTTTACTTTTTTCCATTAACTTGCCGTATTCTGCAACGAAGGCCAGAGGCGGTGTTTAGATTTTGGATAGGAGGTTGGTAGCTTTAAGGAATTTAAACAGGTTTTCTATTGTTGTTGGGTTGTTTAGGTAGCTGATTTGTTATATTTTTTTCGATAACTTCATATAGAATTCTTTTCAGAAAAATCAAAATTTTATTATATATTTCATTTTGATACACCTACTTGACCAAAAAAAAAAATTGAGGTGTGAATTCCATTTCTATATAACTTCAATATCTGAATCAGAGAACCTCTTCCTACTGTCTTAGATTATTTGAAAATGAAAAAAAAGTGAGCAGCCATGCCGCATCACTGGAGCTCACTTTTTAATCGGGGCTTGATTATATTTGGAGGTAATATTGTCAAGTGAACTTCTCAAACTTATAGCCCATATTCATCACCCCTTATCCGTACCAAAAACACCGAGAAGTTTAATCTGAAATATGTAGAATTTTTTGTCCTCCAAAATTGGAAAAGTTCATACTTTTCAGCTGCTTAAAGCTTCTCAAGCTTGACTCACCATTTACAATCGATTTCAACTTAAATTCAAGGGGCTCATATTTTGACACCAATCAAATCTACACACAAGGATTGACTCTTCTAGGTTAATTTGATGAGGAAATATGCGAGATTCATGAAATATCACATTGTGATTTCCCCTCCAAAAGCCGTTTATTTTCGTTTTTTCGTTTACTCCCACAAAATGTTGAGGACAACCACCCTCCTCATTCCGCTTCAAAATCACATGTGAAATTAGCATACAGCATACTTCTCATCGTTATTAATCATTCAAATTCATATTTTTCAAATCCTCGTTTTTTGAGACTCCTTAAGCTCTATTCAAATTTTGATAATCCGCCATTCTGGATTGATTTTGACCCTAATTCAAAAGGTCATAGTGCCAAACTAACCCCACACACAATATTTGAACTTTTTGGTTGATTTGATGAGGAGATAATATGAGATATTAAAGAAATTTCATAACTCAAAACTTCCTCAAAAAGCTGTTTTTTGCCCTAGATCCCCTCAAAATATACTTAAGAGGCTGAAATTTGGATATGTTAAAGTCCGCAACTTACTTTTTCGTCTGAAAAAGAAACGAAAATTTTAAGGAATTTGCCCTCTCTCCAGCTCCTCTCAAAATTTGTGAACCATTATTTTGAGGTTATTAAAAAAAATGATATTTGAGAAACTCCATAAAATGGCTCTAACCGTATTTTTAGCAAAATTCATGTAAATCACTTTCTGTGCACTTCTCCACTTTCCTCCCTACGTCTTTCATCAAATCCATGTTTTATACATGTATAGTTTATTCAATTTTACAAAAGTAGGCTGCATCGAAATTCACTTCTCACAATGAACGCATAAAAATTTTTCACATGTTCATCAAAATGCAATAATCGCTCAAAAAATAGAAAAAAAAATAGATATTTAATACGTAAATACTTGCTAGCCTACTGTCCACATGAACATTTGTCTCAAATAAAGTATACTTTATTAGATTTGAATAAAATAAAAAAAATACACGAAATTACCATACAATATTTATGGCAACGTTGCTGGATCTCGACTTATCGAAACGTTATCGTCAAAAATGGTTGTATATGTGTATAAGATCTCAGCTTTCCATACTTTACTTACGGATCTCACCTTGTTCAAAACTTCTCAAATAATTTATTTTAAGAATTTGTTACCCCTCTATGGTGGTTATGTATCAGATGCTATAAATAAGCAATTACCCTTCCTATATATTCCATAATTTGTAAATTTTGAGTCGGATCTCAGGTTGCCCAGTTTTTAATCGGATCTCACCTTGATAGATTTACGTATATATATATATATATATATACCAAAAAGTTGGACATTTGCCAGATGATTACAAATGGTCTGAAACGCAAAGATTTGAAGACCCCACCCTCCCCCGACCTTCCCTTCCCAAATCAGGTAGGCTGTAATAGCTATCGTTTTGTTAAAAACTCAGCTAAAAAAGGAAATTAAAAATATTATTTAGTGAAAAATTTGGTTATTCTTAGGTTTTGTGTAGGTAGGTAATGTCAAGTCAAATTCATCCTAAAGATAGGTACTTATAAGTAATAAAAACAAAGAATAAATGCAACAAAAAAATATTTAATAAAGAATAATTCTCATGTTTTTATGCGCAACGGCAAATTCTTCGATGATTTTGTCTAAATCTAGTGATTTGGCAATCGCTTTTTCTATGTACAAAACACACAAATCTGAGTAATTTTCTGGTTTCAACGAAAACATTTTTTGTATTCATTTAGAAGAGTTACGAAAGTTGATAGTGATTTGATGGATATTCTTTTCTCCTCTTCATATAGTTTTATAGTTTTTCGTAGAATCTTGAACTCGTGTTCCAATGTTTCAGTCTCTACTTGATACATTTTCGCGAAAGGTTCAATTTTCTCAAAATTTAAAAACTGAGTGACCAGGTGATATCGCTTCAACAGAACACATTAAATCTTCATTTTGAATGAAACGTTTACTCAATTCAGAATTCATTAAATCAAGAGTAGGAAGAAATACATGAGTATGAAAATCGTCACTCGTATTTAAAGTAAGACTTTCTAAAAATGGTAATTCTTCAGACACGACAAACTGCTGAAATTTAGCAGGTAACTTGCGTTTTCTTTTCGGTTGTTCATCATTGGTTGGAGTTGTTATATCGTGTTCTCGGCATAAATTTACACTTTCTGTGTAGATTTTATTAAAAAGTTCTTTTTCAGAACAATTTCTCGCTTCTTGCATGTCATCTTGCAGAGCTTTAACCCTTGAGTGGTGACATTGAGGGAATCCCCGCTCTTAACATGACTAGTATCTACGCCATCAGAGTAACGATAAGCAACCATCAAAACATTTGTAACTGCAATTACCTAGTTATAGGCGCACTGGCATATTCTTAGAATTTTTGTCACGTAAGTAGTGACATCGGGGAATCCCCGCTGTTGCGTTATTTGAAAATTATTTCTCCTAACATATAGTACTTTGCAAAGAGAACAAAAAAAGCTCAGTAAAATTGTGGTTTAACTGTGAAATTGAAGCAGTTACAGTCAAATGAAAATTTCAATGCGCTGTAGCTCCTTCAATTTTGCAGATAAGCCTCAGTGAGCTGTAAACGTTGAGTGAAATCATTTTTCAAGTAACATATTTTTTACACTGAATGGAAACCCGATATAAAATGTAAAAAAATAAGAAAATGTTTTCGCTTCTTATCCCATCACTAATTTATCAGTTATAATCGGATTGTAATCAACTAATTTCGTGCTCTCTAAATCTTCCCTCCAAAAATTTTAACTTAAAATTTTGATCGATTTAAATACTCAGGGCTTTGGATTTTTTCCTATCAAAATTACAATTTTAAATTTAAAGAAATTTGTACATTTCTTTGCGTTATTGGATCAAATATCTTCAACATCAGCTTACAAGGTGTGCTAAATCATAATAAGATATAGCAATCCAGTTGTAGCATGCTTCTCCATCTTCGACGTAAAATTAGCTTACTCTGGCTGAGAGAAACATGTAGGCTCCATCTGGTACCATCAATAGAGAATTATTTTCCTCGTTAAATTATCACTTTCATAACAATTAAAAAAAAAAAGTAATTCCTAAGCAAAATAATAAACAATACCCGATGTCGACGAAAATGAAAAACCAGAGGACAGTCAACCATTTATTAGATCTAATGATGGTACCAAATAGAATCTACACGCTCTTTTTTAATATGAATTTCAGTCATATTTTGTCGTAGAAAATCTGATTTTGAAAAATTATTGAAAAATTGCATTTCGTAAGTATTTCCTAATATATTTTTTTGGGATTTATGTTCATTCAAAGCTCAGAAGCTAAAAACTTCACACCTAACTCTTTAGATGAGGCAGTCTTCAAAATTACACCTCATCGAAGATCACGCATTGTGGATCTGCCGATTAGCATAAGACGATTTAGGTTTGTTATTATGCTGATTGGTGTTTCAACTTTAAGACGCTGTTCAGACGGTAGTCGGGTAATTTCAAATTGCAGGACTGCATGGCATTTTGGCTTTATTTGGGTGTTTCCAGCAGCGAGATTGTATTGTGTATTGGTGGTAAGGCCGGAATTACCGTAAAAATACATTCGGACTGTGTTTCTTTGAGTTGGTTAAACAGTTCTTCCCCGATGAAAGTGTATGCACTTCCACTGTCGACGAGGCAAGTTTCTTCACGCGTGCCAAGAGATAACGGTAGTAATGGCGGGTAATCTTCCGAGACATTACGATGATAATTCTCTAACTCATCGTCTCCTTCAATGTCGGAATCAAGAGTGTTGATTTCGTTGTTGCCGCTGGTTTCACCATGACCTTGACTAGTCACAGGCTGTTCGAATGATTTTAGTATTGTAGGCTCCTATCAGATCTTTAGGGTCAGCTAAAAAATCTGTAGTCTCCTTTATCAGTAGCGATTCAGGCATCAAACACTCGCCTTCCTCAGCACTATCACCTTTAACACTCAGTGATGGTACACAACTACTGATAACCTCGAGGCTTTACCGCTCAGCAGCCAGATGCGCACTCGATACTGACCTATCGAAATACACACCACGCCACCCTGCAGTTCCACCCCAATCACTAATCAATTCTAGAGATCGAAACTGTCATGTCTTCTTGTGACAAAAGTAACAGAAAAACTGGGACACGAACCATTGAAAGTACGCTGGCCTAGGTCCGACGTCTTATCGGTACCGATTTCACTCACACGAATTATCGAGAATTAAAAGTTGGGCATAAAAAAATAAATAAAAAGGAAAATAAAAGCCTAACCGCGACGGCACTCCGCCGCAGGTTCAAACATTCACGAAGGGCGCCACCAAGGTGCAGTAACAGCCACCATGGAACCGCCGGTCGAGTCGTTAAACCAATTTTTAAAATAAAAGGAAACCACAAGTCTAGGTTTAAGGACCAGTTGTAAAAGACTGGATCGAAAAATGTAAACAAATACTTTTATTGTTATCAGGGTGGTGATAGTCACTTAAAACCTGCTTAAAGAAATAAGATAAAAGATTGGAACCGTAACTCACCGACATAAGTCGTTACCAGCAATGAAAATCCTTTACGAAGTGATAAAATCCAGATCCGCGACCAAGTCGCATAATGCACTTCACTCACGGATAATCTTAACTAGGTTATAAACACGGAGAATTTTGAATAACAAAAAGAATAAAACCAAAGCGCGAAATTAAATATACGAAACATTTTTGAATTTGAATTGTAATCATAATTGAAATTAAAAAGCACTGAGATTAAAATAAAACGGTTACGAAATTTTTCCAAGTCCCAAAATTATTCGCGATGTATTTTACGCGATCCGAAAACACTATTTGTATTTTGAACGAGCAACGAAACGAGGTTAGTATGTTAAGAGCGAAATAATTGAACTGATTTGGATTTTCGTGTTGCTGAACGTTTGAGTTACAGTACGATCGTCATCGTAATTTTGTACAGTTCACGTAATCTAGTACGCATCACTGGCTGGAAAATTTCTCCCTTATAGCACAGCAGCTAGATGTTGACACCGAACTGGTGATACGCCAGCGTCGGCGCAGTAAGGGGTAAAGTAGACACGAGCCATTTCGTCCTGCGTTTGTAAATGGGAAGCCATCTTTTAGCACGCGTCTTAAGTACAAATAGGCATAGTACCTACTTTGTTACATGGTCGGGCTTTATTTGTCGCCATCGAGCAACGGCCATGGACCGGTAACGAAGGGAGTTGACCCCGCGTCCACCGCGACCTTTTCGGTGCGCTGAACAACTTAATCTAATATGACGCAACCACCGTCGCATCTACATACACGTACCCACGACCGTATTATAACCTAAGTATACCGACCGACTTTCGCCCTACTGATTGATCGGGTTGCCCTCAATTTTCCAGTTCTAATTTCTCCGAACTGTAAATTGGGGATATTTTCATTATTGGGGATCTTTTCATTTTTGGGGATTATTTTAGTTTTTAATTAAAGCCAAAATGAAACGGGAATGTTTAACCGATCATGCGAAGCGACTAAGGTCGCGATCGGTGAGGAATTTGCCCTCGGTGACTTTTCGAACCAAATTGGGCGGCCAAAAGCCCCAATCGGGCCCCACGTTGGGCGCTAAATTTAACATAACTACACTGCCAAACCCGAAGGTCCCGTATAGCTATGTAACCCTCCACGCAGGAGAGGGTTGTGTGGGAGCCACATGAGGGGAATGGTTCCGCCTGGCTAGGTATCCGAAGACCTACAACCTACACCTCCGATCCTAGCTTATGTTAATTTAAAAAGAAAAACAAGAGATTGTGACGAATGTCACTACAATCGAATTTATTACGTTAAGCCAAATTAACAACAAATTAAAAAAGGGGCGGTAGTCGACCTATAATGATAAATTAATATAACGATACAGTCACGTAAATTTTACTACCGGCTCCACATAGCTCACATGTAAACAGTTTACACTCCAGTTTGAGAACCACTCGTTTTTACACTCGCGATCCGCGGTAATAGTTTGGGCTAATGCCCCTTTGCGGGTTTACAGAAATCGCGGTAGACTTAATTCGCGGATGGTATCGGGCGTTTACCGAATAACGAAACGAGAAAAGAGAATTAATTAAAACGAAAACGGAGTTCGAAAAAGTTTAGGACTGCGTGTTCGATCAGATGAAAAACGGCAGTTGTGCACTGTAATATGGTTGAAAGCGGACTACCCTGGCCGTCATGTCTCCCAACCGACCACACTAGTTCCATTCCTATTTACGTGGAAGAGCTCCACCGATGACTCCGACAGGTATCATCGATGTAGGTACCACGATAGTAGGAACCGTGGTTCAATTTAGATACAGTAGAGTCGCTAATCGAATGTGGGTTTTTAATTTTAATTCCGCGACTCTACTTTCTTCCGAAAAATTGGATACCCCCCGAAATTGATATCACATAATTTTCACTGCGAATGTCAAAAAACTAGTCACATTTAAATTCGAAATCGCATCAATCGGATGATCTTGATCATTCTCAGTTTTGACTTTTTTTACCGATGCTTGAACGTTTTAAAAAAATCACTTATTTTCGTTCTTTTACTCATTTTAAAAATGAAACACTACTTTCTAGAATGACATTCAAAAAACCCGCAAATTCAAACATCTCTCGAAAATTTGAAAATAATAAGAACTCCACGTGTTTACCAAAATTTAAGCAAGATACCATAGAAGCAATATGCTCAACTGAACTTTCATATCGCTTTTTCAAATTTTGAAAATTATTCATATCACAAACACCATTTTTTGTCCAAATATTGTACTGATCTATGCTAAATAGCAAACATGGCCAGCGGAATAATTTCTGTAATTGCTGACAGCCACAAAGCCAGGAATTATCCTTATACCATTCAAAGCGAAAAGTACGAAAAAATTTTTTTATTTCCATCTCTTACCTCAGATTTCAAGTCTTTAAGTTCTGGTGTTGGTTTACCTGATTGAAGTATCAAATTTTTTTCACCAAAAGTTCTACTTTCAAAAGATCGAACTAACAGACTTTCAATGATGCAATTACATTCAGACATGATATTGTGTAAAGAAAAAAAAATCCAAATTGAGAAATTTCACATAAAGTAAAGCACGCTGTACGGTGTACGCACATTCAAATCATAAATAGAAAAGTAACGCGAAATGATTGAAAATGGATTAACCACCAGATCAAGGTTGTCTGTTGTCTTTTCAGTTTACTCCCCTCATTCCCCTCTGGGCAGACACGACAACGTGGAGTCCCGGCTCGTGCCTGTACAGACTGTTGTGTATGTAATTGCAGCGTTCCATTACATATATAATCCTCATTTTTAGCGATTACTGTCTCACAACTCTCACTCAAATATAGCGTGCAAACACGATAGTTTTAATTTTTTTTTTTGCATTTATGGAATAGGAATATCTTTTTCAGATATAAAACAAAAGAGAAATAAACATGAATTTAGATTTAAATTTTTTTTTTTTATTTTACACACCATAATAGAAGAAGAAGCATAAATTATTAATATAAATTAAAAATTCGTAAAAAATTCGTATACGCCTTTTGGTTTCTATTACTATTTTAACACGTGTAGTCGCTCTGGCGGAGGGTTTACAAGCGAGACAACGAACCAGGCCGAACGCTAAACGAATACGCACGAACACCACGTTACCTAGCTTTACTCTGTAATCGCATTTCAAGGGGGATTCGGGAATACGATTTTTGCCTTATTTTCTCATATAATTCATTTTTTTTCTGAAATTTTTTTGAAGATACTACAACATATTGGAAACTAGGGGGCTTCGCCCCCTGGGCCGCTCCGCGGCCCCAACCCCTGACGGGCTGCTCCCTTAGCTCATGCTGCTCTATCTCTCGCTTCGCTCGAGATAAATTCTCTTATTTGAATAATTATAACATAGGAAAATCATTCTCTCACCCAATTTCTGCTGAAAAACAAACATTCGGGAACTATAATTAAAAAAAAAAATCCAACTTCACCCCACTATTGCGAACTATAACCACAAATAAACACACAAATATAAAAGTTCTATAAATAAACATGACCACACATGTATTTTACAACTCCAATGCACAAATATAAAATTCACCCTGTTACTCCCGAACGAAATTCTCCCCTATCTATAAGAAAACCAATCAATTGTTGACACTACCTTTATCAAATATCTATCAAAAAATTCTATTTTTATCTATGTATAAAAACTTTTTATGTTTTCTATTATTTTCATTGGTAAAGCACTATTATGTAATTCGGAGTCAACCAAGCCATTAAAATTTTATTACGACATAAAAAAGTTCAGTATGAAAGGAATTTATTGTATATAAGAGTGCAGGTATTTCCATTCAACCACAAATTTTTATAATTTAAAGTACGATGTTAACAATACATTTTTATTCTTTCCCTGGTAAAGTACTTACTGTACCTGCGCTCCTCAATACAATAGCTTCCTTTCCAATTCGTTGTTGCCCTTTTTTTCCTTCATGTATACCTGCCATTCAAAACAATTTTATGACTTTACCCTAGCACACATAGAAGGCATTTATTAAAATTTATTGTCCCCTATATCTCTTTGTATACCTGAAGATACTTTCTTCTATTCATGCAAATATGCGTCAGATTTTGTTTGTGTATTTTTTCAACCTTTTTTCAGAGTGCGCGCGCATCTCAAAACCGATTTCATTTTGATTTTAATGTATAGATAGATTATATGATATGTATTCCTAGGATTTTTTACCAAAAACTGTCAACTTGGAAATAATTTTTTTTTCTCTCTTTTTCCAACTGTAAACGGCGATTACAGCGATTACATTGAATAACCTCCACTGGATTATCATCATTTTATTTACTAGATTTAGTTGTTTTACTACTAAAGTTCAAAAAAATATGGAAATATTACACAAAAAATTAAGTAAAAACACAACTTTATTTAGAAAGTTTCGACTACTTTACTCCTTGAGGTAAAAATTTAAAAAAGTAGACTTTTTTCCTTAGTGTAAAAAAATGACGACGTTATACTGCTGTCTAAAAAACTCGCTCTAAAGAGCATTTCTTTTTTTTGGGTGGGAGGAGAGGTAGAAACAAGTACAAAACGCATAGTTTTTGTACTTCAATTGGAATTGATTGAAAAAATCATTCGCATTTCAGCATTTCGTAAACAAGAAACAATCGAACAATGGCAAGTAGGTACCAAGTATTGTAAAAGTGTGATGCGCCCAGGACGCATCAAACTAAAAAAAAAAAAACTTTTTTGGCTTTTAGAAAAGAATTTCTGTCTATTCTACCCATTGTACACATTTTACGTTCAAATGTAAAATAAATATTCTACGTATAAACTGGCATTTCTGATGCTTAGGTTCCGTTTTCCAGGTGCATTGATGGACAGACGCATAGATAGATAGACAGACAGACAGACCATAACATGTAAATTAATAGTGTTGGGAATAATCCATTATTTGAGTAATTGATTAATAGAATTTCGATTATTCCAATATTCTATTAATCGGATCTAGATTATTGAAATAATCGATTATTAATCGATGAATTGATTTTTTTATATTGTCTGTACTCTGTAGTTACAAAGTTTACAAAACACAAGTGAATAAAAGATAAAATAAAAATTTACATTACTTCAAATTTTTTCTATCGATTTTTTCAATCTCTTGAAAGTTTTTCTCGAAATCTTTTACAATCAAAAATTTTTTATAAGATTTTTCTATCTATTTTGAATTTTTTTATCGATTTTTCAGCATTAGAAATTTTTTGCACCCAAAATTTCTTCAGATGTTTTATCAATTTTACACTTAATCTAATTTTTTTCAACCTGAAAATTTTTTCTTCAATTTTTTGCCAACTTTGAAATTTTTTTCAATAAAATTGTGGCGTTAAAAAATGTTTCCAAAGTTCAAATAAATATTGACTTTTTGAAAAAATAAATATAATTGAAAATAATTTTGAAAAAAGCATTCAAATTTGAAACAAAACTAAGATTTTTGCTTGAGAAAATATTGAGAAAAATTTTTGGCTAGAAATAAATTTTGAGAAAATCAGAAAAAAGATTTGAGTTAAAAAAAATCCTGGAGATTTAAAAAAATTTGGAAAAAATTTGGAGTTGGAAAAAATATTTACACTTTGAAAAATCCCAAATTTCGTTTTTTTTATGCTGTGTTCAATTATAATAGAAAAAAAAAACTGTTAATTTGAATTAATTACAAAAACAAAATCATTTATTCAAAAATGAGAGTATTTATACCATGTCGCAATTCTTATTTAAAAAACAAGCATATTTAGGGTATGCGATAAGAGAAGATTTTATCGTATTATTGAAATGTTTTCACAAAATGATCATTTTTAAATAAAAAGTTTTTTTTTTTCCATAAATATCAGAGCATTATTGAAAGAAAAACTGAAAATTGGCTGATTAATCGATTACCAATTTCATAAAGTAATTGATGAAATAATCGAATACTTGTAGTAATCGATTAATCGATTCTTCCGATTATTTTTACCTTAATCGATTATTTATCTCCCAACAATATAAATTAAAATTAGGCAGCTGCCACTGCTCACTAAGCCAATAATCCACCGATTTTTTTCTGTGCATTGTATATCTGCTATATGTCTGTACTTTTGTCAACTCAAGTTCAATTTTGAAAAATGAATAAAGGAGGAAAAGGAAAAAGATACAAAGTGCAGTGTTGCTTGTGTGATGAAATTTTTAACGACGACTACAAAAAGAACATGAAAAAGCTGCGCATGACGACGCTCATTCATGCCTAATTCTTTTGTAATTTACACCATTTCTCAAATTTAAAAAAAGAAACGAAAATTCGTAAATTTTGTCAAAAAATTTGGGAATTTCTATACAAAAAGTTGGGATTTTTTCAAAATTTCCCCCACTCCCTGAAAAATGACTTAGTTTCGCTCCTGAGTTCTATTTCTCCTGTGCTACTTCCTATTTCAGAAAATTTTTCAAAATATAGATTTAAGACAACAAATCAAAATTGTTGTCTATAACTTAAAAATTTTTAATGAGGTAAAAAAAAAAAATGGTACAAATGATACGAAAAATAATAATGTAAAAAATGATGTGAATCAACTAATAACTATACATTCGACAAGTGTACGTTGAAGTGAAAAGACGTGTTCAGTACTTTCGTAGTAACGTCTAATATCGAAGTAGTTGATTGTATCTAGATATATGAGGGACGTTCAGAAAGTAAGGTTCCCTCTCTTATAATTCCGGTAATAATGGACTGATCCGGTTGGGTGTGGTCTCATTCAGTAACTAAAAGGGTCTAGAATACATTGACATCCTGTTTTCATTCCTAGTTTGTTTTAAGAAGTGAATACATTCGATGAGCGAGGACAAGTTTTTAAAAGTAGCGTCCGATGTGGAGGTGCGTTCGGTAAATCGTTTTTTACAGTTTAAAAAAATTTCTCCTATCGAAATCCATCGCGAATTGAAATTTGTATATGGAGATAACATAATGTCCGTTCAACATGTTCGAAAGTGGTGCCGGTGATTCGACTAAGGGCGAGAAGAGATGTCAGATCTCACACGCTCCGGTAGGCCTAGCGTAGTGAATGACGACTTGATCCGGCGCGTGTCAGATCTGCCATCTCTTCTCGCCCTTAGTCGAATCACCGGCACCACTTTCGAACATGTTGAACGGACATTATGTTATCTCCATATACAAATTTCAATTCGCGATGGATTTCAATAGGAGAAATTTTTTTAAACTGTAAAAAACGATTTACCGAACGCACCTCCACATCGGACGCTACTTTTAAAAACTTGTCCTCGCTCATCGTATGTATTCACTTCTTAAAACAAACTAGGAATGAAAACAGGATGTCAATGTATTCTAGACCCTTTTAGTTACTGAATGAGACCACACCCAACCGGATCAGTCCATTATTACCGGAATTATAAGAGAGGGAACCTTACTTTCTGAACGTCCCTCGTATGTGATATTGATACGAAACTGTGCATGTAAGTCGTTATCTTATCTCGTTATATTTTCGCGGTGTGAAGGTACGCCTTCGCAAACAATACAAAAATGAACAGTTCAAACCTCCAAACTACATCCAACCCTACCAATGGAATCCAAAAAAATAATATCGTATTTAAACCATCTAATTCTTCGAAATCATATGCTGCTAAAGTAGGCTCAAGTATTAGCCGAAAGAAACAGGCCATTGTCTTTCCGTCTGACGAAACCATTTCCATCAATGAATTCATCTTAGCTGTTGGAACAATTATGGGTCCAAAAAGCATTATTTACGCTTCAAAAATATCTCAAGGACGTGTATGTCTATACCTTAAGGACGAAGAAATGGTCAATACCTTCCTCAATACCCACTAAGGTAAAATAATTATCCACAATAAAACTTTTATAGGTCGAAAACTGATCCAGTCGTCGAGAAAACTCATTATCTCAAACGTCTTTCCGGATATTACAAACGAATGCCTCAACGAACTTTTAAAATTTCTGGAAATCAAAACCAATTCTCAAATCTGGGAAATGAAAGTAACGGTGACAGATCCTAAGTATGACGTTCTGAGTTTTAGACGACAAGTATATATTGATGAAAATGATGTACCAAAAGTGCCAGGCTCATTTCTAGTAAACACTGATGACGAAATCTTTCGTATATTTATGACAATCGAAGATTTAAAATGCTTCGTTTGTCACCAAAATGGACACATTCAAGCACAGTGCCCACATTTGCTTACAAACGAATCCATTCGTGAAGAAGTTTTGACCCCGATGGAAGACAATTCTGTAGAAACCCTTGAATCTGAAAACAACGATACCTTGATAACCCCTCCTCCCCCTTGTCAAAAAGATATCCCAACAAACGAAACACAAGATAAACAAGTTGCTGCTGAGCCAAAACCCGTTAAAAGAGCACTATCTTCTACTGATACATCATCGCTAATCAGTGAATCCCCTCCTACCAATGCCTCCCCTACTAATAACCAAGATGAAGACGATACGAAAATCCCAGAACAAAAGAAAAAATCGAAAAATAAAAGTCGTACAAAAAAACAAAAAACTCTAAATATGGAACCAGTTTCTATTAATGAACTTCTTAAAGCTACAGAAGAAAATTTTGAGAAGAACAAACATAAATATCCGATGACCTTCAATAACTACAAAGTTCTCCTTGATATGACGAAATCAGTAGAAGACCCGCTACCAACGATATTACAAGTTACAGACGATATTCCAGGAGTGATTAACATGTACAAAGAAAATTACAAATTTTTAAAAGATAGAAGCACGAAAATCCGTTTTACAAAGCTGATTAATAAGCTGGGTAACAAAGAGGCTATGATGGAGGAGGAGGAGGAAGGTAGTCAAGACGACTTCATGTCCGTAAGTTCGGATAATGAAGGCAAATAGTCATGTTTTTAATTCAATGGAATTGCAATGGCCTATATAGCCATTTAGATGAACTTAAACTTCTAATTTCAAAATTTCGTCCCAAAATACTCGCGATCCAAGAATCCCATTTTCGACCAAAACATAATTTTTCCGTTAAATCATACAAAGTTTTTCGATTTGACTTCCCAGGAGGAGAGCGATCCTGCGGAGGAACTACAATTCTAGCTCATGAAAACCTTTCCCCCACCTCTCTTCACATAAATACTGATAATCTCCAAGTAAACGCTATTTCTATAAAATCACCAGAATTTCGTAACGCTCCTTTAACCATATGTAATTTTTATGTACCCCCCAACCAGATGATAATTACTGAACAATTAGAAAATATTCTTAAGCAGTTACCTAAACCTTTCATAATAACTGGTGATTTTAATGCGCATAACCCTATGTGGGGATCGCAATTCACAAATAATAGAGGAAATGTGCTACATAAATTCATATCTGCTAAAAAAACTTCTAAAAAGCAAAGGCGTCAAGTTCAAAACCATTCTTATGTGTACGTATTGAAAAAAAAAAAAAAAAAAAAAAAAAATTCTCGATACAAAATATTATGATACAAGCCCACAAATCAAGTTCTCCTCCTTTTCCCATAGAACTTGACGGTCGTCATTAACGAAAACATCACACATAGGTATCGAAGTACGTGAAGGTCATACGGTTCCCATCAATACGCCAAAACAAAATGTTGTTGCTCTTACATGAAATCATTCCAAGTTACGTATTACTGCATTAGGTAATACATAATGTGCATACTCCGACTAATACACAATACAATACATACATAACTGTTTGCAATTAGTGCAACATTGAAAACATATCCATTTAACATAAATAAATCATTAAAAAATCAAAATATTAATTATCAATGCATTCACTCTGGCAAAAATGCAATGTATGATAATATCGTCGAATACTTTACCGAAAATGATACATTTTAAGTAATATTGTAATACACAGGTACAACAATCCTAAAATAAATGACGACCGTCAAGTTCTAAGGGAAAAGGAGGAGAACTTGATTTGTGGGCTTGTATCATAATATTTTGTATCGAGAATTTTTTTTTTTTTTTTTTTTTTCAATACGTACACATAAGAATGGTTTTGAACTTGACGCCTTTGCTTTTTAGAAGTTTTTTTAGCAGATATCATATGTTTTTTTTGAACATAATAATTAAATATTAATTGAAGAAGAAATTTGTTTTTAGTTTGTAATTAGACACGAATCGCAAAAACTGTAATATTTATATTTGTTTGTGTAATGCGTCCATTGGATCACATTAATAGTATTTTTTTGAAGTAATCATTGAAATTTAAATTGAAGAAGTTTGATGGCATTATTGCATTACAATTCCATCCAATTTATAAAATTAAACATTTAAAAAATGATAATGCTGGTGATAAGGAAAATAATTTTGTTATGAAGTACGCAACCACTAATACGCTTTCTCTCAAACGCCAATAAGCGTTTCCTATACTTCATTCACCCTTCTCCACACCTACTTAAATTAATAATGTCCGATCCATACAAAGAAGTCTATGCATTTCCCCTATTCTAATTTCTCCTTTCGCGGCTTATGCTTTACCCCTATTTCAATTTCCCCTCTTGTGCCTTTTCGAAAATTTTACAATTTTTGCGCAAGGCTACAGAAGGCCCTAATCAATCAAATGAGCTGAAAATCGGTGGATCTATTGCGAGTGTATTGTAGAATATTCCTTTATACTTTTCATTTCACTATCGCAATTTTTAGTGCCTCTTTGACGTTTGCTCTCTTGTGCCTTTTCGAAAATTTTACAAATTTTGCGCAAGGCTACAGAAGGGCCTAATGAATCAAATGAGCTGAAATTTGGTGGATCTATTGCGAGTGTATTGTAGAATATTCCTTTATACTTTTCATTTCACTATCGCAATTTTTGGTGCCCCTTTGAGGGGGGAGAAGGGGTAAAAGGGGGCCGATTTGGAACCACACAGTTACATTCCCTACTTCACTTCATACAGACGAGGCATACGAAATTTCACGTCTCTACCTTCATTAGCATTGGAGTAAACTCGGTGAACTCAAAAAAAAAGTTGACCTAAAATCTCGTTAAATCGCTTAGTTGAGAGGCTAATAACTCGACGAATTTTTATCGTACAGTAATTATGTATAGCTTGTTTTGAAGCTCTCGACGAGATCTTTAAAATAAGCTATAAATATATCCATTACAACCCATACTTTTGGTAAAAATTGCATACACGCTATAGAGTAAATCCTGTTCACAGAATATAAGCAGAGTCGGCCGTTTGCTCGTGCGTACGGGCATTTTCATTCCTTTCCATGGCAATTTGGTTGCGTTTTGAACTTGACTCGCAGAACGACCGTTCTGCCTGATATCAGAATGATGTATTTCTCCTCAATACTGGTCGAAACACGCATTTTAATATTTCAAATGGAAAATTTTCGTCAATAGACCTTACCCTATGCTCTCCAAATATTGCGCATAAATTGAAATGGCTACCCGATAACGACCTACATTTCAGTGATCATTTTCCAATATTACTCCAATTAGTCAACCCTTTACCCGAACTTCAATCGAGACGAATTCCAAAATGGTTAATAGACCAAGCAAACTGGAATAAATTTCAAAGATCACTGAATATCCCTAATATCGACAATCACCAAGCGACTGACTACATTCAAATACTAACACAAGCTATTTTAGAAGCTGCAAATAGTAGTATACCAAAATCTTCTTCTAAAAATTATTCCAAACAAGTCCCTTGGTGGTGTCTCGAAATCAAAACTGCTATTATTTCTAGGAAAAAAGCTCTCCGTAAATTCAAAAAAGTCCCTTCTCTTGAAAATTTAATTGATTTTAAAAAAAGAAGAGCACAAGCTCGACTCCTAATCCGAACAAAAAAAAAACAGTCATGGACAAAATTCATGGAAAATATTACCCAAAATTCTTCAATTAAACAAATATAGAGAAATATTCTTGCCCTAAAAGGTAACTCCATTCCAGTATCTATCGAATATATAACTCGGGATGGAAATATTTTATCCACCCCCGACGAGATAGCTAATTGTTTAGCAGATCAGTTTGCTCAAGTTTCTTCTGATAATAGCTATAATTCTTCCTTCCAATCAAAAAAAAACATCCAAGAAACTATTCTCATTAACTTTGATTCAAATAATGAAGAAAATTACAACTCCCCCTTTTCACTTTCGGAATTGCTACATTGTATTAATAAAATGAAAAAAAAAATCATCGCCAGGCCCAGATGATGTTCATCCTGGCATGTTAATAAATCTTCCTGAAACTGATACAATAAAATTGCTAGCAGCATTTAATAAACTTTGGAAAACTGACTCATTTCCCGACTCTTGGAAAATAGCTACCGTAATCCCTATTAAAAAACCCAATAAAGATTCACACCTTCCATCCAGTTATCGCCCAATATCTTTAACTAGCGTATTATGCAAACTAATGGAAAGAATGGTAAAAAGTCGCCTTAACTGGTACATTGAAGAAAAAAACGTTTTAGATATTTCCCAATCTGGCTTTAGAAAAAATAGATCCACCTTAGATCACCTCCTTACCCTACAACAAGATATTTTAACGGCATTCCAAAATAAAGAACATCTTTATGCTATTTTTTTTGATATGGAAAAAGCATACGATAAAGCTTGGCGCTATAAAATTCTACAAATCCTTCACTCGATAGGAATTAGAGGACATTTGGCAAATTTTATTAAAAACTTTTTATCTAATCGAAGCTTTCGAGTACTCGTAAATGACACCTATTCATCATTGCACTCTCTTGAAAATGGTGTTCCTCAAGGCTCAGTTTTAAGCCCCACATTATTCATCCTATTAATCAATGAAGTCTCCAAAATTATTAAACCCCCAGTATGTCTTCGAATGTTCGCTGATGATATTAACATTTCAATAAGATGCAATAATCCAAATTCTGCCACAATAATTCTCAAGAATCCCTAGATCAACTGCAAAAATGGAGCAACGATTATGGTTTGACCTTTTCTGAAATAAAAACTCACTTTGTTGATTTTAACCGTAAAAGAAAAAACCATGAATATCCTCACCTTACTCTAAACCAAAAAACACTCATACGTGAAGATCACACTAAATTCCTAGGACTCACTTTTGACCAAAGATTAAAGTGGAATATCCACATTCAAAACATTAAAGCAGAAACCTCAAAACTACTCAACATTCTTAAAATTATTAGAAATCCCAACCATAATCCAAATAGAAATCTCCTTATTAACGTATTCAGGGCCTTAATACGAAGTAAAATTGATTACGGAGCTCCTGCTTTTATAACTGCCTCAGAGTCTACATTAAAAACATTAAATTCTATTGAAAATGAAGCTATACGAATATGTATTGGAGCACTAAGATCTTCCCCTATTACTAGTATATACTGCGAATCGTCACAATTGCCTCCCACATATCGTAGAATGCTAATATCTAACCGATACTCAACTTCAGTGTTTAAAACTAACCAACACCCTATCAAAAAAAGAATATCCACAACCCATAAACAATTAATCCATAAACCAATTTCAGAATTTATTTCCTTATTAACAGAAAATCAAGCTTCAGAAATTCTATCATGGAATAATAATATCAAAGAAAATACGCCTCCGTGGCTTAAAAAAATCCCACAAATTAACTTTAATCTCACAAATTTTCCAAAGTCACAAAATCCTAACATAATAATCAAAAGTAATTTAAATGAACAACTCTCACACTTCAAAGACCACATTTTGTGTTTCACCGATGGCTCAAAAAAAACATCATATTCAGGATACGCATTTTCGGTAAAAGAAAAAAATTTCAACTTTCAAATTCCCAACTATTCCTCCATTTTCACCGCTGAAATTACGGCCATACTACACTGCATCTATTATATCTCTGAAACTCACTCAACTGAAATTATTAAAAAATACCTTATATTAACAGACTCACTGAGCTCCCTTCTAACAATTCAAAAGCCCTTTAGTGACCACCTTATCGTGAAAGAAATACTTAATCTATACCAAATGCTGGAAATAAGTCACATTCAAATTAAATTCATGTACGTCCCAAGTCATACCGGCATAACTGGAAATGATGTAATAGATAATTTGGCTAAAAACGCGGTAATAATGTCCCCGATCTTTATCCCAATCCCTAAAGACATTCAAAATTATGTAAAAACTTTAGTTTATAATTTATGGCAAGATTCATGGTCCCAAAATTTAACTAATAAACTCTTCGAACATAAAAAACAAATAACTCCTTGGAAATATCTCTCCCAACTTAATCGATTAGAAGAAGTAAAAATTACAAGACTACGTTTAGGGCACACCAAAATTACACATAACCACCTATACCAAGGAATTAGAGAAACCCCAAATTGTTCCTTTTGTAATAAATCCCCTATAACCTCCCAACATTTACTCTTTAAATGCGACTCCTTTCGATTAATCCGAACCACCCTAAAAATTCAAAACACCACTATTGAAGACGACCCTCAACAACTACAAAAAATTATACACAGTGAGTAACATAAATATTTGGACATCAATAAAATAAGTAAATTAAGGTGGAAAAAACGGGTAAAAAATAGATTATTAATGAAACTTTCTTTATGATATTTTAAAATGAATACTCCAGAAGACAAATATGGAAACACCAAAAAAAGAAATAAGAAAGTAAAAAAAGTGGAAATTTAGACGCAACATAAACATTCGGATAGCGCGTATACTCGCGTCGCTTATAGCCTTTGGGGTTTTCCAAAATCGCGTAAATCCGCGTAACCGCGTGTAGCGTTGCGCAAGTTGTAACAGTGCACCGCTACCGCGCGTAAGCTTCGCGAATTTTCGTCTTAAATTAACGAATTTTCCTTTTAAATTAAACAATTTTTATGATTTATTTTTAAAAATGTGCCGAAAGTCAAAAAATACTTCTTTCGATAAACGTCAACTTGTAGTTTATCATCACGCTATCGGAAAAAGTGGTGATAAAATTGCCCATTTATTAAATATGCCTCGCAGCACGGTTTACGACATAATTAAGCGCTTCCAAAAGGAAGATAGGATAGATTTTAAAAAACCACAAGGAAGGCCATATAAACTTTCAGAACAGGATAAACGTTTTATTGGGAGATCAGTCGCGAAAAATCCAAAAATAAGCGCTCCAAAAATTGCAACGGAATTAAATTCAAGGTGTAAAGTGAAAGTTTCAAGCCAAACGATACGTCGTGTTCCGGGTGCAATTCTCGTACTGCAAGACGTAAGCCCCTGATCTCTAAGGTAAATAGAAAAAAGCGTCTGGAATTCGCAAAAAAATACGTGTATGTTGACGAAAATTTTTGGAGCGATGTCATTTTTAGTGACGAGTCCAAATACAACATTTTTGGAAGTGATGGAAAACAAAGAGTATGGAGAAAACCCAACACTGAACTCGAACTAAGAAATTTAAATCTTAACGTAAAACACGGCGGTGGAAGCGTTACGGTTTGGGGCTGTTTTTCAGCAAATGGGGTCGGTTCGTTAGTATTTATTGATGAAATCATGAACGCGAAGTTATATATCGACATCTTGAAAAAAAAAAAACGTCAAAATGCGGCAAAACTAGGGATAATTAATTCATTCAAATTTTACCAGGACAATGATCCTAAACATACTGCCTATAATTCGAGGTCGTGGCTTCTTTACAACTGCCCCAAAGTTCTTGATACCCCACCTCAATCTCCAGACTGTAATCCTATAGAAAATTTATGAGATTATCTTGAAGATAGAGTACGGGAAACCCCAATTTTAAATAAAGAGCATTTAAAAAAACGGTTACAAGAAGAATGGTGTAAAATTCCGCTGGACTACATTAGAAATTTGATTTTTTCAATGCCGAGAAGATTAGAGGCCATAATTAAAGCTAAGGGAATGCATACGAAATATTAATTTAATAATAATTTTAAAAAATATATGTCAATTAATGAATTTTATTTTCAAGTCCGAATGTTTTCGTTGCGTATGAATTTATTGTTTTTTTAGTTTTTGAGGCTGTGATTTTTTTTGTTTTAATTTTTTTTTCTTTTTTAATTGATCTATGATAAGAAGTGATTTTTTTAATTATAATAAAAAATTCGACGCGAATAAAGCATTTTGAACCATTCTTTTCCACCCTTATTTACTCATTTCATCGATGTGCGAATGTTTATGTTACTCACTGTATATTTGCGATTTTTTTTTCAACGATCTTTTAATGGGCGTAGAGATTTTTCAATGAATGTGCCGCGTGTTTGCGCCATCTCAATGGTTTTCCTTTCTCCTTTCACCCTCGGTACGCTGTCCGCGGCCTGTTGTAACTAACAACCTTTCTTTTTTCCCCATTTCTACACGTAATCCTCGTTCCCTTGTCGTGAGTCACGAACGCGTTCCTTTTTACTATACCGCCGGTCAACGCACTCAAAAAAACTGGTTTCTTTGGCTCTTAGCTTTTTCCTTCCCCTAGCGCCAGCGTTAACAACCCTGGTAGTTGGCAACATCAATAAACTAGAAGAGGTTATCCAGAAACCCGTTTTACGCGAAAAATGGAGAGTCACGTCCCTCTTTTCCCCACCGAAATTGTGACGTCACTCGGAAGAAGATTTTCAACTATACTTATGGCGCAAACATATTTTTTTACAGTTTTTTCATTTTTATGACGAAACCATGAACTTTATAAAAAAGTTGAAAAGGACGCTATCTGATGGTTTTTTTCTTTTTTTTTTTTAGTTAAAAATCAAGTGATTTACGATATAAAATATTACTGTGTATGTGTTGTTTTTTTCTTTTTAAGCAAATAAATCGGATTTACAAAAATTTTGAAGACGACTTTATTGGAAAAAAATAAAAAATTCCATTTAGTAAAATGACGAAAGAAACTGTTGAAAAAAATACAGTTACTGCAATTTTTTCCATTTCATCTATAACTTTTAGATATGAAGCTTCATATTTATATGTACTATTTGTTAAAGGAAAAAGTCGACGAAAATTTTAAAAACTAATTATCTTTAAAGGAAAATGCGAAACATCACTTCGTGAAATGAAAAAAGAACTGCAATTTTTTGAATTTTCTTCCCTTTATTTGCAGGAATTATTTGTAACTCGTTCTCAAGAAGTTTTTTTTTTACTTTCATTTTTTTTTTCACGAAAAATTCTGAATGAAGTTTATTACAATAAACTGAAAAAAACAATAAAAATTGAAATATACAATCATACAATTTTGGAAATGATTACGTTTCTTAAATTATGACGAAAAATCCGTTCATTAAGGGAAATATTTCAAATATGCAAAATCAATATAGGTGTCTTCAGAAAGGATTTTTTGATGAGAATATCGTTCTACAATCAATTTCTATCAGTTTGCGACAAAATTCGCTGAAAATTGAAAAGAACGCTCCTCAAGCAATAAAATTTTATCCTTGAACAATTAATCAAATTACAAAAATAATCAATTTGTAGAAATGTTATTTTTTATTTTTTTTTTCGACAAATTTCTAGCCACTATTTCGAAAAGTATATGTTTAGAAAACGTGAAAAATAGGCAAGTTTATAACTTGCAGATTATAAAATTCTTTGTTTCTGCTAAAAGAAAGTTTAAAATTTGCCACCCCAAAAATTTTATGGATGGAAATTGAGTTTTTTTTTTTGTTTTCAAATTTTTCAATAAATTATTATGCCTACTTCCTGTAGGATCCAAAGCTGCCGAAATAATAAAAAAAAGAACCCGGAGCTACACTTTCATAAATTTCCTAAAGATAAACCAATCTGCGATTCATGGGTACTAGCATGTCGCAGGAAAGATAAAATCAACACAACTTCAGGTCACTATCATTTCTTTTATTAAATAATAACTTGCATTCCAATAATTATAATCACAAAATGATTGTAGCGAGAATATGCTCAGAGCATTTTTTTCCTACTGATTATGAGCGAGATTTGAAGACCGAGCTTCTAGAACTGAAACAAATAGAAAAATTACGTAAAGTAGCTACTTAGATATAAGCATTTGTTATTCACTTACCTTAAAAAAACTGTTATTGTCTGTTTCTTGAATAATCTTTTGTTCTCGTTCCTATTATTAATCATTAATACGAAAATTGGAAAATATAAAACAAAGGCATAAGAAACTGAAATAAAATTACAGAACTCTGATAAGAAATTGAATAAAATTATATACATTTCACTATATTCATCATCACACAAAACATTGAATTTTCAAGGAATCACTTTCGTTTTTTTTTTAACGGATAGCTTCTCTTATCCTCTAAAAATACAGCAATATTAAAAATTCATTTACTTTACAAATTATTCACAAAAATTAAAAAACTATAAAACTATACTGTTTATTCACATTATTCAATGCAAAATAAACGTACTAACTCGTTTACCTACATTTCGGCTTCTTCCGGGTGACGTCACAGAACAGTCGATGGGCGAAACCGAAAATAATTACCTACCTACTGGTTTCTGGGTAACCTCTTCTAGTTTATTGATGTTGGGTAGTTGGTAGATCTTAAGATGAGGCGTTCAGTATAGCGCAAGGTACTGTTTGTTAGCGCCTGTGCGTGAACTTGGTTTTTATGCAATGTGTATTAATAGTTCAGTATTCGTTCGCGTATCTTAATACTGTTGTGTGTTGTTTTTTAAATTTATTTTTTTTAAATGTATCGTCACGTGCAGTGGATTATTGTAAATGTATATTCTCCCGAAAGTACGCCTTGAGAAAATACATAATTTAGTTTCATATCCATGCTACACCTCTGAGTTATGTCGCAAAAAACAATTTAATTAGATGGAAAAGTACAATATAAAAAATTAAAAAACATAATTATTATGTGAATATACAAGAAAATTTATTTGATTTAAATCAAACATAACAGTATTACATAATGAAAAAAAAAATGTGAAAACACCATTCAACGATGCAAAACTAAATACGACGAATTTTTTTTTCTTACAAAATTCGCAAGAAATATTGGCTTTTACATTACTTGTAGCATGCATGTGAACCAAAATTATACTGTGTTTTCGTAAGGTGTATACTTTCAATAGAATATACACTTATAATAATCACACTGCACGCGACGATACATTTTTGAAAAAACAAATTTTGAAAAAGAACAACGGTGAGAAGAATTGATACATATTGCATGGAAATCAAGTCAACGCCCAGGCGCATAAGAAACAGCACTTCTCTCTGTACCAAACGTCTTGTGATCTTGAAAAGTGTGACAAGTTTAGTTCCTCTCGTACTCTTAATAAATGTTAACATTCGCGACTTATGTTCTTTTTTTTCATAAACGCAACCCCGCAAGTGCATATGTGCACCGTTCATCCACGTAAGTCACCGCTTATGTTCAACTTCATTACCCCTCTCACCCACTACGATTTTGACTGGCCTATTAGCCAATATTATACTAAGGTGATTGCTTGATTCGAGTTCCCCAAGCTCAAAAATCTTTCCCTTCATAGAAATTAAAATTACGTGTTTGAATGATATAGCCAGAATAAATTACATAAATAAAATGCATTTAATGTTTAAAAGTCTATATCAATCAAACTTAATTTATATTTCCTTTGTCAAAACAAAAATCACGTAGTTGCGCGTTATGTTCTCAATACAAAAAAATTGTACAATCGCGTTATTAAAGACATACATGCCTTGATACGCAAAAAATTGTACGATTGCATCATTTTAAACTTTATGAGTTTAATTAAAACAAAATTAAATAAATAAATAAAATCAAATGATTAAACTAAAAATTAATATACCAAAAAAAGTTAAATTTATAAAAATATAATTAAAATTTAATATATTTTAAAACTTACCTAATATAAAATCCAAGTCAGGCTTACTCTTCGAGTTCCCGCATATATAACTTAATTTAGCTCCTTATAGAATTACTGAATGATATCTCTTGATGACCTAGAAATTTTTTCAAAATAAAGCTTTGTTTATGTTCGAAAATTTGTGTTTCATGCGGAGAATAATAAAATTTATGCATAGATATGTACTTTAGAGTGGCCCTTATTTTTAAAATCCGAAATTTCTGAGTGCTACCCTATAAAGTTATTACCTCTTATGAAAAAATAATTCCCTGAAAATTTTGACTAAATTGGTCAATACTAACCCGTGCCTCAAACGTGTTGAAATATTGATAATTGTAGTAGTACGTTGCATCACTGCTATCCTAGACAAGTCATGCGATATGATTGGTAGGTAATGCTGTTATAGTGTAGGTATAGAATGCAGTGGCGTAGCTAGCTTTTGCGGGGCCCGGTGCAAAGTTTTTGCAGGGCCCTCATTTAAATGTGTTATTTAAAAAAAGTAAGGTGTATAATTGATGTGCACGTTTCCCATGCCTGAATACCCATTTTTAGGAAAAAGAAATCGTTTTCATAGTAAAACCAATTTTTTTTCTTGATTATACTTCATAAAAAATTTGGTTAACTAATTGGTTTTAATGCAACTGACTTGTGCATCAGATTATGTGAAACATATCATTTCACTCAAATATTGACATAAAATCATCAGAAAAAGTTTACAACTTTTATTTTTCAAAAGTAAAAAAGTAAGTAAGTACTTAGCTACCTACTAAGTAAAACCATGTAAAACAAAAACATACCTTCAGAGAAATCAGAAAGCAAAATTCAAAACTTTTTTCTGGCTTTTTTTTCACTCAGACTAGTAATTATATCATTACTAGCAGCGCTTCGCGCTGCCAGCTGGGGGCTCCGCCCCCAGACCCCCGTTGGTCGCTCGCTGCGCTCGCGCCCTTTCCCTCGCTTCGCTCGCTCCCATCGTTTACTTTTTTTATTTCTCACTCGCTTCGCTCGCTCGATTCGTATCACCTCTTTTCACTTTTGAATAACAACCATTAATTCCATAAAATAACAGAACCGGCCAGGCATAAAGAATCATTAAAATTGTGGCTGTACTATTTATTCTGAAAGAGAAATGTTTTTTCTTCGTAATAAAGCTGTTTCCAGATGTTTTTTGGAATTACAGCGTATTTTAGTACCAACTAAAAAAAAGGTTGTTCTATATGCCCGAGTCTCCCCTAAATTTATAAATTGATTTTAACACAGATTTATAAGCTTTCTAAGCTGAAGTATTTCTTTTTTTCTATGGGGATGTACAAAAATGATGTGGGAAAAATTTGATTATCATCAATCATCATGTCATAAGTAATTTAACTTCTTTATAAGTAAAGTATTTGAATTAAATTTCAAAAAAATCTGTGGGTAGAAATGACAATCAACAATTGGCGTGTTATGAAAAAAATCTGAAGTCATCAGCCGTTGTGCTAATACACGCTTGCAAAAACGTGCACTGAGATTCCAATTTTGGCTTAAAACTATCATAATTGCTTATGAAAAATATTGTTCATTTTTTTCCTGCTGTAAAAGTACGTATACAAATGTAATTCATTTTTTGAAAAACCATTCAAATGTGCGTTTTATTTTATTTTTTTAAATTAAAATTCATAATTGGATATAAAGTGTATGGGAAATTATCAGGTAATTTATACCATTTTCAACGGGTTTGAGCATACGAACGCGAGTATTTAAGGCCGAACATGTTTACCTCGTGTAACTCGCTTCTGACGAATCGCGAATGCAACGAAAATGTACTCGCTATTACAGCCTTATTTTGGGTCCATTCTTTTGGGAATTTTTATTATACATTCTTATTATTGTTATTTTCAACGCCTTGATTAAAAAAAAAGAAAACAATTCAAAAATTGAAAGGAAGCAAAAATATAGAAATTTTGGTTTTTCTTTACCCCTCCCTCAAAAATGGTCGAAAAGCATTAAAATCTACATGAATACTTGGGTAACTACAGCGTAAATAATGTCCAGCTTATTTTTGAAAAAAAGTAAAATTTAACGATTTTTGATTTTACAATGCCACTACTGAGTCAAATTTGAAGGGTAAGGGTGCTCCAAAAATGAAAAATGGTACGAACATGAAAAAATCGATTCATACTCTAAAATCCATTTATCAAAAAAAAAATGTAATTTTGAATTTTAGGAGAGTCCTATTCAAAATTTTGATCCTCCTCCACCCCAATTTGTGCTTGGGGTTTGAATTATAGTTAAAAACTATCTACACGTTGATTCGGACGGGAAACTACAATTTCGTCAAAATCGGATTAGTAGGTGCGGAGGAGATGCTAACATTTTGTAGAACGGGCGTATTTTTTTTTTTGTAGCTACTTTAAGAGGAACCCTCGATGAAAAAAATGTATACAAAAAAATTTCATTCAATATTTTTCAGCCCCGTTATACGTATTTTAAGAGTAGTATCAATTAAACTGAAAAAAGCTGTGGGTAGTTGCGATGACAATCAACAACTGGCGTATTAAGAAAAAATTCCGAAGTCATCAGTCAAAAAACCGTTAAAATTTGACCGACTGTTGTGCTAATACACGCGCTTATGCTCTGCAAAAACGTGCACGGAGATTCTAATTTATGAAAAATAATATTCATTTTTTTTGACGTGTTGTAAAACTACATACGCGGATGTATTTTTTTTTTTTGGTTCATTATTTCAAAAGTTGTCCGTTTTTTCAAAAACGTTTAAAATGCACGTTTTATTTCGACTTTTTTTAAAATTAAAATTCATAAAGGGAAAATAAGTTATATGGGGAACACCTTTGAAAAGAAAAAAAAAATCGCGTACCTCATACCCTTTCTAACGGTTTGAACATGAAGTATATCCATCCACGCGAGAATTCAAGGTCGAACACACCGAAAAAATCAACATTTTTCACTGAAAATATGAAAAATATCCAACTAATCGGTAATAGTTTTTATTTGATGATGATTGTTTTTAAAGGTGATTAATAAGATGAAATCAATGAGATAATCAAATAGATGCGTTTATGTCAACCATTAAATCGCATCTGAGGAATTTCATGTTACGATTTGCAGATATTGGCAAAAAAGCCGTTAAAATTTGTAAACAATTATTCACCCACGCGTAAGCGCGTGTGGTATTTTTTGGTATTTTCATTATTACTTTGGTTCATGCTGTCCGATTGCAATTATTCTTGAATTTAATATTTGTGTTGTGAAATATATAAGTAGGATTAAAAAAAATGTTTATATACCAATTATTAGAAAAGATGGGAAATTTTTCGTTAACGTCGAATAAAATTTTGTAGAACGGGCGAATTTTTTTTTTTTGTACCTACTTAAAGAGGAACCCTCGATGAAAAAAATGTATACAAAAAAAATTTCATTCCAATATTTTCCAGCCCCATTATACGTATATTATAAGAGTAGCGTTTTCAAGCGTTGAAATTCGCCACGCTCAAGGTTAGACAGGTTTCGTTTCCGTCTGGTCCCTACAGCCGAAGCAACGAACGCGTTGCGCGAACGCGGCCAACATTCGCAAAAATATAAAATTCTCCACACATTCGCTTCAATTGCGGCTTCATTTACGGATCGATTTTTTCGAATTTTTGAAATATCGTTCGTGTTGTGGATCCCAAGACGTAGAATTGAAAAAAATTGAAAACGGTCGAACGGAAGCGAAAATACGAAAATTTCGGTTTTCGCTCGGTCCCTCCCCCCCATTTGGGGCTAAGAAGTTGAAAATGACCACGAATCATTGGGACATCGCCTTACATGAGATGTTTAGGATAAATTCGAAAAAAATTTAATTTCGTCGATTTTGGTTTTTTTTTCGGAACTTTGGGCCCCGATTAAAGGGTGAAGGGTGCCTCGGGGTTCATCGGGAGTTATTACAAAAAATGAAGTACTCGCGCTGTAGAATAGGTTAGACGGAAAAAAAGGAAAAAAATTTCGAGCCGGGGTCCGAAAAAGAAATTTTGGGGCCCCTCCCCCCCACCTGGGGGCTAAACTCGAAACGACGATTTTAAAACCTATTCCGTAGCGATAGAAACTCGAATTCGAAATTTCAAAAAAATCCCTCCGACGGTTCTTCAGTTATAAGCGTACAAACATACAAACATACAAACATACAAACATACAAACATACAAACAATTTCTTACTTTTATAAATATAGATAATCTAGAGCTGCAGCTAGTTTTTTTTCTATGGAAAGTAGCGCCAGCGAAGACAGCCGCTGTTGAGTCATGGTTGAACGCAGATAATTTTTGATTAATTTTAAAACAGAAAAGCTCCTTTCACACGAGGCTTCGGTAATAGGAATTGTATATATAATACGTAGAATTATATACACACTAGGATAAATATCTTTTAAATTACTTTGAATGAGAAATTTCAAGGAAAAATTTACATTACTTTGGTTGGTAGTCAAAGGAATAAACACTAAACAACAAGAAAAGGAACAGTTCGAACAGTATGACTCATCTTTATTAAAACATTGGCGCACCATGATCTTAGCGTATTGACAGTATTTTGATTAATAAAAACGAACAACGCGTTCTACCTTTCTCCCCAGTTTTTTTTTTTGTAATATTTTTCAAAAATTCATATGATGTGCATTAAACAAATTTTTTTTTGCATAAAGCGCGGGGCCCCTCGAAGCGCGGGGCCCTGTGCAAATGCACCATCTCGCCCTTCCCTCGCTACGCCACTGATAGAATGCTAATAGTTGCATTTACATATACACAAATACGTGCGTTTACTAATTTGTATAGCATGTACCCATTTTATTTCATAAAAACTCATATAGTAAAATGATACGTTTTCGAGCCATGGCTTCAACATCGCAAATAACTTTGCGAAAAGATTGTGAGATACCATTAATAGGATCTTTTTCCTCACAAATTGTTGGTAGTAAATTACCTCCAAAAAAACAAGCATTGAAAGTTTTATTTTTTTTTAATTTAAGGGGATACTTCATGTTTACATTTTGATGAGACGTTTTTGAACGAACTTGTGCGATTTTAATGATCGTTCAAGATCTGAATACATCAAGGAGTTGTACTTATAGCGAACGATTTCGACCAATTTCAACAAAAATTTCCAATTTTTGATCAGTTTTTTCTTGATGGAAATTCAACTTTTTTCCAATTTCTTTTTTTAAATACCTTCTTTAGAATTAGATTAAGACTTGTATTTCGAGAAATTTTCGATATGTCATTTCTAAAACGAATGATTAACATTTAAAATTTTGCCATATTTCGCGAATTCTCACCCACTTAACTCTTCTTAAATCAAAAGGAAAGGAAATATTCGAAAATATCTCAAAAGTCAGGTCTTTTTAAAACATCAATAAATAAAATAAAACTGGTCGGAATAAATTATATCGCGTTTTTAGGGAGAAATAACCGATTGAAGTTGACGTTCAAAACGAACCTTTTCTTGTCAAAATGTAAACAAAAAGTATAGCCTTAAGAGTGGTAAAATTGAATTTGCAACATAATCCTCTTTTAACGATTGATGCAACTGTGGTGTTTTGGGAAAAAGCAAAAATTCCTGTTCACAGTGAAAAAAATTATGTGCTAAAATTGAAACAATTGTGTGTAGAATAATGAAATATTCAAAAATGTTCTGGTCGCCCAATATAAAATTAAAAACTCAGCTAAAAAGTCATCGACACAACTAAATAAAGAGTGTAAGTTTATTAATGAACTTCACGATCTTTTCGACATTGCTGGAGAAAATGCTTCAACATCGATGAAAAACAAAGAGGACATTGAATTTTTGAAAAAAGCAAGGGAAAAATAACGAGCTGGTTATATGTACCGGATAGACAAAAAATTTAACTAACGAGGAAGAGAGAAAATTTCACAGAGTTTAAAATGCGGAAGATTATAAAAAAAGAAAGTCCTAATGTTTCACTATTTAAAAGATTTCAAGATGCTAATGTACTTACTTATTATATCTTCATTTATATGTTGAGAAAACGCTTGTTGTATTAATTAACGAAATAATTAACGTGCACTACAAATTGAAGAATCATATTATTATTATTATAATTTTTTGGATTTCAGTCTATTACTATTCCGAATAAAGGAAGTCAAATAAACATAGTTTTTTATGGGCTCCAAATATCGAAATTTGATTAATTTACAATTACGTATTACCGAATATTTCATTTTTTAGATAATTTAGTAATATGTTTTATTATATTTTGAAAAATTTTTCATATTTATAGTAAATTCTCAATCACATTGCCTATAAATTTCTATTATGCTATTTTATTCGCTTGAAATTTAAATTATTAGTATAATTATGTACTTTTTGCTAAAAAGCTGATCATTGATTCCTATGTGTAAAGACTAACGCAAAAATTTGCAACTTATTAATTTCTATTCAGTTAATTAAGCCCACAGCTTTTGAACAGTTTTGAAATGAATGTAACAAATGTATTTATTAAAATATATAAACAGTTTGTACCCATATAATTATGCTGATAATTTCAGTTTGAAAAATTGACATTAATAGAATTACTAAAGTCGCACATTTTTGCACTCCTCATTGATGAATCACTGGTCCCCATAGTACATGAGGGAGTTGAGGGTATAGTACGAAATGTAGATACCATAATGTGTTAAAATTATTCGGAATCAATTCTTTTGAAAGATAACGCTAAAAATGTATTCTAATAAATTTAATAATCGTTAATTGATCCGAATTAAATTACTGTTCAAAATAAGAAAGCCTTTCTATACGTACCTTGTATTATTTTTGATTATTTTTTTAAACGATGGTTTATAAGTTTTTGGTACAGAATGTATATCTCAGTCTCAACCGATTTTGAAACAGTTTTTTTGTCGAACAGTACACCAAAATAATCAGTGATGTGCTCCATTTTTGTTCTATTCCTTGTGTTTATCGTAAAGCCGTAATTACTTTGCTTACGAATCTCTGTTAAGCTTATACTATTTTATTCGTTTAAAATTTTAATTAATAATGATTCATATGCAGCACTTTTTATCTTCGAGAAATGATGAAGTTCGTATATCACCTTAAATTTCGGTAATTCGCTATTTAGGATTGTATTTTTGATCGATTACAACCATGTCCAAGGAATTTTTTTATCGCTATGTAACCCCACGTATAGTATTTGATGTTTCTAGATTCGTTTGGTGAGAAGATATGCGAAATTGATGAAATTTCTTACCTTCATTTCCCCTCCAAAAGCTATTTTCTATTCTAATCCTTTTCTAAATTACCTTAGGAGCCTAAATATCTCAATTAGTTAGCGAAGGGTGTGTGAATTAGTATAACTTTGTCGGCTTCAGTATTTAACTCTTTGAATGCACGCAAGAAAAACATTAGAAATTAGCTGCAGTATTATTCAATGTACAGATAACGTTGCATGGTAAAAATTTCCTTATGGTGGTTCTATACGTATTGTGGGCTGCCTTATGTCATGCCTGAAACTGAATTTTGATGTACGTTTCTTAGGAAATAAAAACGTTGCAATCGTTATGTCAACTTTGATTTCTATTTTTCTAGAGTAGAATTTAATATCACAATGAATAACAACTTTCTCTATTTTAGTGATATATAGAAGAAATTTGGAGTGAAGTTGAGAAATAAGATACACGTATGTTAATCAATTGTTCGGACCAATTTCATTGAAATGATGTCCTCCAGTGAGCTACTGAACGATTTTTTCTATTTTTTACTTTTGGGGAAAAATGAAAGTTTGCAATGAAAGTATCTTTTATTACTGCAGTGGGAATGAGAAAATTGAAAAAATCGAAAAAATCCCTCGGTAGCGCCTTAAAAGAACCATTTCAATGGAACTGGTCTAAAAATCATTGTGGGTTGTCTACAGTTTTGGAACAACTGACCAAAATACAACTTCACTCCAAAGTTCTTCTATACAGTATCATTGAATTGGGTAATTTATTCATTTCAATATTAAATTCTACTCTAGAAAAATAAAGATCAGTGTTGATATAATAATAGGGAGAATATCGATTTTTCCAAAAAAATATATGTTGTAGTCCTGATCAAGACAAAAATTTTGACACTGCTCCTAGGGAGATGTGATAATTATGAACCGAGATATAAATTCTCAAAGTTGCGAAAATGCAACGCTCTTAAAATCGTATGATCTCGCATTGACACGCTGTATGACGTCAATTCTTTGCAATACACGAGATCGTAACATAACATCAACGTTCGCCGATGGTTGACACGTCCACTCGCTCCTACTTTTCGCGCCAAGACGTATAACTCGTTTCAGTTGTGCTAGAAGTTTACACGTGGTATTTCCATTGTTGTTTTTGTTGTTTAATTTTTTTAGTATTTATAATACATTATTTCGCTACTTACTTGGACATTTTCCATTCCGCTATTTCCGATAAAGAAAATTCGTCATTTTTTAAATATTGGAATAGCATTAAAAAATTCATTTCCAGCAAATTCCTACTGTCCGCTTTTAAAAACTCATATTTTTAAATTTCAACCAAAATAATAAAATTTTCACCAATAACAATACCCGCGAGCGATAGTTCAAAATACGTGTGAATGCTCAGTTATTAACCCTTCAAAGGTGCCTTGTGACTCAAGTTTCAAGGTAGGTGACATGACGGCTGTCAGCCGCACTATTGATATTGGAGGAAAATATTTCTGTTAATTATTTTTATACAGGATTCGAACAGTTATTGATAAAATGATATCGGTCTACGCTTCACTTCCATAAATGGCTTCCACAAAAAAAGTTTCTTAGACCCTAAAGATAGCTAAACAAAAAATCAGAATTAATTCACTAAACAGTGCAATTCAAAACTTGTAATTGCAAGTATTTTAGAAGTGGTTTGCCCCAGAGTTATGACTTAATATTCGGTTCCATTTTTTTACATGAATGAAAAATTCATCAAATTGTTTTAGAGTATTCTTTTTTTTTTTTTTAATTTCTATGGAAACTTGGGTCATTTCAAGTATCGTCTTTTATATACTTACTGTATAAATATGTTTGTTCCTGCCAATATTACTCAACTAAGCGTACACACACACACAAAATTCCAGCAATTTTTCAATAATATTGTGATCAATTTATTTTTCAATTTTTTCTTAGGTATTAAAAAAAAACAACAAAAAACAACAATTTGAAGAAATTATTCAATTTTATTCGAATTCTCAATAACAGTAATGTACCAAAACTAATTATGAAAAAGCTTTTTCGAAAAAGTTGCAAAATTTTCCAAATTTTCACTCAAAGGGCATGATGGGATAAGATAGTCGAAAATGCCCCCGAGAGCTTTTCGAACGGTTTCTAGGGCAAAAGGTGGCCCACATCGAAAAAAAATTTTGACAAAAATTTCAGGCTCCAGTTGCGCCTATTTTCGGAGATATAGGCAAAAACAAGTTTTTCGATTAAAATTTTTTTTCTCGCCATATTATAAAGGTGGAAAGTTGAAATTTTATTTATAGTATCTTGACAATAAAAGGGTTTTTCAGTAATTTTTTCAATTTTTTTCAATCAATTTTAAAAGAGTTATGCAATTTTTAAAATTTCAAACCGCCATTTCTATGGCAAGTTTTCGAGGTGCAATTATGAAAAAAATTCCATAAAATGTATCTTTTACCACCAAACATACCATAAAAATTTCAGAATTTTTGGAGTGGTGCAACATAGTCAAAAAAAATAAAAACTATTGCAGCGCGCTATAAACCAAGCGGTTCGGTACTATGCGCGCTGTAGGCCGAACGAACGTTACACGACGTTGCGTCGCCGCCTTAACAGTGCATAACAGCTTAACTGATCTTCTCGCGCTTAAAACATTACTTAGGCTTATATTTTTTCCTTTTTGGTTTACTTATAAGTGAACTCCTACAACTGATTAAATCAATTAATAGGCCTATTCCGTTGTTTATTTGAAGAAAAAAATTCTTTCACCATAAAAATAACAAATATTAAAAAATTATAAAAAAATAATTATACTTATTCTTATTAATAGAATATGATTATTTTTATTATAATTTTTTAATAATCGTTAATTTGTATGGTGAAAGAATTAAGATATATCTTAGCTGCTTTGAGAAATGGCTACAGATGCACACGCGACGCGATGCGATGCACTATACCCCTTGACCGCCAAGTACACTTGATTTGTTAGTATTATTATGTTGTTTTCTAATGACTTCGGATTTTTAAGGGTTGGTAATTTTTGTAATTTCGTATTTTTTATAACTTTTTTTTACATTAATTTTTCTTTCTCTTTATTTAACAATTTTATAATAAATTATAATAATTTTAAAATATTTAAATTAAATTTTTTTATAGCTTTAATTAATTCTTTAATCTTAATTTCTTCAAGAATAACAAAAACTTTTTAACGATTTTTAAAAATTTGTTTGGCATTACTATGATGTTAAAAAAAAAAAAAAAAAAAAACTTGAAACAAAAAATATTAAAAATCCAATTTTATATATTCATTAGATTTTAATTTTTGAAATGTTTGCGATGAAGCAAAACGAAACACTGAATATAAACACTACATTTCGAAACTATTTTTCTACAGTTATCGTGCAAAATATCACCATCATTTATTTTTTCCCCTAATATCTTTGAAAACTTATTCGCATCTTTTTCAGAATTGATAGTTTTTTAAATGTCGCTATTTTTTTAAAAATAAATTAGATCTAATACACTTTTCATTATGCGACATTTTCGAAATTAATTATTTGAATTTAGAATTTATCACAATATATAAAAGTCAAAAAATTTTGGTTAGTGTTCTTATAGTGAAGGGGTAACATAACAATTATAATATTACATGCAAACAGAAGCATGATATGTAACGATTGTTTTGCAAACTGAAGTGGTCTTCCTCTTTATTATAATAAGGAGGAGAAAAATATTAATAAGAATATAATTATTTTTATCATAATTTTTTAATATTTGTTATTTTTATGGTGAAAGAATTTTTTTCTTCAAATAAACAGACGGAATAGGCCTATTAATTGATTTAATCAGTTGTAGGAGTTCACTTATAAGTAAACCAAAAAGGAAAAAATATAAGCCTAAGTAATGTTTTAAGCGCGAGAAGATCAGTTAAGCTGTTATGCACTGTTAAGGCGGCGACGCAACGTCGTGTAACGTTCGTTCGGCCTACAGCGCGCATAGTACCGAACCGCTTGGTTTATAGCGCGCTGCAATAGTTTTTATTTTTTTTGACTATGTTGCACCACTCCAAAAATTCTGAAATTTTTATGGTATGTTTGGTGGTAAAAGATACATTTTATGGAATTTTTTTCATAATTGCACCTCGAAAACTTGCCATAGAAATGGCGGTTTGAAATTTTAAAAATTGCATAACTCTTTTAAAATTGATTGAAAAAAATTGAAAAAATTACTGAAAAACCCTTTTATTGTCAAGATACTATAAATAAAATTTCAACTTTCCACCTTTATAATATGGCGAGAAAAAAAATTTTAATCGAAAAACTTGTTTTTGCCTATATCTCCGAAAATAGGCGCAACTGGAGCCTGAAATTTTTGTCAAAATTTTTTTTCGATGTGGGCCACCTTTTGCCCTAGAAACCGTTCGAAAAGCTCTCGGGGGCATTTTCGACTATCTTATCCCATCATGCCCTTTAAAAACTGCCCAAAAAAAATTACATCGCGTTATATAGACAACCAAAATTACTTATTTGCGTTGTGTGTTGCATAATTCTTCTCACTTAAGAGTCTCTAAGTTACTCAGCGTTTTTGCGGCTACCAGCCGTCATGTCACTAACAAAGGGTTAATAGACACGACGCACAGTGGCCGACTGCGATTCTAGATGGACAAAAGTCCAAAAAGTGACATTCGATTTTCTGGTTGAAAATGCACTCAAAAGTTGTGTACATCCCTCCTCTATAAGAAACAAAAGCCACAAGAGCCATAACTCAACCGTAGTGGTCATGGGAGGGGAATGAGTAACACAACCCCCTACCTCTTCGCTCAAAATATCCTGCTAATGCGAAAACGCTGATGTATGACTAATGATTTCATGGTTTTAAATTCACTTTTGGGGGGAATGATATTTTTTCATGAAAATACGTTAAATAATGAATCATTTCACGATGTTAATTTTTTTTTACAAATCATCATATTTATGTGAGAATTTTTTTTATTTTCGTATTTTTTCGGTTTTTTTTACAATTTTTGTTACCTACAAAACCACAGACCTCTTCAGACCTAAAAATGGCGACGTGGTGTTGTGCACAAAGTGCTCATTTACACGCCTGTTTTGATTTCAGTTGCGCCAACTTGCGCCGAAAGTAGGTTTTTTAGGATTTTATGTTAAAATTTAGTGTTTTTACACGAAAAATCACAGTTTTTTTTAATCACATTCTTAGCATAGGTTGTTGAATTATTTATTAATTTTTTTTTTTTTTTTTTTTTGTTTAAATAAAGGGTTTTTAACCCCCTTTGGATTTTTCTACTTTCTAAATAACCAATTTTCTCGAAACTGAAGCTTTTGGTGCTCTGAGGAGTTGAATTTCCAATATAATTTTAGCATAAATACATATGATTGAAAAATCAATAATCACTTGTTCGCTTGAAACTCTATTTTCCAAAAATTGGTGTTCTGGGGCTTTTTGAGGAGTTGAATTCCAAAAATGATTTCAAATTCAAATTTAGCAACCTCAAAAATATATTACACAATATAAATGCATTGTGCTTCTTTTGAAGCTCAGTTTTCTGAGAATTGGAGTTTTCGAGACTTTAGGGGCTTTTTGAGGGACTATATTACAAAAAAAAATTCAGATTCGAATTCAGCGACCTCAAAAACATATAGTTCAACATGAATGAATAACTTTTTTCTTTGAAGCCCGATATTTCAAAAATTTTGCTTTTTTTGGGCCTTGGGGCTTTTTAAGGGGTTGCATCACAAAAAGAATTTCAGATTCGAATTCAGCGACCTCAAGAACATATAGTTTAACACGAATGAATGACTTATTTCTTTAAAGCCTAATATTTTAAAAATTTTGCTTTTTGGGGCTTTTGGGGCTTTTCAAGGAGTTGCATTACAAACAGAATTTCAGATACGAATTCAGCGACCTCAAAAACATATAACTCAATATGCATAAATAATTTATTCCCCTAGAGCTCAATTTTCCAAAAATTTGGACTTTTGGGGCTTTTTGAGGGGCGGAAGGAAAAAACTAATATCAAATTCGAGTTTAGCGACTCAAAAAACATGAGGTACGCTTATTTAAAAGTAAAAAAGTTACATTTTCGAATTTTGTCCACCTAGATTAGCAATCGGTCTCACTGTGCGACGTCTAGCCACGTTCGTCGGTCCACTCTTTATGCAAAGAATTGACGTCACGTTTACAGTGTGTTCCGCAGGGTCTGATTTTTGTGACAACATACAATCGTCTATAAAGATTGTTGTAAAGGATATTTTTGAAAAAAAACTTTTGGAGTGCTTTTCTGGCATATTAGACTATATTTTGTCGAAGTTTCGAGTAAGTCAAAATATCTTTATATATTCCCTATTACAACCTTTTTATTTACTGAAAAACGTATTTCACAATTCATTTTCAGGTATTGTATAGTACAACCCACTATAAGTGTAAAACCACCTTAAATCGTAGCTACAGTAACATGTTAGACACTGCAGAGATGCCAATTGCCAGTCTACGCTTAGAATATTTATTTTACATTTGAACCCAGAAACGTACCCCTGTTTTCTGACGAAAAATGCTATCATAATTAGAGTAAGATAATTGAGTGGAACAAGCTTTTAGTGCTTATTATGTTCATTTTTGAGGGAAAAACACGTTCAGTTCAATTTATGTTCATGGTCAAATCTCGTTCAATTCAGCTCACGTTCGCCACTTTACCTGTAAACATCAAAAACATGAGGCTACTACGACCATAGACCGAAAAAATTTTTTTGTATGAAAAATAGAATATTAGTGGTAAAATGGCATCACCCAAATAACCACATCAGTGACGACGAAAAATGATGCCACTTTATCCATAGATAAATCTATAATTATATGTATAATATAATATATATAGTAGGTATGTATATAATTACCAGCACGCCTTTTACAGTCAGAACAATCATCAGATAATTCCTCGGCCATAGATCGACTGCGCTCGGTTATTGTTTTTTACCCTCTTTTAAACCTACCGAATGCGCTCTTTTTTATTACATAGAAACCCAAAATGATTAATGATGTTTTCCAAATTATAGTGCAATTGCGCCCGTTTTTCCATTTCTTGTAGATTTTATATTTTTTCAAGAGTGATTCCCAAAATTTATTAAAAATAAATGTGTTCCGAATCAATGAATTTTGAAAGGTACATTATTTCATTCTGCTTTTTTCTTCTCTATAAACACTTAGCTGTTCAATACGTGATGAAAGAGATGAAACTGATAGGTAATAATCCTATACAGAATGGAAACAAAGAAAAATTTTTATTCGTTGAAGGAGATGTAACGTGTAAAAAAAATTTAACCATGTTGTGTTCACCTAAATTACAACTTTTTGCAGATGGAACTTTTAAATATAGCCCAAAACACTTTTTACAACACTACACATTACATGGTTATGAAGACGGAATATATATGCCGCTCGTTTATTTTTTTATGAGAAGTAAAAAAAAAAGAGGAATACGTACAGATTTTGCTATATTTAAAAAAACTTTGTTCGAAAATAATCTCACATTTCCTCCCTCTTCAATACGTTTAGATTTTGAAATTTCAACACATGAAGCCATTCGTGCAGTGTTTCCTAACTCTCAAATTTATGGCTGTCGTTTTCATTTTGGACAATCTCTGTACCATCATTTAACAAAAAAATTTCCTGCGCTAACAAGAGTATCGTAAGAATACTGAGACTGGTAGCTGGCTCAAATACTTTTTTGGTCTGGCATTTCTTCCTCCTTGTCATGTTTCGGATGCTTTTTGTGAATTGATAAGTATTGCACCGAGCGAGGAAGCATGCACGTATGCAGATTACATTTTTAAAACATATGTGGAGGAAAACGCTTTGTTTCCACCTGCACTTTAGGCAGAAGCGCCTACGTTAATGTCAAATACTACCAATGGGCCCGAAGGTTTCCACAGCCATCATAATCAACAATTTTACCGAGTGTATCCCTCTATTTGGCACGTTGTGGAAACGCTGAAAGAAGTGCAGGTGGAAACAAACCTTAAAATAAATGAATGTCAACGTGTCGATAAAAAAGATCGTAGGAAGTAAGAAGAAATAGAAAAAATGGATAAGGTTTTTGAAGATTATATAAATCATTTGATTGGCGATATTATTATATTAAAATATTTGAAAAATAGTAGCCATAAGTACGCCATTGCTACTTAATATAATTTTTTTAATATTCTAATACTGTTACCTATTTTATGACTATAATTTTTTTTTTTTTTTAATATTTTGTTGTATAAATTTTCAAAAATCGTTACCTATTTTGTGATCATAATTTCAAACCGTTTTTATAAGGTTGAGTATTAAACGAGTAATACAATAACTTAACTTCTTATTCATTTCCCTATTTTAAGAACCCCTATCCTGCCACCACGAAAAACACACGCAATCCTATCGTTTATTACTGATCACCGTTCCTCTTTTGTTATTTGACAAGTGAGTGCAGTGGCCTTATAAATTTGGGGAAGGAAAACCAAAAACGAGCGCAATCGATTTTTCACCAATTCCTCTTCTTCTGGATCATTTATTTTTCTTTTCAAGCTGCTACGATAGTTTTTCTTACTCTTATTATTATAACGAGGGTCTAAAATGGAAAAAGAAGCCGACATAACTCTTCGTCAGATTTACATGGTTGATCATCCCACATAACGAAACTGTGGAATGACATCCCATGTAGAAAAAAACGAGTAGTTAATTTTTTTTTAAACAACCACTAGTTTGTAACTAGTTAGTATTTTCGTATCATACGAGTAATAATACACGTATTACTAGTTAAAATGATACGAGTAGGTATACTGGTAGTAATGTTTATCTCTACTACCAGTTGTACTGAGGCTCGTTTACTAGCATATTTCCAAACTGTACCCCAAACTGGCCAGCTACACGCGATTCGCTATATAGCTTTAGCTTCGCTGCCCACTATGACGTCACATCGTGTAATCACATATGATACTGTTATCAGCCTGCCAATGAAAGAATAATGTGATATACACTTGAAAAATCAAATTATTCAAATTATTAAGTATATCACATGTATGCGAAACAGGTTAATTAAGGAGGTACATATATGAAAACAATCAAGTGATTAAAATTAAATGCAGATTATGCTAACTTAATTTCTATTATTATTTGATACATTTTGAAAAAGTGAATGAGACTTGCGTTTTTTTATTGTTTTGTCAGTCACTCCACCTTTTCTACCAGCAGCTAATCTTTTACATCCCTTAGTTATACCCGGTTTTCTACGAGCGACAGATGTGGGTTGAACTCGAAACCCGAATGGTTCCATGTTTTGGATTCCTTTTTTGATAGACGTTAAACGTGCTTAAGAAAGTTTCAAGCTGCCCTTCTGTTTTTATTTTGCGCAATCGAACGATGAACCTTTCTAAATTTTCCACCGTGACACTGGAACCTAAGGTGTTAATTTTTTCATCCAGTATGTCGAAAGCTATGGCTTTTAAATTATTTAAATTTGATAAATCCTTAGTGATATCATCGATTGATTCTTTTTCATTACTTGACTGCTCTGTGATAGTAGTAACTAAAGTCATCATAAAATTCCATATAGCGTAACCATTGAGGTAAGTCTTCACCTGCTGATTTGCAATCATTAATTAAGTCATCTATTACTATAAGATTTTCACAATATCGCACGTTTTGAAATTTTTTCATTAAAATTTGTCGACGATCATGAGGTATTTCATTTTTTGAGTCCCGTAGCCACCTCCAAACGGCTTGTAAGACATGAAAGATGCATAAAAAATGTTGACTTACAGGCCAAACATTTTTTAAAGCTTAAATTTCAGCTGCAGAATTATCTGTCAAGAAAATATCAGGATATCCTTGACCCCCAAATGCATTTGAAAGATTATTTTTCAGGAGGTTGAAAGCTGCTGTATATGCCAGTGTTGTAGGAACGAACATATGTCTGTTCTTGTTCCTGTTCTCGTTCCTGGAAAGACCCAGTCATTTGATCCTGTTCCTGACTCGTTCTTATTCTCAATGTTTCAACTGTTCTCGTTCCATTCTTCGTTCTTTTAATTCTTTACAATGTTGTTCTCGTTCTGTTCTTTGTTCTTTCAATCCTTTATGGTCTCATTCTTGTTCGTTCTTCGTTCTGTTCTCGTTCTTCAACTTTTCTTTTGTTCTTTCTTTCTTTCTTTTTTTTTTTTTTTTTTTGATAACGTGTTTACAGTTAATGTTGTTGTTGAAATTGAAAATCAATTAATTGAAGCTAATAATTAAAAAAAAAATACTTATATGGGTATATGTAGCACTTGCCTGAAGTATAAATTTCTTATTTTCTCTTTCCCTTCATGATATCTATTAATTTTATAATAAATCATGAACTTTCAAAAGAACGAAGAACAACAAAAAATTACATCGTTCTTGTTCTTGTTTTTGTACCTCAACATTGTTCATTAGTTGGTTCTCGTTTTGTTCTTTGATCTTTCTGTTTGAAAATATTCTGTTCTCGTTCTGTTCTTTGTTCTTCAGGTATATCACTTGTATGTTCTCGTTCTTGGTCCTGTTCCTCATGAACAATAAAAATTCTCCGTTCTTGTTGTTCTTCGTTCTCGTTTTTTGGTTTGTTCCTACAACACTGGTATATGCTTCCTCTAATTGACCTCTAGAAATCAAAACACCAAGAGGAGCCGCACCAACTGGACATGGTGTTAATACAAAAGTAATAGAATGTTGTTGAGGATCGCAAGAACTTGTAGTATCACAAAATACAATTTCTTTTGAAGATGGTAAAGTATGGACTCGTTTCATGATTGGAGTAAATACTCCTACACAAAATGGATCTGTGTTATAAATTACCATAATACCACTTTTTTCGTATTCAGAAATCTTTTCTTTCAGTTGTAATTTGTAAATCACTTCGAAGGATTACTTCCTCATCATTTTCGTCGAAAATTACATTTTTATAAACTTTGGGGAAAATCATTTTGCATTTAATGTACAAGCATTAAAGAAAAATAAACTTTTGCGATAAGGATAAAGAAAATGTAACAACGAACACAAATAGCGCAGCGCAGGCAGCGAAGCTAAAGCTATATCGCGAATCGCGTGTAGCTGGCCAGTTTGGGGTACAGTTTGGAAATATGCCGTTTACCAGCAGTTCACTATTAACTGGTAATAAATAAAACTACTAGTTTAATACAAACTGGTGAGTAAAAGTTATCTGTGTGTATATAAAATAAGCCAAAATGAAAAAGCGAAAATCTATATCAAAGTAGAGTAGTACCTATCTGATAACTTGAAAAAGTGTATTATATTTCGTTAAAGTTTCTATGTTCCATACATTTTTATTAATTGCCCGCAAACAAACAAATAAAATGTTGGTAAACCAAAAAAAAAAATACAATGATCATTTTTCAGCATATATATAGTTTATTGGCTGTGTGTGACGTCTGACAAAATTTAAAAACTCATGCTATTTAGAAGGATAATTATATCAATATGAGAAATAAGCAATAATATTGATACAAATTTATTAATCTGCATCTCAACAATAGTTCTCAGATCAAATATACCTATATTTGTGATTCATATATACCAGCATATCGCAAACCTAATGCAATAACACCACATCTCAAAAAAAAATCCTTTACTGCATAAACACCACATCTCAAAAAACTATCAAAAATAATTTGCTTTGCGAAAATCGACCTTCACTATTGGAAAGAACGTGAAAAATTAGTAAGATCAATGAAAAAAAATGAATTTGAATTCGTATTTCGTTACTTACAAAGCAAATAAAAAGCTATTTTCTTCAGTTTCGGCTATTTGACGTATTTTGAGATGCGTTGTTGTAGCAGTAGAGGTGCGATTTGTGTGCTTGGGGTGCCCGGTAGTCACCCAGTATAAGAATAAGGTGAAATTCAAACTGTTTTGGGGTTTGTAATATTGTAGATATTATCGCAGTTTGAATTGCTGATGGCGCAAGCCACCGGTAATATCACCGGCAATGAGTTACTAAGTATTATATATTTAATCTATTATTAATAATTGGTAACCATTAAACGCATAATAACCTCCGGGTAGGGTTTGCAATATGTGATTGCTTCGACGAGTTATTTTGTTTTAAAAAAAAGATTATTAGATAATTTAATACCAGGATTACTAGTTTTAAAAAAAACACTACTAGTTTTACTACTAGTGAATTCGACACATGAAAACTAGTAGTTAATAGTAAAACTAGTAGTTGTAAATGAACTACTAGTCAACCACTAGTTTTACTATTAACTACTAGTTTTTATGTGTCGAATTCACTAGTAGTAAAACTAGTAGTGTTATTATGTACCACTAATCTTACTTATAGTAGTTGGGAGCTCACTACTGGTAATATCAGTAATTTTTTACTAGTTATATTACTGCGGTATTTGAAGCAGTTTTATAACTAGTACATATGTAAAATATATAGTCTGTCCAAAATGGCATGAGCTAAATTTTGTATGCTACTCAAATGAAAACACAGCTCGTGCTATTTTGGATGGACTATACCTATACCATTATAGCGCCCAATATTAGTATTGTACATATTACGTATATCTAATGATGAATATTTTAAATAGTTGCATTTTATCAATTCATCTTTATTGCTGAATTCAATAACTAATAAAACAATCAGCATACAAAATAATATCATTCTTCGTTATTCATTGTTGAAAATTTTTTCACCGTCCTAGCTGCGTTATTCAGCTTATTCATAATTGTAGTTTTGAACGTTTTTTCAATAAAATCTTGCTGAAATTTCATTTTGGCGTATTCTGCAAGTTTAAAGCAAATGTTACAAAATACTCAAATTTACACAAATTATGTTGAAATTTCTTACCTCTTATTGCATTTACTTTATATTCATCGAGTTTTGGTTTAGGCTGCAGGCCTTCAATTTTTCTTAACGCGTTTGCTGCTTTCCCTGTGAAAGAACTATTGCCTAGTTCGTTTAGGGTAAATACTTTCGTCAAAGCTTCGTTGACAAATTTTTCGAGTTTATTCTGTTGTATTTCGTTTAACTGTAAAATCAAAATGAAGTGAAATTATGAGCATTGATATTTTTGAATCATAATTTTAAAAAATATAATGGTAATCATCAAGTATATAATTATTACTTTCATTCGAATAGCTTCATCAATTTCTTTCTCAACTTCATTTTTATCATCCTGCTTTATTGTCGTTGCAACTTCCTACAAGGTTTATGAATGCCAAATTTTTAATTAAAAACAATAATTATATAATCCATTTTAAATTGAAACTGAGCTGAGAAATAAATACGAATTTTATATATGAGAAAACTCAAAATCGTTTGTCACTTGGGCTCATTTTATCATATGACACAGCAATAAAAAATTTCGACCCCTCCTGTACCCCCACCACTATTTTAGGTTGATAACCCCGCCTTCCCCCTCCAACATCATGTATGGAAGTGAATTCGGGATATAGTATACAACTTATCCCCAATAACCATATGAATTCATATTAATTACATTTTTACCAACTTGAGGCTCCTCAAGCTCTACTCAAAATTTTGATAATCCGCCATTTTGAATCCATTTTGATCCAAATTCAAGAGGTCATATTGTGGTCACCAACTAACCTCACACACAAAATTTGACCTCTTTAACTTGATTTGGTGGGGAGATATGGAAGATTCAAGAAATTTCATGACTCAAAACTTCCTCAAAAAGCCGTTTTTTGATCTAACTCCTCTCAATATGCACTTAAGAAGCTGAAATTTGGATATGTTAGTATCCGTGACTCACTCTTTCATATGAAATCAAAAACGAAAAATTTGAGCTATTTGCCTTCTCCAGCCCCCTCAAAATTTGAGTGATCCGCCATTTTGAAATTTATCGAAAAAACAAAAAAACTATTTTTGCGTATTTGCAAGAAGAGTTCCTCACCGAATTTTGAGCGAATTTTATCCACACCCGCCTGCGCAAAGTGAGTGACACAAAAAACGCAATTTTCTCAAAAACAGGTTTTTGCTAACTCGCCTCAAAATGCACTTAGGAAGCTGAAATTTAAATATGTTGGTGTCCGTGACTCACTCTTTCATATGAGATCAAAAACGAAAAATTTGAGCTATTTGCCTCTTCTCCAGCCCCCCTCAAAATTTGAGTGATCCGCCATTTTGAAAGTTTTCGAAAAAACAAAAAAAGCACTTCTGCGCATTTTCAAGAAGAGTTCCTCACCAAATTTTGTACCAAAAAGTTGGACATTTGCCAGATGATTACAAATGGTCTGAAACGCAAAGATTTGAAGACCCCACCCTCCCCCGACCTTCCCTTCCCAAATCAGGTAGGCTGTAATAGCTATCGTTTTGTTAAAAACTCAGCTAAAAAGTATTTTTGCGCATTTTCAAGTCGAGTTCCTCACCAAATTTAGAGCAAATTTTATTAACTCTCGCCGGCTTTACGAAAACGTGTGACACAAAAAACAGAATTTCCTCAAAAAATAGGTTCTTGCTCCAATTCTCCTTAAAATGCACTTTGAAAGCTAAAATGTAAATATGAAAGTGTCTGTGACTCACTCTTTGATATGAGAACAAAAACAAAAAATTTGAGTTATTTGCCCTTTTTTCAGCCTACCTCAAAATTTTATCAAGCAGCCATTTTCAATTTTAGCGAAGAAACAAAAAAGTACTTTTTTACTTTAGAAGAGTCTTTCACCAAATTTTATCAATACCTACCAGCGCTACGCGTAGGGAAAAATAGTAAATATACTAAAAAGTTGGACATTTGTCAGAGATGATCAAAAAAAAATGGTCAAAACGCAAAGATTTGAAAATCCTGCTTTCCTGACCTTCACTTCACAAATGAAATAGGCTGTAATAGCTATATCAATTTTAAGTAAAAAACTAAACTAAGAAATTATTAATATTTAGGCACATTAATACAAAGGAAGTAACTTGAAGAAAATACCAAAGAAGAGCATTTCATAAAAATATCTATCTAATTAAAAAAGATGTAAAATAAAAAATTGCATCACCTCGTTTTCGTTTGATTCATCGGTATATTTATCAAATACTGCTTCCTTTTTTTTTTTGGACTTGACAGCTTACTGGAGGAACCAACTAAAACAAAATAATAAAGAAGAGTATTTCATCAACATATTATCAAATTATAAAAATGTAAAATAAAAAATTGCATCACCTCGTTTTCGTTTGATTCATCGGTATATTTTTCAAATACTCCTTCCTTTTTTTTTTGGACTTGACAGCTTACTGGAGGAACCAACTAAAACAAAATAATAAAGAAGAGTATTTCATCAACATATTATCAAATTACAAAAATGTAAAATAAAAAATTGCATCACCTCGTTTTCGTTTGATTCATCGGTATATTTTTCAAATACTCCTTCCTTTTTTTTTTTGGACATGACAGCTTACTGGAGGAACCAACTAAAACAAAATAATAAAGAAGAGTATTTCATCAACATATTATCAAATTACAACAATGTAAAATGAAAAATTTCATCACCTCATTTTTATCTGATTTATCATCTCTTACAGTTTTCACTTTGTTTACAACTGTAAAAAGTAGTAAAAAATATTACATTTTTACTTTGGAGCGTAACAACACTGCAGATTCACATGTAAACAAGATAGCATTATGGTACATTCTAAATAACAGTGTTCAACCTGTTTTAAACACGTGTGTTTATAACAAGTTTTAAAAATGCAGTTCCGAACATGTTCAGTGATTTTATTTCTTTAAAACAGAATTTAAAAACGTGGGATTGTTATTTTTTTCTTGTAGCTTTATATATATGATTATATAAGATATGGTGCGAATTTTATATTCACATCTTCATATGAAATCGGAAATGAAAATGCGTGCTTTAACAAAGAAATCAAATGAATAAATTAAATTAATGATAAAATCCAACCTAATTTATATTTATTTCAACTCAGATCATGTTAAAAATTTGAAATTAATTTTATTTTAAAAAATTTTTTTGTATTAATTTACATTTAAATTTTTTTTTCAAGTTTCAACGCTTTAATTTTGTTTCTATGCAAAAAAAAGAAATCAAAAATAGATTTTACATAAAGTATAATCTACATCTCTATAAGGAACAAAGTACGAACTAAAAATTGATAAATAATATGCGTACCATATTGAACTGCAGCAATAGTTTCACGTAACATTTTATTCTCTTCTTTTAAAATACATATTTTATATTTCAGTTCTTCTTTCGTTAAAGAACGCTCGTCTTCACTACTGCTAATATCACTAACTGCTGACTCAACTTCATCAAACAACGCTAATTGATCAGCGCGAGAATATTTTTGGGAACTAATAGACAAAAATGTTAAGCGATACCGATTATAAGAAAAAAATATATATGTATATAGCATATGTATAAAACGTTGTAAATCTACCTTTTACCAGAAGTCTTCTTTTTATCATATTTATTTTTATGCTCATCAGACTTATGCTTCTTTTTCTTAATTGTAGGATCTATGTAGCAGCTATCTCGTTTTTTAACGAGGTAACGCTTCCTATCTGAACGAGTCGTTGTAATAATCCCTTTTTGTTCGAAAATATTTCTCGAGGAGCACATATCTAACCATTCTACAACATAATCATATTATTCAATTCTATATGATATCATTTAAAAGTATATTAACAAAACTATACCTCCTTTAGCAAGAATAATAGCAGCAGCAGAACACCATTTTTTAACTTTGTCCATATTCATAGGAGGTGGATGTACCTCCTTGTCTTCAGGCCATTTGATTTCAACGATGGTTTTTTCTTTTATAATTTTATCAAAATCGATAGTTTTATTTTTTGCACCAATCACCCAGCTTGCATAGCCAATGGCTATGCAATTTCCCTCATTAGGGAACTGACATAATATACAGTTGTTGTTACTGGACATTGTTTACAGTTCTGCAAATATAAAATATATGCCTATAATTGCACACAACGAATGAAGCATACAGTAAAACGCGCGTCAACCCCAGAACAAAAGCAGCAACTTTAAAATATAGATGAATATATATTTAGAATTGAAGTAATATGATAGATTATCATAATAAGCGCGAATATGAATAAAACTCACTCAACGTTGTGGTTGTTTAATCGACTGTTCAATTTCTTTTGAAATAATTTCCAATTAATAATTTCACGACGTTTTTCGTCCTTTCCACGATCCTCTACCACACGATCTATTATTATTTCTGGGTCTGGAATTTCTACGAGTAAGTTTTCACACTTCGCGAGGTTAATGAGGTCTAATACTTTGAGATAAGAAATGAATAATTCGTTAATACATTTCTGGCATACTGGAGGTCGAACAACTATAAATTACACGAATATTAGTTGCAAATTATACTGAATAAGTAAATTACTGAGAAGAAATATGTTTTATTATATATACGTATATATTGAAGTTATAATATGTACTTTTAATATACGTACTTCTACCTCGCCATTTATAACGACGATTCAAAAAATCTGCCATATACAACACGCGCTGATATTCAAAAGCAGGTATAACACTGAAATAGAAAATGTTACAGGAAAAAATGTATATTAATGAAGGCAGAAGATTACAATAATTTAGATGAGATATTTATACAATCCTCGTGAGAAGCTATTATATAAACATATAAAAAAACGTTTGCTAGCAACTTTGTTCCTTAATCATATTTTAATATAAAGGATTTACTTACCCGTATTCTTCAACACATCAAATAATTATCCATTATATTATTTTTAAGTTAGATCGCAAAATTCGAACATGAAACGCATTAATTAACAAAGCACGCCATTGCATGAAAACGCTCAACATAAACCGTATTTCCCTCAAATAAAATATGCATCAATGTTACCAATACTGCAAATTTAACGTTCGCAAATTACAACAATATATTACAACGTAATAACACTGAATCTACAAAACAGCACACAAAATTTTTTACACAAATTTCTCAATTTTTATCAATATTCATCGGTTTTTATTTTATATATAATTTAAATATTTCTACAAATTTCTTAAATATGCTATTATTACCGTTATAACGTTTAGTTCGTATTGTTGAATGAAAATCAGACGCGATGCGTGTAAACGTTTATTCACGAAAACAGAATCGACATCGTATATAAGAGGCCGTGAACTATCGACTAATTCTAAATCATCTGTGTAGAAACACTTTCGCCATCGCTAAGGGGAAAGCGTTTTTTGTGTTGACCAACCCGAAACAGGTCCGTCTTACCCTCGCACGTGCGCCGTCGCGAACCACTTTTTATCGCTTCCTTTTACGCTTCGTATGCGCGGTTTTTATGGCCGAAAAGTTAAAGTATTTGTTGTACGAGGGTGGTTCGACCGTTCCATCTGGTGGAATGATCATAGCGACCGCTACAGTACTCCCCCCCTAGCGACAGCGTTACAAAAAGAAATAAACGCTGAAAAAGAAATGGAAAATGTATACAAAAAACAAAGAATATTATGTCATATAAATACAATGAATATTATATAAAAGTCTTCAAAATTAGTTTGGGAAATGAACAATTCTTCCAGATCTTGTTTTATAATTGCTTCGGACAGCTGGTTCGTGAGTTTTTTGCGTCGGCGTTTTTTTGGATAGCCTTACGGGTTCTTTATCGATGTGAAATTCGTCGTCGATGAAAGCAGGTTTGACCCTATCTATTGAAACCTTAATAGCCTTTCCATTGTTGTCGATGGTGATAGTTTTAGCATCTCGGTCGATAATTCGAAAAGGTCTTGTGTATGGTGGCTGTAGGGATTTTTTATGCGTATCGATTCGTAGAAAAATATGAGAAGCGGAGTGCAGAGAGTTTGGAATGTAGGTTTTTTGTATACCATGTGGATGAGTCAAGGTTCGAAATTGTTGAAGATTCGTGATAAATTCTGGTGCATTTTTAATACCTTCCTTTTCGGGATCAAAATAGTCGGCCGGGAGTCGCAGCTGTTTGCCAAATGTTAGCTGCGCTGGTGATACTTCTAAGTCGGAATTTATGGTAGAACGTAAGCCTAACATGGTTAATGGTAGTGCATCTACCCAGCGGTTTGTGGCTTTTGCTTTGAGGGTGGTTTTGAGGCACCGATGCCATCTCTCGACTCGTCCATTCGCCTGCGGGTGATGGGCTGTGGTGCGAATATGATGAGTGCCTAGAAGAGCGGTCAGTTTATTAAACAACTCACCATCAAATTGTCGTCCTTGATCGGTTGTGATAGTAGCAGGAGTTCCAAAACGGGACATCCAGTGCGTGACGAATATTTCAGCGACGTTATCGGCAGTTATACTGGAAGTGGGTATCGCTTCAGGCCAACGAGATGTGCGATCGATAAAAGTAACCACGTACGTTTTTCCCCGTGATGGGGGTAAGGGTCCAACAATATCGAGATGTACGTGTTCGAAGCGATCTGTTTCAGGAAATTCGCCGAGAGGAGCTTTGGTATGTCGATGAATTTTACTTCTCTGACAATTCTGACAGCAACGGGCCCAAGAAGTTACATCCTTTTTAACATTCGGCCAAACAAATCGGTCGGTAATGAGGCGTACTGTTGCGCGAATTCCAGGATGGGATAGATTATGGAGCGCCTGAAAAATTGGTTTCCGAAATTGCGTCGGAAGAAAGGTCGTGGTTTACCTGTGCTAACATCGCAGATAAGGAGAAGTTTTGATTCGGGAATTTTCCGAGCTTCCAGCTGGAGAGAGGTATTTTTCGCGGTTAATAGTTCCGCAAGTTCCACATCATCTTGCTGGGCTTTAGCAATTTCGTCGAAGGGTAGTGTAGTTGGCGTGTAGATGGCCGAAATGCGCGAAAGGGTATCAGCTGCAACATTTTCGCTACCTTTGATGTACCGTTTATCTGTTGTAAACTCGGAAATGAATTGTAGATGACGTAATTGTTTTGGTGTTGCTTTTTCGGTTTTTTGCTGGAACGCATATGTCAAGGGTTTATGGTCCGTATAGATACAGAAGTTGCGGCCCTCGAGCAGGTAGCGAAAATATTTTATAGCCTCGTAGATCGCGTACAATTCACGATCATACGTACTATAACGAGTTTGTGTTGCGCTCAGTTTACTTGAAAAAAAGGCCAGGGGTTCGGAAACATTGTTACGAAGTTGATGAAGCGCTGCACCGATCGCTGTTTCAGATGCATCTGTCGTTAAAGTTAACGTTGCGTTTGGGTGAGGGTGCGCTAAGAGAGTAGCATTAGAAAGTTGTTTTTTAACTTCCTCAAATGCTTGCTCCGCGTTGACATTCCAATTAACTGGGATTTGGTCCTTCTTTTTGTTTGATTTGATGAGTGAATTGAGAGCTGCTTGTGTGTGCGCTGCCTTTGGGATGCTCCGACGATAAAAGTTGACCATACCGAGAAATTGACGGAGTTGTGCAATTGTTCGCGGTTTGGGAAAAGCTGAGATTACTGTAACTCTCTCCGGTAAAGGCGTAATACCATTTTCATCGACTAGGTATCCTAGAAAAGGCACTTGTGTTTCTGCGTAACGACATTTGCCTACATTTATCGTTAGTCCTGCATTATGTAGGACTTGTAGGATTGCAGTGACATGTTGCTGGTGTTCCTGCAGATTGGAGGATGCGATTAGGATGTCATCGATGTATGCATAAGCGAAATCGAATTCACGCAGCAAACCATCGATGAATCGTTGAAACGTTTGGGCAGCATTGCGTAAACCAAAGGGCATGTAAAGGAACTCAAATAAGCCGAATGGGGTAATAACGGCAGTTTTCTCTACATCATCAGGTGCCACAGGTATTCGATAATATGCGCGAACGATATCCAGCTTGGTGAAAATACGTTTTCCTGCAAGCTGGGAATTGAAATCCAAAATGTTGGGTACAGGGTACCTATCTGGTTTCGTTTGCGCATTAAGTCTTCGGTAATCACCGCAGCATCGCCAGGTTCCGTTGCGTTTGTCAACTAGGTGAAGGGGTGAAGCGTACGGGCTTTTTGACGGACGTATTTCACCTCTTTGTGACATTTCCTGGAATGCGAGCTTGGCAATTGCTAATTTTTCTGGGGGTAGGCGTCGTGGTCGGGCGATAATTGGTGGTCCAGTGGTTTCAATTGTGTGTACTGTGTTATGTGTTATGGGTGGTAAGTTATGTGATTCGCGCGTAATACCTGGGAACTGATGTAAAATGTTTGAAAAGGCATCGTCTTTCTTAAAGGTAGTAAGGCCATGGATCTGTGCGGTGCGTAGGGATGCGTTTGTACTGAGGAGCGTAACACCATCTAACANATTTTGATTTTAGCTTCCTCAGTGATTTTGGAGGGGAGTTGGAGCAAAAAACGGTTTTTGGAGGAGAAATTACTGCAGGAAATTTCATGAATCTTCCATATCTTATCACCAAATCGGCCAAGAATGGTCAAACTTTGTGTGTAGGATTAGTTTGTGACCAAAATATAACCACCTAAATTTTAGTCAAAATGGATTCAAAATGGCGGATTATCAAGATTTGAAGATAATTTGAGGACCCTCAAATAGTTATAATTTGAGAAATATGTGTTCACATGATTATTTCATGGCAAGAAATACTACATTTGTGCCAAATGGGGTTTTCAGACTTGGTATTGGGTGTGGCCTGTAGTCATGAACGGTTAAGCAAGGTTATTACTAAGTCAAAACAAGCTCCAATTAAAAACTCAGCTCCAGTAATGCGGCATGGCTGCTTACATTTTTTTTCTATTGTTTTACATCTCAAGTTTTAATTTTCTCATGATTTTTAGACTTTCATAATGAAGCTCTTTTTAGCTAAGGATATTGAGTCATTACAGATACACAAGTTCTTTCTTCATACCTCTCTTTTGTTTTCTTTATGAAAATATAAAGACATCTTACTGTGCTAAAAATTCTTTTAAAAGATAGGAAAAAGCTTTTTAAGGTTAGTGATGGACTTTCTCCATTTTTTGTCTTCAATTTGGTCAAAATTTGATGTGAACAACCTAATTAAACGTTGATTGTATTAGAATCCCCACTGGCGAGATCCAGTTATCAGAATGTTGATAGAAAATCTATGATACGTTGTATAGCTATCACAAAATAGCCGCTTCATTAAAAAGTAGGTGCAAACATTTTCGTTGAATAGTTTTCAAATCCGCACCAAGTAATTTTGATAGGCGTATCACGCATATTCATAAATTTGGTATTAGTGCACTTATTTTGAACACTAATAAGTTTATTCAAAAGGCGGAAAAATCCACTTTGTTTTGTAATTACCGTGGCCTATATATTTAATGATAGTATTCCAACCAATAACTTGTGTACGATTACGTGTTCACCTACTTAAATTAATTTCCTCGGTGAGCCAACGTAAAGAAATGAAATTTAATTAATCTACAAATAATCGGTGAATTCTTTCGTAAACAGGTAGCTTATTGGGATCACTCAGATGTCTTTAAAAAGTATTTTACTTTAAAGTTGCCAAAAGATGGGAAAACGATAAAGGTGAAAATTATCTTTTCATTATCAACCGGTCTAATATACTGCTGGATATTCTCTTCAATGCGATTCTGTGCAGCCGACTCAAATGTGGGAATATGCGTTCGTCATATACCAAATCCGAGCGATTTCGTAAAAATCCCATGCATCGATGTAAGAGAATACATCACCTATTTGGAGATGGTGGAAAAAAGCACCGTATTCATTGACCGGAGTTTGCTAATCAAAAGAATTTTAGAAATTCAACACAAAGTGATAGTAATCACATTTCCTTCAAGAAGCGGTAAATCAGTCAATCTGAACATGTTGAAATCTTTTTTTGAAATCCGTATCAATACCACCAGCAAGAAAGCGGTGCCAGCCAATCAGTCCGCTATTTATAAATTCTTTACCGAAGGTAAGATAGTCAAAGGATTTGATTCTCCTCTCCAACCTCGTATGTACATATTCGGCGAAAAGCTTTTAGACAGTAATGCCGAAAGAGTAACAACTATTTTGAAAAATCCTCCGATGATAGGTGCTTATAAAAATATCATCGACGAGCATTTGGCGAGTTATCCTGTCATTTACGTAGATTTGTTATTTCAGTCGTTCTTTTCCGTTCCAACTATTATTGAAAATTTAAAAGAAGAAATCGTGAAAGTATACAACAATCACTTATTCTTAAAGGAAATCATGAAAAACATCATGTACAGCAACGAAACGAGCGAAGAAGAGAAAAGGAAAGCCAAGGAAAATTTAAATTTATTCTCACTCTACGATAAAGATATGATTTTATTTGCTGCAATCAATGATACAGATTTAGAAAGAAGTTTGCAAATTCTTTCCAAAATGTTGTACGAGTATTTCGGTAAGCCAGTGATAATTCTTATAGATGGTTATAGCTCGTCTCTCGAGTATTATTTGTTATATCAAGAAGAACCCTATTTCGCCGAGCAAAAGAAAGAAAGCGCGTCGCTCATACAAAATGGTATCAAATTATTGAGAAATTTTTTCAGAAAATCTTTCACCGAAAATCCGTACTTGAAGAAAGCTGTTTTGACGGGTACCCTATCCATCAATAAAAAGGATTTGTTGGCCGATGTTCCAGATGTTGTGCATCATAACACCATAGTTAATGATCTACAAGAATTTTATGGAGTAACAGAAGAACAATTGGACATTTTATTCGATCATTTCGATATTACTTCAGATCTGAGAGAAAAAGCGCGTGATTTCTATAATGGATACATAATGGAGCCAAGTATTAACCTTACCATTTACAATACATGGTCTGTCATCAATTTTTTGAATTTCAAGAAAGTCGGCAAGTATTGGATTCAACATACGAATACTTTTGAAAAGACCGTGTACTGGTTAGATTTAAAGAATATGTTTCATATTATATATCCGCTGTTGCATGGGAGTGGAATAGCTGTCCATTTTGAAGAGGCGGATTTCAATAAAAAAGAGTGGTTGTTTTTGCCACGACGTGTTGCGCCCAATAGAGCTATTGATGATATAACTCAAGATTCTATTAATACCATTATTTCGTTGTTTTGTGAATTAGGACTTTTAACCTATATGGAACGTGTGGAAAACTTCGATAACAACTTTTGGTTTCGTATTCCAAATAAGGAAATCAAAGAAGGCATAATTGATAGTATCAAAGGCAAAGCAAATGGCACCACAATACGACCTGGCATAAATGTAAAACAGTTTACGCGAAGACCTTGAGTTGAAATAGTCTTATACCGTGCGTCCCATTGAACCCCATGTAGACAAAGCAGAAAATTCTCATTTATGGTACTTCAAAATACTTTCATATCACATCACTGGCTAGTGGCTACAAAAGCGTTGTAATTGGTTGTAATTATAGAAATCAGTGTTATCGTCATGTTATATCTAGTTGGTTGTTGATTGAAAGGGAATTTGGCGTTTTGCTTGTATAAGGTTCAATCAGATGCAAGGTATGTTGTGATGAAAGATTTTAAACATTCAGTGATTTTAAAAAAACCTAACGTATGTATATATAAAAAACTACTATTGCATTTTTAAGCTAATTTTTTTCTTAAAAGAAAGACAATTATAGTGCCTATTAAATCACATTAGATTTTACTTATCAGAAATAGCTTTTTTAAGATACTTAGGTATGTGCCATCTTTCCCTTCAAATTTTCAAACACTTCATCTTGTATTCAAGAGTTGAATCTGAAAATCCTAAGAGGCTAGTAATCACCTCAAAATGGATGAACTGAGTTTTTCTTGAATGAATAAAAAACGCTTCAATTTTGAATTCATTTAGAATATATCAGCCTATGTTTGAAACCTTCGAAAGAAAGCCTTCCTACTATTAACATAATCATACAGAAAACAGAATATATGCTCATTATAATAGATTCATTATATCAAATATATTCACGTTTTGTATTTGTGCCCCTCTTCAAGTTGATATGTGTTGCCGAAAAAACCTAGAATACGTAGATTTGTTTTTAAAACTGAGTCATCATATACCAAGTATACATTGTGTTCCGTTTCAATCGCACTTTCTGTACACTTGACTAGTGAAGCTACTCTAGTTGCACTCATGTATGGTGATTTTACCTACTCAAAAATTTGAAATGGTTCAGATACCTATGCTAAAAAGAAAAAATACTTTTTGGTTATGGCGATAATCAAATTAGGAAAATTTTATCTTGCAAATTATGAAAGAATAACTTTGTGCTTACACTAACATATATAGCACAAGATGCAGCCACCCGCCCAAGGGCGGCTTTAAAGACAATCATTGACATGATATTAATACAAAACAAATTTTATTTAAAAAAAAAAACAAAGGAAATACTATCGTATGAAAAAATTGAATATAATATTTATTGACTTTTTTTTTTTTTTTTTTTAACAAAAACAAAAAAAGGAAGATATATAGATAGGTAAACCATGAAGTAGCATGACTCAATTCACATCAAAAATATTTATAAAAATGAAAGAAATAGAGCCAAACAAAAAGTAATCAATATAAATCTAACTGAAGTAAAAGAAATAGATATGGAAGATTCATGAAATTTCCTATAGTAATTTCCCTTCCGAAATTAGAACTCCTCATGATGAATCCTGCTTTAGGTATAGGAATTATAATCGAATTAAAATATAATGGTACCGCCATGAGCAATGTGATGGTAAAGTGGCATCAAAAAAAAGATGCCACTTTGTAAAAAAGATGCCACTTTACCTGTAGACGACGAAAAATGATGCCACTTTATCCATAGATAAATCTATCTATATATATATATATAGATTTATCTATGGATGAAGTGGCATCATTTTTTGTCGTCTACAGCTAAAGTGGCATCTTTTTTACAAAGTGGCATCTTTTTTTTGATGCCACTTTACCATCACATTCCTCATCGATTCAGCTATGTGTCATGACGTCACTAGTGTGGTTATTTGGATGATGCCACTTTATCACTAATATTCTATGTTTCATACAAAAAATTTTTTTTCGGTCTATGGTCGTAGTAGCCTCATTTTTTTGATGTTTACAGGTAAAGTGGCATCATTTTAAAAATTTGTTTCCAAGAAAACCTATGAAATTATACATTCCGCTCGCCATTGCGGTGTCGTTAACTTGACATTAGATGCACTTCTGAGGGATGTGCAAAGTGATGCCACTTTGACATATATGTATATATATATGTATATATATATATATATGCTACTATCCTTGTCAGGCCCTGGACCGTAGATATCAAACAGACGTTCCGAGACCCGGTCTTATTTAAAGGGCTAAAGTTGCTCGCGCGAGCTTTTTGGAAACCACTTGAACATAGCATATTAGGAAGCTTTAGAGGGGTAAGAAAAATTCAAAATTCACGAATACAAATGATATGCAATGGTTCTTATAAGATACACTTCAGATTTACTACTATCCTTGTCAGGCCCAGGTGGGTCTACCCAAGATACCACCATATCCACTGCTTCCCAACGTTTGTATAAAACTGAAAGCTATATAAGTTCAAACATACACACAAAACGTTGCAAGATCCGAAAGGGGTCTCGCAACGTTGAATCGGGTCTCGGAAGGATAGTAGCATTTCCAAGATCGGGCCTGACTTTACCGTACCATACCTATATATAGGTATAGGTATAGTTTAGTGTATTCTTGCACCCGCGGGTGCCATGACGTTTTCTTACGAGAGTGTACTAGAATGCTTGGTAACAATGCCTAGAGTCCTTAAGTAAGTGAAGTTTACGTATTTTACGTTGGGTGCAATAATGTACAATTATTTCACTGGACTTTACTATAGTATATAACTATTTCTTTTTACAATATACTGATGATTGAAAGAATGGTCCTTATATGTGATATTACACAAATACTTATAAACTTGTTACTTGATGCGTTAAACTGTTAATACAAGCAAATATTTAACAGCATGCATTGTTGTACCCAATTTGGTCTTTAAAGTATATTAATGCACCTTTTATGAGGTGCAATAATAATTATAGGTTTTCATGTAGATAGATGCAACTACTATCGCTATTTATATAATGGGTAGAACAAGTTACATTTAAAGACCCCGGGTCCAACAAAGTAAGTATTGTAACCAGATATAAATATCTTTATGAATACCGAGAAAAGTTGTGTGAACTTTTGAAACTTGTTGTAAAAAATGATTACATAATTGATTTTGAAGTTTTGAGAATTGTTTAAAGAATGATTAGAAAAATGCAAAAATCAATTGCTCGTTTTACATTTATTGAAAATTGTTGAAAAAGTAAAAAAAAAATCAGCTGCTTACAAAAGACAGCTACAATGGATATTTCGATTAAAAAAAAATTATCCGAAATTTCAGTCTCGAATGTGAACATTCATTTGAATGAAATAAGATAGTATGCCCCTTCTTGAAGAAAACTAGGCAACTTATTTTACATTCCCTTCATTGAAAACTACACCGGGCGCACTGATCACGCAGCATGATTTCCAACACGATAATTACTCTAATGGATATTTTTAATTTTTCAGTCGAAGTAATACGCACATGGTCCCCACCGACTGGATGGGTTATAACAATTACCAGCGCATGGGCAATATACGGTGTCATAAAGGTACGAGTTTGAATCGTAAACGTCCTATACAATAATGATATAGCTTTAAGTTCAAGGTATTTCGTTAAAGCATTTGTTATACTAATGATTTACATCCAACAATAAATGGTATCGAAGTCGTTTCACAGAAAGACTAGTTTGTATCAGTGTAGATTTCGAATATGCGTCACATATTTATAGTGTGAACTGCGGTGTCCCTCTGAGGTCAGATTGTATGGCATCATCGAAGGTGTCTTTGAAGTGATAAAGAAATTACGGACATGATCGATTCAAAATTATCATCCAACATGGAAATGAAATTAAATTTTCTGCTCGTAGTTATAAGTAATTATGTAAAGAGAAAGATCACATTCTCGGTAAAATTGATCGATTTATCAAATTACATAATAAAAGGAAACAAGTAGTATGTATTATACCTGATTCTGGACCACATTTTTCTCAACGCTAATATTTCGGATTTTTAACCGAATTAATCTTGTATTCATCTATTAAATAACCGATAAAAACAATTTCAGTTTCTCAACCATATTTATTTCAATTTTACCCCTTCAACAACCGATTAAAAGTTTTATCTGTTCATTATCCAGAAAAAATAAGGAATTAAGTTCAACAATATTGATATTCATTTTTTAGTAGATTCAAAGCCAATATTTCTATCTAAAACTGTGGGACACATTTTTTCCCCATCACTCAACACCTATTTTTCACTATTTAAGCCCTATTTTTATATAATTTTCATCAAATCAACTCTTAATTAATAGAATCATTTCTTACTCAAATTATTATTTTTTTATTCACTCAACACTACTCAACACAAATATTTCTAGCTAAAACTACTCTTTGAACCTTGAATTTCTCTTTTCAGCTCAAACTTTAGCAGATACAAAAAAAAATCCAAAAATATAAATTACCATCTTCTCCTTTAAAATTGAAACAAGAATGGATAATAGGTACCTACATACTTCAGAAGAAAGGCAATATAAACTTAGAGGGAAAAAAAATAATACTAATATTATGTTTGCATAGGAATTAAGCGATCAAAAAAATAAAATTAATCTTCATATTCCAAGGCAGGTTTGTCTGGATCCGGTGAGTAATCTAAGGCCTTGACTAATAATAAGGCAAATGAATCCAATGGTTTTCCAAATATATTCACGTTTTTAAGTTTTTTACCCACTTGTTCTGGGTGTACTTTGGTATCAACAATATTGTGAATTACAGCAAGAGCATGACAAAACTTTTTTTTGTATTCTTCAAAATTCTCAACACCATCCAAAAAATGGTTATTATATGCAAGCTTGAGTTCCGCCATTAGAGGAGCTATTTCAACAGTATTGCCTTTCTCTCGAAGTACCCATTCAAAATACGCAGCTCTGCGATTGAGTTTATTTGCTCCCGCGTCACGTGATTTCTTGGCTTTTGGATTTTGACATTCAGTTGTTTTGTGTCCAAATTGAAGACAATTTTCACAAAATGATGGTTCAGCAAAACTTGATTCAATTCGGTCCATCACTCTTCGTACTCGAATCGGAAATTTCAATTCAAGCAGTTCTTTTTCTTTACTATCCTGAAAACATTAAAGAAGTCTTATACTCTTATTAAAACTGACATTACACCATAAATGTATTTCCCCTCTTTGAAAAGCATACTCTCAGCCACGTCCCGAAGTTTCATAAAAAATGTAGGAATGGAGAGGAGCACAAACAAAATAAATGAGTGCACAAACGTGCACAAACGAAGCACAAACGATTGACATATTTTTCACCCCCCACTAGTGATGGGCGGGGCAGCATTTCTCCAGCCCCGCCCATTAAAAGAGGGGGCACAAACGAAAATTATGTGTGCACAAACATGCACAAACGAAGCACAAACGATTGACTTTTTTATCCCCCACCACTTATGGGTGGGGCAGCATTTCCCCAGCCCCGCCCATTAAAAGAGGGGGCACAAACGAAAGTTATGTGTGCACAAACGTGCACAAACGAAGCACAAACGATTGACATATTCTACAACCCCCCACCTAAAATGGGCGGGGCTGCATTTCCCCAGCCCCGTCCAAAGACTTTTAAAAAAATAAAAAGTTGGAGGGGAGCACAAACGAAAATAGTGGGTGCACAAACGTGCACAAACGATGCACAAACGATTGACATTATTTTCGAACCCCCACTTAAAATGGGCGGGGCCAGCGAAATGGATCTACGTTAAGAAAGGTGAGATCCGAAATCGGATCTCATCATTCCAAAACAGAGCTCACCTTTCCATGAAATGTATATTTTGGATCTCACCTTTCGGAAATATAAATATATGTATGGATAACGCTATCAGTGCGAGACCCAGGATATCATACAGACAACCCGAGACCCACTAGAACGAAAATAGGTACAGATGTCAAAAGGCAACCTCTGAAAGGAAAATTTCTCAAAAAATGTGTATATGTGTATATAAGATTTTCCCCTATCAATCCGAGGCCTGGGATATCGTTCCTACAATACGAGGCCCATTAAAGATATCTCACTATCAATACGAGACCCAGCAACGTTGCCATATTTATTTAGTATATTTATAACTAAAGCAGAATAGAAATGTGTATTTTGTTACTTGCCGAAGCAAGACGCTACGTTACTCCTTCTCGCTAATCGCTTGGGTACTCAAATGCGCGCTTTCCTTCTGAATTTAGGAAAATTTTCGTTCATTACTGGTGATTATTGACTCACACCTTAAAAATCATTTTTACCTCGCTCGTGGTTCCTTATGTTGTGTTTATCACGAGATATTTTGAAGCATAATATCAACTTTTTGAAGGGAGAAAAAAACTGAGGGATAAAATTTGAAAAAGAGTGGTAGGAACAATTAAAATTTTTTTAAATGAATAAAAGAAATGTTTGCACCTACCATTTTTCTTTTTTTTTTTTATTTGCATTTATGTGAAAAGTTAGCACAACTCGGTGAATTTCGGTAATATAAAATAAGTAAGAATAATTGAATGCTTCGCGAATTTAATTGATAATTTAAAAAAATGAACTTAAAAATCTTTTTGGAAAGGGCATAGGAGGATAAGAACGGCGAATCAGGCCCCTAAGTGCATTTTGAGGAGAGTTAGCAAAAACCTATTTTTGAGGAAATTTCGTTTTGTGTGTCACTCGCCTTGCGCAGGCGTGTGTGAATAAAATTCGCTCAAAATTCGGTGAGGAACTCTTCTTCAAGATACGCAAAAACAGTTTTTTTGTTTTTTCGATAAATTTCAAAATGGCGGATCACTCAAATTTTGAGGGGAGCTGGAGAAGAGGCAAATAGCTCAAATTTTTCGTTTTTGATTTCATATGAAAGAGTGAGTCACGGATACCAACATATCCAAATTTTAGCTTCCTAAGTGCATATTGAGAGGAGTTAGATCAAAAAACGGCTTTTTGAGGAAGTTTTGAGTCATGAAATTTCTTGAATCTTCCATACCTCCCCACGAAATCAAGTTAAAGAGGTCAAATTTTGTCTGTGAGGTTAGTTGGTGACCACAATATGACCTCTTGAATTCGGATCAAAATGGATTCAAAATGACGGATTATCAAAATTTTGAGTAGAGCTTGAGGAGCCTCAAGTTGGTGAAAATGTAATTAATATGAATTCATATGGTTATTGGGGATAAGTTGTATACTATATCCCGAATTCACTTCCATACATGTTGTTGGAGGGGGGAGGCGGGGTTATCAACCTAAATTAGTGGTGGGAGTACAGGAGGGGTCGAAAATTTTTTATTGCTGCGTCATATGATAAAATGAGCCCAAGTGACAAACGTATTTTGATTTTAGCTTCCTCAGTGATTTTGGAGGGGAGTTAGAGCAAAAAACAGCTTTTGGAGGGGAAATTGCTGCAGGAAATTTCATTAATCTTACATATCTCATCACCAAATCGGCCTAGAATGGTCAAACTTTGTGTGTAGGATTAGTTTGTGACCAGAATATAAGCTCTTAAATTTGAGTCAAAATGGATCCAAAATGGCGGATTATCAAGATTTGAAGATAATTTGAGGACCCTCAAATAGTTGTAAATTGAGAAATATGTGTTCACATGATTACTTCATGGCAAAGAAATACTACATTTGTGCCAAATTCAACTTCTTAAGTGTTTTTGGAAAGGATAGGGTAGGGGTTTTCAGACTTGGTATTAGGTGTGGCCTGTAGTCATGAACGGTTAAGCAAGGTTATTAGTAAATCAAAACAAGCTCCAATTAAAACCTCAGCTCCAGTAATGCGGCATGGCTGCTTACGTTTTTTTATTATTACGTTTCTTTACAGCTTTCTTCGAGCTTCATGGAGCTTTTCGTAAGTTGCCTGAGGCGTTACAAATGATCTCGTTCAGCCCTATCACATGAAACCACTCGCAACTTTCATCGTCGCGTGTATCTCGACTTTACCTCGGACAAAGTTTTACCCTCCTCAATTATATAGTAGATGTCAACCTCTCGTCATCTTCATGATCACGCGGCGTAGAAACCATCGATGTGCAGTTATAGTGTAGACTATGTAAAGGAGAATAAAAAGGTCCATTTCGCTGGCCCCGCCCATTTTAAGTGGGGGTTCGAAAATAGTGTCAATCGTTTGTGCATCGTTTGTGCACGTTTGTGCACCCACTATTTTCGTTTGTGCTCCCCTCCAACTTTTTACTTTTTTAAAAGTCTATGGGCGGGGCTGGGGAAATGCAGCCCCGCCCATCACTAGTGGGGGGTGAAAAATATGTCAATCGTTTGTGCTTCGTTTGTGCATGTTTGTGCACACATAATTTTCGTTTGTGCCCCCCTCTTTTAATGGGCGGGGCTGGAGAAATGCTGCCCCGCCCATCACTAGTGGGGGGTGAAAAATATGTCAATCGTTTGTGCTTCGTTTGTGCACGTTTGTGCACTCATTTATTTTGTTTGTGCTCCTCTCCATTCCTACATTTTTTATAAAACTTCGGGACGTGGCTGGGAGTATGCTTTTCAAAGAGGGGAAATACATTTATTCGACTCCAAAGGGAATTTTCTTCAAGTATGTCATTTATTGTTTGTGCTTTGTATGCTGAGTTTTGTGCACTTATTACCTTTATTCTAGCCCTACCCATTCGTACTTCTTATTAATCAGGTTAATAGAACTGCTATGCCTGTTGTTGACCATTTTGAATACATTACTTTTGTTCCATTTTTATTTTTAGCAGAAAGGGCGAATAAGAAGAGCTGGTCATCCTCAAAAGCAAATGTCTACCGTGAGGAAGTATAAATGTATAATTTAACGTGAAGTCACGTTTTTTGAGAAACTGTGTGAAATTATTGGTTTTTTAGACCTGTATGAACGAAAAATGACCTGACCTCACACGATTCCAAGTTTTAGGTTATAAAAAGATAAATTACGTGAGGTCATACTTTGTATAATACTTGATGAAATTTAGGATAAGCGGAGTTGGTAGAACTTTGAATTTTAGAAAATTTATTTATTTATGTAGGAAAATTAATTATTCAAATAACTTTTTTTGAAATAGTGTAATTAAAAAAGTCCGCTTTTAAGATACTTTAGTATCTTCTAGTTTATATTATTGAATGTATATTTTTAGCTCAATTTTTTTTTTCTTTTTCATCTCATTGAGAGGGTGAGTCACGGACAACAACATATCCAAATTTCAGCTCCCTAAGTGCGTTTTTGAGAGAGTTAAATTTGAGAAATATGTGCTCATATGATTACTTGCACATTTATTTACTTACATTGCCGCAAACCAAACTTTTTTAGTGTTACCACAAGGCAAGCACTGGAGTTCGAACAATGACTTTGCAACTTACACATATGTGATAGTTGCTGTAGAAAGGGCCCTTACATGTAAAAAATCATATTATTATTTTTTTTTATTCTAAAAACGCTCCTTCACAACGTGGTGCGGTCAAAATGAATTGATAAAGCTTGTAAAATATTTTTAAATCAACAAAAATTGAAATTAAATTTTTCGAAGTTTTTTTCCTTTTATAAAAAAGAAAATTTAGCGCTGAGAAGTGCAAAGATAACATTTACAAGCTTTATAATGTTCTGAAGCATATTTTCAAAATTATGTGCTTTATTTAACTTTTGATAAATTACTCTGGTTTATTTAGTAATAATGATTTCTGATAAAATAATTAGTAATGAAAAAATAAAACTTTAAAAATTTATTATAAAACTTATATTCAATTCCGAGGTCGGGACTTTCACTCTGAGGGGTGCAATAATCACTCTGTCGCATGGCATTGCTGCTTACTAAATATGAAATTATGTCAATTTAAGCAAATATATATTTCTATGCATACTGTTTCATTTTATTGATTTTTTTTTCAATTCCATCTTCATTATATATTATTGTTATTATTATTATTAAGAATTAAGGCGTTTTATTATCGATTTATGACACCTAAAGGTTTTCTCACAATTAATAAGTCTCAAGGTCTGGATTTACTTACTGCAGAGCATAGGTCACAAAACTAAGTATGTGATAGTTGTTGTAGAAAGGGTCCGAAAACAAAACTACTAGGCGGTATAACCGCCATACTATGTCAACTTCAAACTCAAAAATATGGTATAAATACGTAATTTTGCGACATTTTGACCGCAACACGTTGTGAAGGAGCGTTTTTAGGATAAAAAAAAATAATAATATGATTTTTTACATGTAAGGGCCCTTTCTACAGCAACTATCACATATGTATTTAAAAAAATAAAATAAAACGCACATTTGAATGGTTTTTCAAAAAATGAATTACATTTGTATACGTACTTTTACAGCAGGAAAAAAATGAACAATATATTTCATAAGCAATTATGATGAGTTTTAGAGCCAAAATTGGAATCTCAGTGCACGTTTTCGCAAGCGTGTATTAGCACAACGGCTGATGACTTCAGATTTTTTTCATAACACGCCAATTGTTGATTGTCATTTCTACCCACAGATTTTTTTGAAATTTAATTCAAATACTTTACTTATAAAGAAGTTAAATTACTTATGACATGATGATTGATGATAATCAAATTTTTCCCACATCATTTTTGTACATCCCCATAGAAAAAAAGAAATACTTCAGCTTAGAAAAGCTTATAAATCTGTGTTAAAATCAATTTATAAATTTAGGGGAGACTCGGGCATATAGAACAACCTTTTTTTTAGTTGGTTCTAAAATACGCTATAATTCCAAAAAACATCTGGAAATAGCTTTATTACGAAGAAAAAACATTTCTCTTTCAGAATAAATAGCACAGCCACAATTTTGATGATTCTTTATGCCTGGCCGGTTCTGTTATTTTATGGAATTAATGGTTGTTATTCAAAAGTGAAAAGAGGTGATACCAATCGAGCGAGCGAAGCGAGTGAGAAATAAAAAAAGCAAACGATGTGAGCGAGCGCAGCGAGCGACCAACGGGGGTCGGGGGGCGGAGCCCCCAGCTGGCAGCGCGAAGCGCTGCTAGTCTATATTTATAAAAGTAAGAAATTGTTTGTATGTTTGTATGTTTGTACGCTTATAACTGAAGAACAGTCGGAGGGATTTTTTTGAAATTTCGAATTCGAGTTTCTATCGCTGTGGAATAGGTTTTAAAATCGTCGTTTCGAGTTTAGCCCCCAATTAGGGGGGGAGGGCCCCAAAATTTCATTTCCGGACCCCCGTCTCGAATTTTTTTTTCTTTTTTTTCATCTAACCCATTCTATAGCGCGAGTACTTCATTTTTTGTAATAACTCCCGATGAGCCCCGAGGCACCCTTCACCCTTTAATCGGGGCCCAAAGTTCTAAAAAAAAAACCAAAATCGACGAAATTAAATTTTTTTCGAATTTATCCTAAACATCTCATGTAAGGCGATGTCCCAATGATTCGTGGTCATTTTCAACTTCTTAGCCCCAAATGGGGGGAGGGACCGAGCGAAAACCGAAATTTTCGTATTTTCGCTTCCGTTCGACCGTTTTTAATTTTTTTCAATTCTACGTCTTGGGATCCACAACACGAACGATATTTTAAAAATTCGAGAAAATCGATTGGTAAATGATCCCGCAATTGAAGACGAATGTTCGGAGAATTCCTATATTTTTGCAACGTTGGTCGCGTTCGCGCAACGCGTTCGTTGCTTCGGCTGTAGGGACCAGACGGAAACGAAACCTGTCTGACCTTGAGCGTGGCAAATTTCAACGCTTGAAAATGCTACTCTTATAATACGTATAATGGGGCTGAAAAATATTGAATGAAATTTTTTTAATATACATTTTTTTCATCGAGGGTTCCTCTTTAAGCAGCTACAAAAAAAAAAAATTCGCCCGTTCTACAAAATGTTAGCATCTCGTCCGCACCTACTGGTCCGATTTTGACGAAATTTTGGTTTCCCGTCCGAATCAACGTGTAGATAGTTTTTAACGATAATTCAAACTCCAACCACAAATTGTTGGGAGGAGGATCAAAATTTTGAATAGGGCTCTCCTAAATTTCAAAATTACATTTTTTTTTTTGATAAATGGATTTTAGAGTATGGATCGATTTTTTCATGTTCGTACCATTTTTCATTTTTGAAAGCACTCTTACCCTTCAAATTTGACTCAATAGTGGCATTGTAAAATCAAAAATCGTTAAATTTTACTTTTTTTCAAAAATAAGTTTGACACTGTTTACGCTGTAGTTACCCAAGTATTCATGTAGATTTTTAATGCTTTTCGACCATATTTGAGGGAGGTGGTAAAGAGAAACAAAAATTTCTATATTTTTGCTTCCTTTCAATTTTTGAATTTTTTTCTTTTTTTTTAATCAAGGCGTTGAAAATAACAATAATAAGAATGTATAATAAAAATTCCCAAAAGAATGGACCCAAAATAAGGCTGTAATAGCGAGTTACAAATTCGAAAATCTTCAACGTTCGTAAATGACAAGCGCGTTGTAAAACATTTTCGTTGCATTCGCGATTCGTCAGAAGCGAGTTACACGAGGTAAACATGTTCGGCCTTAAATACTCGCGTTCGTATGCTGAAACCCGTTGAAAATGGTATAATTACCTGATGATTTTTTTTTTCAGTGTGTTCCCCGTACACTTTATATCCAATTATGAATTTTAATTTAAAAAAAAAATAAAATAAAACGCACATTTGAACGGTTTTTCAAAAAATGAATTACATTTGTTTATGTCTATGTACTTTTACAGCAAGGAAAAAAATGAATATTATTTTTATAAGCAATTATGATGACTTTTAGAGCCAAAATTGGAATCTCAGTGCACGTTTTTGCTAGCGTGTATCAGCACAACAGCTGATGCTGACTTTAGAATTTTTTCATAACACGCCAGTTGTTGATTGTCATTATTACTACCCACAGATCTTAAATACTCTACTTGTAAAGAAGTTTAATTACTTATGAACATGATGATTGATGATAATCAAATTTTTCCCACATCATTTCTGTACATCCCCATGGAAAAAAAGAAATAATTGAGCTGGGAAAGGCTTATAAATCTGTGTTAAAATCAATTTATAAATTTAGGCGAGACTCGGGCATATGAACAACCTTTTTTTAGTTGGTTCTAAAATACGTTGTAATTCCAAAAAACATCGGGAAACAGCTTTATTATGAAGAAAAAACATTTCTCTTTCAGAATATGTGAAAATTCATGTAACAAGAAAAAATTCTTTTGAAGATGCAACAAAAGTTTGAAATTTGGTTCTCGATTTTTGGTAGTACACAATCAGTTTAAGTCAAATTGAAAAAAAAAAACGAAAAAAATGTCCGGTTGCAAAATGTTACCACTTTAAACCCCTACCAAATGTAAATATTGCCAACTTTTCAGAATAAATAGGCACAGCTACAATTTTGATGATTCTTTATGCTTGGCCGGTTCTCTTATTTTATGGAATTAATAATTGTTATTCAAAAGTGAAAAGATGTGATACGAATCGAGCGAGCGAAGGGAGTGAGAAATAAAAAAATCAAACGATGTGAGCGAGCGAAGCGAGCGACCAACGGGGGTCTGGGGGTGGAGCCACCAGCTGGCAGCGCGAAGCGATGCTAATATATATACAACAAAACGTTAGTTATTACTCGTCCTATGAACAGGCAGTCCCCTATTGGATATACAACATAATATGATAAAAAAAAAACGTAAGCAGCCATGCCGCATTACTGGAGCTGAGTTTTTAACTGGGGCTTGTTTTCATTTAGTAATAACCTTGCTTAACCGTTCATCACTACAGGCCACACCCAATACCAAGTCTGAAAACCCCTACCATCCTTTCCAAAAACACTTAAGAAGTTCAATTTGGCACAAATGTAGTATTTCTTGCCATGAAATAATCATGCGAACACATATTTCTCAAATTATAACTATTTGAGGGTCCTCAAATTATCTTCAAATTTTGTAAATCCGCCATTTTGGATCCATTTTGACTCAAATTCAAGTGGTTATATTCTGGTCACAAACTAATCCTACACACAAAGTTTGACCATTCTAGGCCGATTTGGTGATGAGATATGGAAGATTCATGAAATTTCCTGCAGCAATTTCCCCTCCAAAAGCCGTTTTTTGCTCTAACTCCCCTCCAAAATCACTGAGGAAGCTAAAATCAAAATACGTTTGTCACTTGGGCTCATTTTATCATATGACACAGCAATAAAAAATTTTCGACCCCTCCTGTACCCCCACCACTATTTTAGGTTGGTAACCCCGCCTTCCCCCCTCCAACATCATGTATGGAAGTGAATTCGGGATATAGTATACAACTTATCCCCAATAACCATATGAATTCATATTAATTACATTTTTACCAACTTGAGGCTCCTCAAGCTCTACTCAAAATTTTGATAATCCGCCATTTTGAATCCATTTTGATCCAAATTCAAGAGGTCATATTGTGGTCACCAACTAACCTCACACACAAAATTTGACCTCTTTAACTTGATTTGGTGGGGAGATATGGAAGATTCAAGAAATTTCATGACTCAAAACTTCCTCAAAAAGCCGTTTTTTGATCTAACTCCTCTCAATATGCACTCAAGAAGCTGAAATTTGGATATGTTAGTATCCGTGACTCACTCTTTCATATGAAATCAAAAACGAAAAATTTGAGCTATTTGCCCCTTCTCCAGCCCCCCTCAAAATTTGAGTGATCCGCCATTTTGAAATTTATCGAAAAAACAAAAAAACTATTTTTGCGCATTTTCAAGAAGAGTCTCTCACCAAATTTTGAGCGAATTTTATGAATACTCGCCGGCGCTACGCGTGGGGGAAAAAATATATATATACCAAAAAGTTGGACATTTGCCAGATGATTACAAATGGTCTGAAACGCAAAGATTTGAAGACCCCACCCTCCTCCGACCTTCCCTTCCCAAATCAGGTAGGCTGTAATAGCTATCGTTTTGTTAAAAACTCAGCTAAAAAGAATGGACTCAAAATAAGATTGTAATTGCGAGTTACAAATTTGAAAATCTTCAACGTTCGTAAATGACAAGCGCGTTGTAAAACATGTTCGTTGCTGAAACATCGTCTTATATTAGAACACCCTTATTAGCTGCCCGTGTCCGAACTTTCGATGATTTAATTTCTATTCTGGAAGACATAGAGGTTACGAATACAAATTTTAGTTATTCCTCTAATAGTAATTCTAATTTAAACAATTCTAATATTTGCTCTCAAAATGTAAATACTATAAATAAGGACTACACTACCCCTCAGAATCAGGCCTACTCTAACCCAACGAGTATAGATCCAAACTCCATTAATCTTAATAATACAGACCCTAATCGAAATAATTTTAACGGTAATAATAATTTTCGTAATAACTTTCGCTCTGGTAATAGATTTGATAATTCTTTTCGACCGAGGAACTCAAATTACGCGCCTAGAACCCCCAGATATGATGAGAATCCTAACTTTAATTACGGCACTATTAATTATAACACCCCTACTCAAAACCTTCAGAACCAGCAAACAATTGCAGCGATATCTACAGAAACAGATAATATGCAATCCCCATCCACCTCCCAACTACCCGGTGTTTTAAACTCCGATCGCTAGAAGCTGTCAACGAGGTAGCTTCTAGATCAACGCTTAATAATACTTTAGATGAAAAGCCTCGTCCTAATTTCCACTGCTATGATGATTGGAAGCCTTCAGCTTCATTACCAGAAACTGAAAAAGTTTATCATACCCGAATTTTTATCAACAGTAAATTCAAAAATATTAAAATACGCAAAGTCCCTTCAAACATTGACAAAGCCCTAATTGCTGGTAAAAAATTAAAAAATGAAAATGAAAGTCTTCTTATTTTCGGGACGACTTTTCCAAGAAAAATAAGTAAAAATTCTAATAGTAATAACCATATAACCATATCGAACCGTTTCACTGGGTTATCTATCGATAACATTGATGATGAATGTGCCGCTGCTGACTCCCATATTGTAACCAATTACAACATCAATAATAAAAAACTGAAAAGTAGTTATCGGAAAAATTGTAAAAAATATGAGAGATTAAAATTCAATTCAAGAAATTCTAAAACATTATCTGATTCTACAGATTTTGAGAATAATCATTCAAGTGTAATTACAACTCCAACAATTTCGACTGCGTTAAAACTAAAACCCAAATTAATGATGTTTACTTCTTTAAGTATAACAATTAATTTCCAAAATGGAAAACGCAATGTTCATTTTCTCAATAATCTGATTTTAAAATCTAAATTTCTAAACATTGAAGAAATTTATTGCAACCATCCTAAACTCTATGATAATACTTTAAAACCAAGCATTAACTATCCTAAAAATACTTCGCTCAAAACAAAAAATGAGTACTCAACTTATCCTTTTAATAGCGACAAATTAATTAGAAATTTTGGATAACCAACTTTAAGAGTAATGAAATAGTAAAATTCATCATTATTTTTAGACATACGACCCTTATAAAACGTTCTAAAAAATAGATATCGACACTTAGGTAAATGATTAAACCTATTTTGGATATGTAACTATTGTAGCGATTATTATATTATAAAGAAGATAGTGCGTAACGGTTCTAAATACGGGTTGTGTCGCGTCCAAATTAGGATTAAAAATGCTTCATAATACCGCCGGTATGGTAGTAGATTAAGGATACTATCCTTACTACATCACTCCTTCAGCGGGAAATAATCGAACGCAACCTCTTACATAGCGATTGTAGTTTCTTGAACCTAGACCCTACTACCCGTTTAAATCTCATATACTTAAGTTTGTACGTATGTACTTTACTATTAAGTCTACATGAATATTTCCTTATATGTATTATTGTTTTTATTTTAAGATGTAAACGGAAATTGATCATCATCTAAAATTTCATTTTCGCTCATTATAAAAAATTTCCCGAAAACGAAATTCCAAAACGGGGGGTAGTTGTTATGTTACGTAATGGGAAGGTACCTATTTGTACTTTCTGCATTACGTAGTATAACGCGTATTTCCTTTTTCGCAAAACAAAAAATCGTCGCGCCAACAAATCGCGGTGCTTTTCGGCCAACATATAAAATCCTAAACAATTAAAATCCCGTCGCTAAAGAAATTTTTATTTGGGGTAATAAAGCCTAAAATGCACATCCGGTGCGTTAGTCAAAAAAGTCGCGCTCGCGTTCGTGATGTTGTCGCTAAATTAACGATTAAGTTGTAAATCTATCGGACCTTTCTGGTAACGCGTTCCGTGCAAAAAATTCATCTTTGAACCGCCGCACCGCGCAGTAAAAAACGCGGTTCAAAGGAAAAAACTAGCCGCGACCGATTACGCCTACGTCCGAGGGTGAATCCGGTTTCGACAATTTTGATTGGCCCTAAACTTTAAAAAGAAATTACTTTCTCCATTCTGGTTGGTTATTCAAAATTGGGGTGAGAAATTGAATACGCACTTGCGAGTGCTAAGAGAGATCAATCTTCGTTCTCTAGTTTAGTTCTGTATCTTATTCTCGTCATGGGAATTACAGTCTGTTTTACGTGTGTTAATTGCTTTACTGTTTTTATTCGTACACGTAAAAATAAATAATTTCAATTTCAATAGTGCGTTTTTCTATCGTGTTATTATTTATAAAAAATCTAATTGTTGTGCGTATTATCACAACAAGAGGTGCCAAGAGTAGCAATACACAAAAACGATATATCCGCGATTAATGAGCAAAAAATAGTATTGAAGAAGTTGAATTTTGAGGGGCCGCTAAATTTTCGTATTTCTGGATCCAGCCCTATATGAACTATAATGAAGTCGCTCATGAGATGAAAGAGAACATGTTCGACTAAACTGTATATTAATAGAAGTACACTTTACGTACAAAAAGAAAACAGGTAATAACTACATGAAAGTGTATGAGATGCTGAACGAAACGATCATGTAATAAATGATTACAGGTAGAAATCTCTTGCAATGAGCGTGTAACTCATTTGTAGCTTGTTTCCTGATAATTTCTCCCATATTAGTTTGTCTCTGATTCTTGAGGTAATGTATACAATGTTTTCGCAACAAACCATGCATTCCCATCACGAGTAAATTGATCATATATAAACGACTTACATTCTTCGTCTGTTGGTTTGCATTCTGGTGGAGGCATAATCCCACTACCATGCATAGTTTTCTCGGAGATTAAATTATATATCTTGGCATATTCTTCACAGTATAAGTTATATTGGCTGGGGCGATCCATTGAAGGCCATCGTTGATTTGTCATCTCTTGTAATTTTGTAATATACGGATGTTTTACTGTGTATATTATCCACAAGCATGCATCATAATATTTTGATCTATCTGGATTTGAAAAGTGACCACTTTTTACAATACCTACAGCGTAATTAATTTCATCCTCATTTATGAGAAATTGATTATCATTACATTGTGATTTGAACATATTTTCGAATGGAATAGAACATAAAAAAGTATCAAGTTCTTTATCATCAATATTTCGTATTTTTTCAGAGCACCAAAAATTCTTTTGCTCATTGTATATATTTTTCGCTGTCTCAACATCTGAGGCTTCATATAGCTTTACTAGATTAATTCCAAGTGTTGAAGTATTAGAATTATATACAGTTATTGTCCATGAACTATATGAAGACACTGTAGGTGGATTTGAAATCACTTTTGGTAACCCATACTTGATCTTCTTTTTTAGCAATGCCCAACCTTTTTCCACATCTGCATTTCCCTCCTTAGGTGTCAAGATGTTTATAATGTTTTTTAATTCTTTAATTCGATCTTTAGTTATTGTTTTTCTTCTATTCAACAACATACGGATTTTTTCATGCACTTCATTCTGACGCCTTCTTGCTCCATCACGTGATAAATGAAAACGCGTTGGGTACAGTTCTATCACATTCCGAATCTTGAAAGCGCAGCAATAGTTCACAATAATTGTTCGCCATTCTTTCTGAAAAAATCAGTTTGAATACACTATCTAAAATATAAACTTAAAGTAATTTGCTAACTATAAGATATCGAAAACTGCAGAAAGATGGTATGAACTGAATTCGTGTATGTGAGATCAGTATCCATACAATCAGAGACTCTGGCATAAGGGCAAAATTTTGCTTTTATGTTCCTGTATATGCATACATCATAGAAGTCTACTTTTTCTGGAAAATACTGCGAGACCCTTGTAATAGCTGCATTTCCAGAAACGGATTTGACTCTGACATAGCATGTTTATGTATATATAACAAAACGTTAGTTATTACTCAATATGATAAAAAAACGCGTCGATCCCCATGTCCGCTACGTGCACTGCCCATTGCATGCAGTGTGCAACTGTGCAATCTAACATAGGTGTATTTTGCCTGCACCCTCTTGATGAAAAATGGGGTTGATAATAGATCTGGGGAAATGTCTGCACACCCTTAATAGGTATTCAACTTTTTTTGTGGCAATACTAGGGAAAATATAGGAAAAAGCGTGAATAACAGCAATGTTAATAGTATTATTTAGTTGAAATTGATTATAAATTGTACTCATCACTCACTATGTTAGATCTATTTAAATCATAAGATTTCCCTCAATTAAAAAATCAAAAATAATTTTTTATTCCTTCAAATTTGCTATTGACTTGCGTTTCGAAATTCTTATTCACAGGGAGGGGTGTGTTCTAACCAGGTGTGATTGTGTAGTGCTTGAATCAGTACATAAATATAAATACCTAAGAGTGGTGGTACTCGATTCTAAGCTTACCTGGATTCCCAGTGTGAATATGTTCAATCCAGATTAAGGCATTTAAATTTCCTCTTATACTGGGTGACTACTTGATTCGAGCACCCAAGCGAAAAAATTAGGTAAAAGGCGAAAAAACTCAAAACAAATATGCATTTTTGACAACGTAAGTATGAATTAAAATTTTGGATTTCATTGATAGACACTTTTAAGCATTAACTTGCTAATATCATTCAAATACATAATTTATTTCTATCAGGGAAAGATTTTTGCGCTTTGGGTGCTCGAATCAAGTAGTCACCCGGTATTTACTTAGGTAAATTTGTCTCCAAAAGGCATCTCAGGACTTTTTATCAGGCAGCGAATTTGTCCACTCTTTCTTATGCACTTTCTTTTTGGGGTAGTAGTGTTGACTACCTAGTGCAACCATTAAAGGTCCTTCTAAAGCGGGCGGCCAAGACAGTGGCAAACCTTTCCCTTTCTGAGTCATCAAAGCGCACATTCCAGTTCATTGGCTCACTCAGCTTTGAATGAATGGTCACACTTAAGACATTCCTTCCTGTGAGAGGGCCTGATTAGTTTTGGACGAGATCGGATGTGAGTTTGCGTGAGGCGTGAGTTGAGGTTTTTTCGTTCTCGCATAACTCAAAAACAAGATTTTTTTTAAAAATTGATGAAAAACAACGCGTGACGAAGAGATCAGGTAAATACATATAAACAATATAGGCTCGTGGAGAGAATTTCGGTTTTAGAGGAAATTAGGAGCTTCGCCACTGCCAGCTTCGCGGCCCAACCCCAGTCTTGGTCTTTAATTTTACATTTTTTATCAGTTTTTTAAAAGTTGAAAAAATCCATATATTAAAATCGTGTAGTAAATATCTCAAGTGAATTTAACAGAAAGTTGAAGAAAAAAAGAGAATTTTTGAGGTTTATTTTTGAATTTAATTGGTAAAATGAGTGGACTCCAAGAAATGTTTTTGCCAATCTGGTCGATGAACATGCTTCTGGCTACGCCACTAGGCTAGACTGATAATGGTTTTCCACCCTTTTTTATTATTATTATTATTATTAGTATTTTCGATTTTCAACATAATTATATGTATGTTCCAAAATTCGAGTTTACGTTAAAAAAAAAACTCCTCACCACTTTGCACTTCACCAAAAAATATTGATAAGAAACTTTCATGTGGGAGATGCACTGCACATTAATTTTCACAAAACTGTTATCCAATTCAATCGTAATTTTAGGAGTATTTAAACACTAATAAAAGATTTTTGCTCAAAATAAGGAAGTATAGTCAGTATGGAGCTCACCTTTCCACGAAATGTATATTTTGGATCTCACCTTTCGGAAATATAAATCTATATATATATATATATAATTATGGTTACATATGAAAGTCAGCTGCCGCTATGTAAAAAAGTAGTTATAAGTTGGCTCCATGTGAAAGTGAATACCGTATATGGAGCTGACTTTCACAAATCATGCATTAGTTTCGCCCAGGCGCCCTCTATCCAGTGGCATACCTGGCAGGAGGAGCCGACTTTCTCTGTAAATGTATATTTAAATATACAGCTCCGTATACGGTATCCACTTTCTCATGCAGCCAACTTATAACTGCCTTTTTGAAGCATGGAGTCAACACTCACATATACTTCCAATTAAATTTTTTATCATAACTTCTGTTCTAATTATCGATTTAATGTGTTTTTTTCACTCATAAAACGGAAAAATAACATTTAATTGTTTGCTGGAGGCAAATAGCTCTTACAACCATTTTTTAAGGTGGATCCAACTTTCACTGTTTTTCGAGGGATCCAACTTTTATACGTATTAATTACATTTTTACCAACTTGAGGCTCCTCAAGCTCTACTCAAAATTTTGATAATCCGCCATTTTGAATCCATTTTGATCCAAATTCAAGAGGTCATATTGTGGTCACCAACTAACCTCACACACAAAATTTGACCACTTTAACTTGATTTGGTGGGGAGATATAGGAGATTCAAGAAATTTCATGACTCAAAACTTATTCAAAAAGCCGTTTTTTGATCTAACTCCTCTCAATATGCACTCAAGAAGCTGAAATTTGGATATGTTAGTATCCGTGACTCACTCTTTCATATGAAATCAAAAACAAAAAATTTGAGCTATTTGCCCCTTCTCCAGCCCCCTCAAAATTTGAGTGATCCGCCATTTTGAAATTTATCGAAAAAACAAAAAAAATACTTCTGCGCATTTTCAAGAAGAGTCTCTCACCAAATTTTGAGCGAATTTTATGAATACTCGCCGGCGCTACGCGTGGGGGAAAAAATATATATATACCAAAAAGTTGGACATTTGCCAGATGATTACAAATGGTCTGAAACGCAAATGTACAAAATTCATCGTATCGAACGACTTTTATTTTTCGACATCTTCGATTGAAAATTAACTTATCTTTCTTAAAATCTGGGGAAAATTTTCATTGTAGAACATTGAAATTGAGATATTATGAACTCGTTTCGTAAAATGATACGCTGTTTCGTACTTCTAATTAACCCTTTAATGCATGAATTACCTAATTTTTATATGTACCTATCTGATTCCTAAATTTACAATTTACAAAAATATAGCTTTACTGTATAATTGTATTAGTAAGAAGTTTTACTCACCAATTTTTTTTCATGTTGTTCTATTCTGCTTTCCTAAAACAATAAAACCAAAAGAATTTTGAGAAAGTGTAATTCAATAATAAGTACTCAGTCCGAGTAAACAATACATATTCCTCATTTCATAAAATAGAAAATGGAGTCCCTCAGGGATCTGTGCTTAGTACGACTTTATTTATTCTCCTGATCGACGAAATAAACTCAGTAATCCCTCCATCAATTTCCGTTCGACTTTTCGCCGATGATATTAATATATCTTTCAGATGCAACGATCCAACACTAGCCCAAACGATCTTACAGGAAACCCTCCTGAAAATAGGAACTTGGGCTAACAATAATGGTCTCGCTTTCTCTGAATCTAAAACTCACTGCATTAATTTCAGCAGAAAAACAAAACAGTTACCTCCTTTATCCCTTTACTTAAATGGTCGACCATTACAATTCAAAAAGTCGGTGAAGTTTCTTGGCCTCATCTTTGATGAGAAACTTACCTGGACGCCACACATCCTATATCTTAAAAAGGACCTAATGAGCAGATTAAATATCTTGAAAATCCTGAAAAACCCTAAATATAATCCATCTAGAAAACTTCTTTTAAATATCTATAGAGCCTTCATTAGAAGCAAAGCCGAATATGGTGTTCCAGCTTTTATGTCGGCCAGTAATTCTGTATTATCAAATATAGAAACCATCCAGAACTCTGCTATTAGAATGTGTATAGGTGCACTACGATCCTCCCCTATTCAGAGCATATATTGCGAAGCCTCAGAGCCCCTCCCTCATATTAGAAGATCGATCGTTGCAAATAATTACTTTGTAACGGCATCTACAAATCAAACAATACCTCTCAACAAAAAAATTAATTCTCATCTTTCTGATCAGAACTATCCAGTTTTTAAGCCGATTGAAGAATATATAGCTCTTGTACTCGACCATCAAATTCCTTTCCTAACAAACCCACTAACAAACCCTTTCGAATACCCTCCTTGGATAGTATCGAAAATAAAAGTGAACACGCAGCTTACTAATTACCCAAAATCAAATCACCATCCAGATATCATTAAAAGGTTGCTGCAGGAACAGCTGTCACACTATCCAGGATTCATTAAATGTTTCACTGATGGATCAAAAAATCCACACCATGTAGGCTACGCTTTCTCCATAGCAGACTCATACTTTAATTTTAAAATGCCCAATTTCTCATCAATATACTCAGCAGAACTCCTGGCAATACTACATTGTCTGAAGAAAATCCACGACCAGTCAACAATATCTCAAAATAAATTTATAATTCTGTCCGACTCCCTCTCATCAATCACATCACTCTCAAATCCATTTTCACAGCACCCTATTGTTTCACAAATCCTTCAGATTAACCATAGCCTACATACAAAAAATTACGAGATACTTTTTCTTTACATTCCGAGCCATATCGGTATTTCTGGAAATGAAATCATAGACCAATTGGCAAAGTCAGCAAATATTCCGACCCCTTTACCATCAGTGACACCTTCTGACTTAAAAAAGTATTTCAGAGCCATTTCCTTCGCAAATTGGCAAAAAATTTGGTCAGAAAACCCCGGTACCAAACTTCACCTCCACAAAAAATCCATCCTCCCGTGGAGAAACTTAGACCAATTAAATCGACGAGAGGAAGTGGTAATTACGAGAGTTAGAATCGGTCACACCCTCGTAACACAAGCACCTATTTCATGGTATCCGGGAAACCCCAACATGCCAATTTTGCCTCAACGACACCATTCGAATAAACCACCTACTATACCAATGCGTAGCCTTCCAGGAATGCCGATCATCTTATATATCTAGCCCCAACATCCCAGACGACCCAGATATTATCGATAAAATTCTGATTTTCCTACGAAGAACTCTCTTGTTCCCCGAAATCTAAATTCTCTAGTTTGGCGTAATAGCCCTGGCAGCTAAAAACGCCTTAAACGCAAAAAAAAAAAAAAAAAAAAATAATAAGTACTCCTTTAATCCTTTTCTATGTCTTTAGGTTGCTTTGGAGGAAATAAGCAAACGAGATAAAATGAAAAAAAAAAACGTAAGCAGCCATGCCGCATTACTGGAGCTGAGTTTTTAACTGGGGCTTGTTTTGATTTAGTAATAACCTTGCTTAACCGTTCATCACTACAGGCCACACCCAATACCAAGTCTGAAAACCCCTACCATCCTTTCCAAAAACACTTAAGAAGTTCAATTTGGCACAAATGTAGTATTTCTTGCCATGAAATAATCATGCGAACACATATTTCTCAAATTATAACTATTTGAGGGTCCTCAAATTATCTTCAAATTTTGTAAATCCGCCATTTTGGATCCATTTTGACTCAAATTTAAGTGGTTATATTCTGGTCACAAACTAATCCTACACACAAAGTTTGACCATTCTAGGCCGATTTGGTGATGAGATATGGAAGATTCATGAAATTTCCTGCAGCAATTTCCCCTCCAAAAGCCGTTTTTTGCTCTAACTCCCCTCCAAAATCACTGAGGAAGCTAAAATCAAAATACGTTTGTCACTTGGGCTCATTTTATCATATGACACAGCAATAAAAAATTTTCGACCCCTCCTGTACCCCCACCACTATTTTAGGTTGGTAACCCCGCCTTCCCCCTCCAACATCATGTATGGAAGTGAATTCGGGATATAGTATACAACTTATCCCCAATAACCATATGAATTCATATTAATTACATTTTTACCAACTTGAGGCTCCTCAAGCTCTACTCAAAATTTTGATAATCCGCCATTTTGAATCCATTTTGATCCAAATTCAAGAGGTCATATTGTGGTCACCAACTAACCTCACACACAAAATTTGACCTCTTTAACTTGATTTGGTGGGGAGATATGGAAGATTCAAGAAATTTCATGACTCAAAACTTCCTCAAAAAGCCGTTTTTTGATCTAACTCCTCTCAATATGCACTCAAGAAGCTGAAATTTGGATATGTTAGTATCCGTGACTCACTCTTTCATATGAAATCAAAAACGAAAAATTTGAGCTATTTGCCCCTTCTCCAGCCCCCTCAAAATTTGAGTGATCCGCCATTTTGAAATTTATCGAAAAAACAAAAAAACTATTTTTGCGCATTTTCAAGAAGAGTCTCTCACCAAATTTTGAGCGAATTTTATGAATACTCGCCGGCGCTACGCGTGGGGGAAAAAAATATATATACCAAAAAGTTGGACATTTGCCAGATGATTACAAATGGTCTGAAACGCAAAGATTTGAAGACCCCACCCTCCCCCGACCTTCCCTTCCCAAATCAGGTAGGCTGTAATAGCTATCGTTTTGTTAAAAACTCAGCTAAAAAGAATGGACTCAAAATAAGATTGTAATTGCGAGTTACAAATTCGAAAATCTTCAACGTTCGTAAATGACAAGCGCGTTGTAAAACATGTTCGTTGCTGAAATATCAATATTTAACTTGAAAAAAATACCGTTATCTACATTGCCGGTTCATCGACTTCAAAATTTCAGAAGTCCGAGGTAACGGCAAAATAGATGACGGTACCATCGTACGACACAAAACCTAACGGTTAAATCGTACGATGGAAAATCGCACGTTTGCTAGCTGAGCCAGCAATTCTGATGGCCCGGCTAGGAAATGTACGAAAAACGAAAGGTGGTGGTCAGTCCGACTGAAACCACCAACCTTACAACTTATAGCAATCGTCCTCGCGGCTAAATATATCTGTCATATATGTTTCGTTTTAATAACGTTTTGAGATGTTTCAATAATACACGTTTTATCGATTAAAATAGCATTCGTTTATTTTCGCGAAGAGACGAATACTTGTTAAACGTAAACGCAAAAGGACTAAACCTCGGAGGTACGGAGTGAACGTTACAACTGGCGCTCAACGTGTTTCGACTCTGGACCAAGAAGCCAAGATAATCCCAAAACGATACCAAGATAATTACCAAGGCACCAAGAGACCAGAAGTTCAACTCTGTTACCAAAAAAGCACTTGAAAGCTGAGGTGAATCATTCCAATAAAACGTCAAAACTTCAACAGAAAACTTAAGAGAAAAAAAAACAAAAAAAAAACACTGTAATACTTTTATATTAAAATTAAGTGATTATTTAGATTATGCATCACGTAGGCCTTTTAAATTAATTAAAATATCCTATGTCAAATATCAGTAATTATATACGAATATCGTGGATTCAAGAGGTGTGTAAAGAGGAATTTGCGGAAATCTATAGGGCTTTAAAAATCCCTCCACCAAACACCATCCAAGAGTGCAGAGATAATTTAAAAAAATTAATTTCCCCAAACGCAACAGTTTCCCTACGATTACAAGGAATATACTCACGAAACTTTAAACATCGCGCACTAGCCCAAAAAGGTTTGAGACTGCTTAAAGGGAACAAGTGAGCGACTCGAACGAGGATTCAACAGAGGAAGAAGAAAAACCCCAGTCAGATCATATTAGTGGTCAGGGAAAAATACAGGAACAGAAAGACAACAATAGTTACGTAAATTCCAATAATTCATTACCGAGTGAAATAAAACCTACTGACCTAATTAGTATACAAACAGAGTACGAGTTCACTGACGTACAAACTGCATACATAAACAAATTACCTCGCGAGACATTCGATAATAAATACGCAAACGCCATTCAACATGTACCTTCTGAGAATCGTTCTAATAAAGAAAAATCAATCCAAACAAAATTTACCGAAATGCCTTCCGAAAAAGTTCCTAAAATCACTCCCGACAATTTTTCTGGAAAACAATCTGAAGACATAAAAAACTTCTTCACAAAATTTGATACAATGGCTAAAATATATAACTGGAATGAAGAAACAAAAATGAATATTTTGCCTGCATATCTTCAAAACGATGCCGCCATCGTTTTCGAAACCTTAAGAAATATAAAAAAAATAGATGCGTATGAACAAATAAAATTAGCTCTCTTAGCTCACTTCATAAAAGATGATTTTGAATTAAAAACTAAATTAGAAAAGCGAATAATAAATGCCGATGAAGACATTTCAACCTATTACCTTGATGTCATAAATCTATGCACTAAAGTAGACCCAGGAATGAAAGAAAAAGATATTTGCGATAACGTAATAAAAGGGCTCACGGCAACACAAATAGCCGCAATATCTTTACTTGATAATTCAACTTTAGAAAAACTTCGTTCAAACTTGTCAAAAATCCAATATAGAGATCATTTAGTTGAAAAAAGAATTGAAATAGACTTGAAGAAAACTGTAGAAACCCTCGAAAAACAAATCAAGGAATTAACAATAGCAAAAGAAAAGGACAAAATTAATGCCTTACACACACCTAATGCAAACCAAAATAATGAAAAAGAATACAGCTTTCGATATAATTATAGAAATAAATTTTCACCACGCTCCCATACCCCAAACTACGGGCACAGACCAAAATTTTATGAAAATTATCAACCACCAAGACAAAACTATTATAACAACCATAGATACCATAATAACCCGAATTATCGTGGTTTTTCCCAAAGAGGTAATTTTGGATATGCTTCCCAAAATCCCAGATATTATGGGAACTGGAATACAAACCCGACTAATTATAGTTACTACCAAAATATACCCCCATTCCCGACCACGTATCAATTAACCTATCCACATACAAATATGATTATGCCAACCCCTCAAACCACAAACATTCAAACGAAAGCAAAAGGGAAAAAAACATGCGAAACTTGTAAGAAAAGTGGACATACGACGGAAGAATGTTACGCCAAATTAAAAAACTAGGTAAGGCTCGACAAAATCACGTCAAAGAAAAAAATAAAATTCTGAAACAAAACGCAAAACAAAATTACGATGAAGATATTATGAAATTATGTAAAACAAAACCACAAATACGTGAAAAAACGCTCCGATTCTACCAAATCCACCACATTCCAATGAAAAATTTTTTGTATTTCGATAATTATGCAACCAAACAAACAAAAATTAATGGCAGTAATAATACAGGGAGCAATCTTACGTGTCTCGCTGACCGCCATGTAAACCTAAATGTGATATCTAAAAGTGACGTGATTGCCTCGAGCCTATGTGACGAACCTGTTAAAATCTTAGAAAAATTGAAAATAAACTTCAAAATAAAATCACGAAAATTTGACATAAAAGCGGAGGTAATAAAAGATTTGAGTGCAGATATTATACTAGGAAATGACTTCTTACATAATTACAGAGCCTGCATAGATTTTAACAAACAATATATTCAATTAGGATTTAAGAACTATACAGTAACACTCCCAATAGACCCCCAATGGAGAGAAAATTTTCAAACAATCGAAAGAAAAGAAGACTACTTTATCTACGTGAAAATGCCACCTTAGGTGCTAATTCAGAGAAAACATTTCATTTTCAGAACCTAGTGGAAGCGAATGAAAAAGAAAAAATTATAATTCAACCAATTCAATACTTCGAACAAACTTCTGGAGTTCACCTACAAAATTACGAAATCCAAGAAAACCAAGTAAAACTTACATTAAAAAACTATACATCAAAAATGTCTGAACTAAGGAAAAACCAAAAAATTGCAAAAATAAAAATATGCCCAGAATCTGAAATCATAACCAATCTGTCATTCCCCATAGTTGCGAATGCACCCACCAAAACGGTAGGTGAGAAAATCTACGACTCTGAAGGAACAGAGATAAACATAAATCCAAATTTAAAACCAGAACAGCGAAAACAGGCATTGCACCTTATTTTTAGATATGTTGATCTTTTCACCACAGATCCCTTAAATGTTGGAAAGGCCAATGTTGAGCCTTATGAAATAAAATTGAAAGATAACGAACCAGTCGCATTGCGAGCGTACGCGCTAGCACCAGTAGAGCGTCGAGCCTTATGCGAGATCGCAAATCGAATGCAAGAGGCAAACCTATTATCACGCGTATCCTCCCCATATGCCGCCCCAGCCTTTGCAAAAAAGAAAGACGATGGCACATATTGTCTCCTATGCAACTACCAGAAATTAAACGAAAAAATAATCACTGACAAAAACGCAGTACCCCGCACCGAAAATATCTTTTTAGCTCTAGAAGGCTCCGAGTATTTTTGCGTGCTTGATGCGAATCAGGGTTTTTTTCAGATTCCGTTATCGGAAAAAAGTCAAGAGATTACGGCAATCATACTTGATAACGAACTCTTTAAATTTCATGTTTTACCCCAAGGCTTAAAAGTATCTCCAGCAGCTTTTAGTAAAGCTATTTATAACGCATTTTCAGACATTTTGTATAAAAATGTAGTCTCCTACATGGATGACATTTGCGCTTATGGAAAATCATTTGAACAAACCCTAAAAAATTTAGAAATTACACTGCAACGATTAAAACTTTTAAACCTCAAATTAAAAACAAAAAATGCAAGTTTTTTTATGATGAGATTCAACTCTTAGGCCATATAATTAATAAAGATGGGAAAAGGACCAAAGATGACAAAATTCAAGAGATACAAAATTTCCCAAAACCAAAAACAGTGAAACAAATAAAACAATTCTTGGGCTTATGCGGATACTACCGTAAATTTATAAAAAATTTCTCACAACGCGCATCAGCCCTCACTAACCTTACTCGAGGAGATCCTAAAAGTAATAGGAAAATTGAGTGGTCCGATATTCACGAACAACAATTTCAAGACCTTAAAGATGCCCTATGTAAATAAGCACCCGTTTTAGCCTTATATAAGGGCTTCCTCAACAGCCATCGGAGCCGTGCTTTTACAAAGAAATGAAAAAGGAGAGCTACACCCAGTAGCCTTCTTTAGCAAAAAATTGAATGAAGCGCAGTCTCGTTACTGTGCATACGACTTAGAAATGACTGCGCTAGTAGAGAGTATCCTTCACTTTTGAGAATACCTCTATGGAATCCATTTCAAAGTTTTCACTGATCATGCTCCCTTAACCCACTACCGCTCCATGAAAGAACCGTCATCCCGATTAGCCCGATTAATAACAAAATTATCGGATTATGACTTCGAAATCGCCCATATAAAAGGAAAAAAAAATACGATTCCCGATATCCTCAGCCGTACAAATCTCAATAATATAACTCAGACTAATGAAACGTTACAAATAATAGAGGAACAGAAAAATGATGAATTTTGTGGAACTATGACCAAAATATTAGAAGGAAAATTAACAAGTGAGGAAACTAAAACAAAATACGTAAAAAGTCTCATACGAAAAAGCCGAAAATATCTCACTGAAAATAATATATTAAAATTTAAAACAAACACCCCAAATGGTTTACTGAAGCAAATTGTCATCCCTGAAAGCTTGAAACAAGTCATCCTAGTTGGAAGTCATGACTCCAACTTAGGAGGAGGACACTTTGGCATCAACAAAACATTTGAAAAAATAAAAACTAAATATTATTGGGAAGGAATGAAACGAGAAATTGAAAACTACGTTAAATCTTGTGAATCATGCCAGCAACAAAAAATTTTGACAGGGAAAAAATACGGTAAACTAAAACCAATCCCACCTACAGTTTGTGAAATCCTAGCTCACCTTGAAATAGATTTTATTGGCCCGTTACCCCCGAGCAAAGGATAAACATATATATTGACCAGAACATGTCGCGCCACTAAATTTGCACTAGCTGAACCGGTTGCTAGGGCGAACGCAGATGCCGTGACAAAATTTATAAATAAGATCACTACAACCTTTGGGTGTCCCAAAAAAATCACATGTGACAATGGAACCCACTTCAAAAACTCACAGGTCCAAGACCTTTGTAAAGATCTCGGTATCAAACTTGTATACAGCAGCCCCTACTCCCCCCAAACACAGGGCGGGGTGGAAAAATTTAACGGAACGCTGATTACATGTTTATCTCACTACCTAAATGACAACCCCAACACGTGGAGTGAACATGTCAAATACGTTACATTTACCTACAACATAACCCCTATTACAAATCTCCAAGGTTATAGTCCCTATTATTTAATATTTGGTCAAGCACCAAATCTCCTAACAGAGAATAAATTAGGACTGAAACAGGACATTGGAGAAGATAGATGGTTACAGCTTCAAAGATTGTCGACGATTCGAAAAACAATACCAAAAATAATCTCTGAGAACCAAGCGAAATATAAAAATGTGTACGACAAAACCCACAAAGAAATCGAATTTAAAAAAGGAGACAAAGTCTATATAGAAAACCCGATAATACACCGAGGAAAATTTGGAAAACGGTACCTAGGCCCGTTCGAAATCCAAGAAAAACTTTCCCCCCTTAACTACGTAGTAAAAATAAAAACGGGAAACGACGAAAAAAATGAAATAGTGCACATAAGAAGGCTTAAAAGCCACACCCCACGACAAAAACTTGGGAAAATTCGAAATAAAAATAATTAACAATAAAAAAATAATGTAAAATTGCGATGAATTCGCGACACGATATGTTAGATAATAACTACGCGGCCGGTAGACATTACCTAGTAAATATATCTTTCCGAAAATCTCGAAAAAAAAAAAATTTATATTTACATTTATTATTTCGAATAAATTTTTTTTTAAATTTAAGGTAAAATAAAAAGTATTAATAAAGAAAATAATATTATTAATAAACTAGAAAATTTATTACTTTCAATAAATTATATTATTATTAATAATCCTCCTTTTTTATTTATTTTAATATTAATTATGGTATCCCCACTACCCCATGTCCCACATTCATATATGATAAAACATATAAAGTTACTTATCATAACTCATCGTTATTCCAACAGATGTATTTCGGCATCTTGATACTCACATACCTCCAAACTGGAAGGACGAACGATCTAGCAATAGAGTTGACGTCAGGATCTGAATTTAAACCCGTACCAAATCTATTACCCTACGAATATTCCATCCCACTCCAATATAAGGAACAGTTTTCCTTCCCTCCTCTACAAAAAAGAGCAAAGACTATTCAGATAGCAGGATGCGAATTTGTAAATTCACCAAATTTCTGTAAACTAACCTCTAAAAGTTTCGACATCATAAACCAATTAAACAGTTACTTAGAAAATAAAATAAACAGCTATCAAATAGATATAAATGAAATCGAAAATGCGCGAACAAAAAGAGGTATACAATTTATAGGAAACTTTTATAATTGGTGCTGTAACATAATAACAAAAGAAGAAGTATACCCTCTTTATGATAACCAAGCCAGAATGAATAAAAATTACAAAACCCTAAGGGATGCATTAATAGAATCGCATGCCCAACTTTTCAATATGAGCACTAAACTAAACGAATTCACAAAAAATATTAATGAAGGATTCCAACATATCCATGATACATTTAATATTTTTTTCAATGAAACCTTACAAAATGAAAATAATGCTTTAGATAGTATACTAAAAACACAGGAAACTACTATAAATGTATTAAATCTATTACAAAAACACATCCTTATTGATCATTTTAGAGATGTCATAGACCATTGCAAAAACCATAAACTACCATCCATTTTACTAGCCCCAAATATCGTCGCGGAAGATTTAAAAACGCTAAATAAAAAATTAGAAAACGAACATTTAACCTTAGCTATCCCTTACACCAACATAATGTCGTACTACACACGACCATCAACATCTTGTCATATGACGATTGACGAAATTTTGATTAGTATAAAAATCCCCTTAATCACCCTTGGCTCCAAATGGGAAATTTTTGACTATATTCCAATCCCATTCACTCATAAAAATGAAATCTGTTATATACATGCAGAACAATCATATCTCGCAATAAATTCCAACGAAAATATTATAAAACTAATATCAGGAAATTCCCTAAAATTCTGTAATAAAAGTGACGGCTTATGTTACGTCGATTTCTTCGAAAGTCATACAGATGACTCCTCTCTATGTGCAAAAGCACTCTTTCAAGGTAAAACACCAACCGAGCTAAATAACATATGCAGGTACAAATGCGAGCCAAGACACGCCAAACCGTTCATAAAAAAAATTGAAAACGAAATCTATATATTAACAAACCACCCAACAAATTTGGAAATTTATGACCACAAAACCAACCATTCAAAAACACTTGATGTAAATGCCACAATCACTGGAGCCCTAAAACTTAAACTCCCATGCCACATGGATTTGCGATCAAAAAATGAAATTCTCATACCAAAAAAATTTCCATGTATAAAAACTGAAATTAATAAAATGCAAATTCATCGAATATTACCTACACAATGGTCAACTTATGACACACTATCAATAGATAGCACCTCATCAAATCAAGTATTATTTAATAACATGAGCAAAATCTTGAATCAAAACTGGAAAAAATTGACCCCAAATTTTGAAATAAAAACAACAACCCAAGAGCTTAAAGATAGAATAAAACTCATGGAACTCAAACCGCCACCAAAATCACTATACGAATCAAATTTCATAGGCGATCTCATACACCTCGTATGGCTGCTAATCCTAACAATATTAACACTGATAAATCTTTATTTACTTATTCGCCTCTACATCTCCCAAATGAGATCTGCTCCGAATATACTTTGCACAAATCTACCTCCTCTACCACCAAGAATACACACTATCCGTCGCTCAATAACAAATAACTAATTTAAGATATTGTATAAGTAAATAATATATTATAATTATACCCACTGTTAACAATTACGAAATAAACATATTGTATCATTAATACAAAGTATCCCATAATATGTATATATGAGTAATTCTCCAGAAAGTGACAAATTTCGACATTATAAAAATGACCGCGCAAAGTGTTTATTTTTTTTTAATTTTCAGTGCGAATGGTTTAAGCAGGGATGGCATTTTACACGAAAAAAAACTTTTTCTACATTTACACGTCAAATAAGTGTAGAATATGTAGAATATGTAGAATATGTAAAATAAATGTAAAATATGTAAAATATAGCTGAAAGCCAAAAAAAAAAACAGTTTTGGAGCGAAATGAATGAATGATTGATTGAGTAATAAGTTTACTGATTGAAGTTGGAAGATGATTTTTATTTGCATTTTTTGAAGAATGACTAGAGGAAAGAGTGATTTATTCGAAGCGTTGGATTATCGTTTGGTAATATGTCAGAAAAAGTATACAGCACTCTGTTTATTGTGCAATAAACATTTGGCCAACACAGCTGAAACAAGGTTGAAAACTCACTGGTAAGTAATCATAATTACATCAAAGTTCCATTTCATTTCATTTTACAATAAACCTATTTCATGTTTCATTTTTTTATCTAATTAGAAATAGGTGTCGATATTTATCTTTTTTTTTAATTTTTTGTTTCATTTTTAGAAAATACGTGAAATTTTCATCTATAAAGATAGAGTAAAGACTTATTCTACATTTATTCTACATATTCTACGTATTCTACATATTCTACATTGCTAGGGCACTTATTCTACATGTGTAGAATAAGTGTATATTCTACATGTAAAGGTAAAATGTTATTCTACATGCCAACCCTGGGTTTAAGTACCTTCCCCTAAAATGTATTCCATCATTTGACCCAAGTCATGTATGATAAGGGAGGAGGTGGGGAGTCCTGAAAGTATAGTGAGCTACGACGCTGAAAATTGCTGAAAATTCCACGTCGTGGCTGGTAGGAATGAGGCAAATTTTCGATTTATCTTGTGTTTCTTCCAGTTATGACAAGCTGCCCGGGATGTTGTGATAATCTAGGACATCAGGTAAGTCCATTTAATTGCTAGAAAAAAATTGTGGTTCGTAAATATACAAGAATAAATTCTGGACTCTTGAAAATAGTTTCTACGATTATTAAAGGGGAGAAATCAACTGTTTTTCCTTATCCTTCTGTCTCAATATTCTTTCCACGTCGTGGGATTAATGAAATGTCTCTAACAGTTCATATCATTTCATATCATAAACAAAACATTTCATTAATTCCACGACGTGGAAAGAATATTGAGATAGAAGGATAAGGAAAAACAGTTGATTTCTCACCTTTAATAATTGTAGAAATTATTTTAAGATTGCAGAATTTGTTCTTATATAGTATATTTGCGAAACACAATTTTTTTTGTTTTTCAGATGACCCGCCTACATTTGCCGCTGATTAAATCACCAACACGACGCGGAATTTGATAAGTGGAGAATGCGAAAATTTCACAGATATGAAGTACTACACAGAGCAAGTTTACTGGGATCCAAGATTTAAGATCAGCATAGTGTTCTGCTAGCATAGCTGAAGCAGTGCAGCCACTTTTGAGCGCGAAGTATTGAACCAGTGCATCAGGAGGGTATAACAAAAAATACGGCACGACGTGGAAAAAAAACCTGGTGACACAAGTTTCAGGCCATTTAAATGCCGCTTTAAGCTTCCTTAGGCATTATTTCTGGTAGTAGCTTGTACCCTGAAGCCATCTTATCAACATTGTGTACTTCATTTCCAAATAAATCGAGTTTTTTTTTACTAATTATTGAGTCAAATAATTGTAAACGTACCTGGTGACAGACCACGACGTGGAAGATTTTGGTGTTTACTGAGCAGTATGTACTGAAAGGGAGGGGGGTTCATAAATGTTTTACAAATGGAAAAGTTCGGGGGATGGTACTACATAACATCGCAAAAAAAAATTTAATATTTAGCAATTTAAAATACAAAAAATATACTGGTGACTGAAATATGTCACTTTTTGGAGAATTACCCATATATATAAACAACGTAATTAACATTAATATTTACACTAATCTATAAGAATATGTTATTAAGTCGCGAGGACGCTCCAAAATTTCAGGGGAGGGGGAAATTTGAAACATCAATATTTAACTTGAAAAAAATACCGTTATCTGCATTGCCGGTTCATCGACTTCAAAATTTCAGAAGTCCGAGGAAACGGCAAAATAGATAACGGTACCATCGTACGACACAAAACCTAACGGTTAAATCGTACGATGGAAAATCGCACGTTTGCTAGCTGAGCCAGCAATTCTGATGGCCCGGCTAGGAAATGTACGAAAAACGAAAGGTGGCGGTCAGTCCGAGTGAAACCACCAACCTTACAACTTATAGCAATCGTCCTCGCGGCTAAATATATCTGTCATACATGTTTCGTTTTAATAACGTTTTGAGATGTTTCAATAATACACGTTTTATCGATTAAAATAGCATTCGTTTATTTTCGCGAAGAGACGAATACTTGTTAAACGTAAACGCAAAAGGACTAAACCTCGGAGGTACGGAGTGAACGTTACAGTTGCATTCGCGTTCGCCAGGCGCGAGTTACACGAGGTAAACATGTTCGGCCTTAAATACTCGCTTTGATTTATGCTTAAACCCGTTAAAAAAAAGGTATAAATTACTCGATGATTTTTTTTTATTGTGTTCCTTATGCACTTTATATTCCAATTATAAATTTTAATTTTTAAAAAAATTGAAATAAAACGCGCATTTGTTGTTTTTCAAAAAATGAATTACACATTTGCGTACGTGCGTACTTTTACAACAGGAAAAAAATGAACATTATTTTTCATATGAGCAATTATGATGAGTTTTAGAGCCAAAATCAGTACACGTTTTTGTAAGCGTGGATTAGCACAACGGCTGATGACATCAGAATTTTTTCATAACACGCCAGTTGTTGATTGTCATTGTTACTACCCAAAGATTTTGTTTTTAAATTTGATTTAAGGGTACATTTCACATACGTGATTCTTTTTTGTAGTATAACTAAACTTTGCAGGCACTGTATGTTATCTACATGGGAACCAAAATTGATAACGCCAAAAAGTGACATTTTTGAAACTGAAGTTCTTCGTGAGTTACTTATGAAAACTTTTGAAATTGGAAAATGAAGATAAGGCTCTTCTCTTTAATTTGTTCAGAACGAATAATTCATATTCCAATTTATAAGAAGGCCTATATTAAGCTGTAAAATATGGCCTCCTCGAAACCCAGTTTATTTTTTTGTTTTTCTCGACAAATAATTAATTAATCAAAAAATTCTTCTGTGAAGTTTCTCAAATTCTTAGTATAGATGTATATTTCAAATTTCAAATGAAACAGATAAGTCGTATTTGAGAATCAAGGAGGTACGAAAATGATCATTTAGCAGGCAAACCAGTATGCAATCGTGTATGTAGAATAGAGCCTTAAATACTCTACTTATGAAGAAGTTTAATTACTTATGAACATGATGATTGATGATAAACAAATTTTTTTTCACATCATTTCTGTACATCCCCATGGAAAAAAAGAAATAATTCGGCTGTGAAAGGCTTATAAATCTGTGTTAAAATCAATTTATAAATTTAGGGAAGACTCGGGCATATAGAACCACTTTTTTTAGTTTGCTCTAAAATACGCTGCAATTCCAAAAAACATCTGGGAACAGCTTTATTATGAAGAAAAAACATTTCTTCTTCAGAATATGTGAAAACTTTTTTTGAAAAGCCACTTTGAGATACTCAACTTTGAAGTTTGCCAAAACACTATTTTTTCCATCCCCAAAGTGCTGGGGCAAAAAGAACCACAGTAATAAATAACTGAAATAGAATCTTTATGATTACAAAGCGATTATAAAATTACTAAATTGGTAAAAAAATATATTTTTACGAGTGAAACCAGCATCTACCCAAAAATTGCACTCATAAAATGGATATTGTCATAACCCCTCAACTGGTGCACTCTTTATACGCTCATTCAGAGCACATATTACATTGGAGCCATTCTAACATTCACCAACTTCAAATTTAGGTTATACATATGACGCATCATAAATTTATCGCGGTATTTTGGTATTTAGGTAGTCTTTTTGGCCTTCTATAACTATTACCAACTCATTTAACATTGTGGTTCTTTATGCCCGGATTTGACTTTTTCGATAAATATGGACAAAAGTGTAACTTGAATTAAAAAATTTATAAATTTCTTATGCAGGAATGGAAAATACAGGAATTTATCTTCATGCAGCAAGAAAAAATTCTTTTGAAGATGCAATAAAAGTGAAATCATTTTGTTTTGAAATTTCTCAATTCTCGATTTTTGGTAGTACAAAATCAGTTTATGTCAAATTGAAAAAAAGAAAAAGAAAAAAGAAAAAATGTCCAGTTGCAAAATGTTACCACCTTAAACCTCTACCAAATGCATATATTGCATACTTTTCAGAATAAATAGCACAGCAATAATTTTGATAATTTTTTATGCCTGGCCGATTCTATATGCCCGCGTCTTCACTATACTGAAAGAAAAAATGGATATTTCTCTACTTTGAAACAAAAAATGCTTACTTTATGGAATTAATGGTCGTTATTCAAAAGTGAGAAGAGTTGATACGAATCGAGCGAGCGAAGCGAGTGAGAAATAAAAAAAGAAACGATGTGAGTGAGCGCAGCGAGCCACCAATGGGGGCCTGGGGGCGGAGCCCCCAGCTGGCAGCGCGAAGCGCTGAGGTCCATTTCGCCGGCCCTGCCCATTTTAAGTGGGGGTTCGAAAATAGTGTCAATCGTTTGTGCATCGTTTGTGCACGTTTGTGCACCCACTATTTTCGTTTGTGCTCCCCTCCAACTTTTTATTTTTTTAAAAGTCTATGGGCGGGGCTGGGGAAATGCAGCCCCGCCCATTTTAGGTGGGGGGTTGTAGAATATGTCAATCGTTTGTGCTTCGTTTGTGCACGTTTGTGCACACATAATTTTCGTTTGTGCCCCCCTCTTTTAATGGGCGGGGCTGGGGAAATGCTGCCCCGCCCATAAGTGGTGGGGGATGAAAAATATGTCAATCGTTTGTGCTTCGTTTGTGCATGTTTGTGCACACATAATTTTCGTTTGTGCCCCCCTCTTTTAATGGGCGGGGCTGGAGAAATGCTGCCCCGCCCATCAGTAGTGGGGGGTGAAAAATATGTCAATCGTTTGTGCTTCGTTTGTGCACGTTTGTGCACTCATTTATTTTGTTTGTGCTCCTTTCCATTCCTACATTTTTTATAAAACTTCGGGACGTGGCTGGGAGTATGCTTTTCAAAAAGGGGAAATACATTTATTCGACTCCAAAGGGAATTTTCTTCAAGTATGTCATTTATTGTTTGTGCTTTGTATGCTGAGTTTTGTGCACTTATTACCTTTATTCTAGCCCTACCCATTTGTACTTCTTATTAATCAGGTTAATCGAACTGCTATGCCTGTTGTTGACCATTTTGAATACATTACTTTTGTTTCATTTTTATTTTTAGCAGAAAGGGCGAATAAAAAGAGCTGGTCATCCTCAAAAGCATATGTCTACCGTGAGGAAGTATAATTTAACGTGAAGTCACATTTTTTGAAAAACTGTGTGAAATTATTGGTTTTTTAGACCTGTTTGAACGTAAAATGACCTGACCTCACACGATTCTATGTTTTAGGTTATAAAAAGATAAATTACGTGAGGTCATACTTTGTATAATACTTGATGAAATTTAGAATAAGCAGAGTAGGTAGAACTTTGAATTTTAGAAAATTTATTTATTTATGTAGGAAAATTAATTATTCAAATAACTTTCTTCAAAATAGTATAATGAAGAAAGTCCGCTTTCAAGATACTTTAGTATCTTCTAGTTTATATTATTGAATGTAGATTTTTTTGCTCAATTTTTTTTTTTTTTTTCATCTCATTGAGAGGGTGAGTCACGGACACCAACATATCCAAATTTCAGCTCCCTAAGTGCATTTTTGAGGGAGTTAAATTTGAGAAATATGTGCTCATACGATTACTTGCACATTTACTTACTTACATTGCCGCAAACCAAACTTTTTTAGTGTTACCACAAGGCAAGCACTGAAGTTCGGACAATGACTTTTGAAATGCAACTTGCACATATGTGATAGTTGCTGTCAGGGGCGTGCTCAGCCATTTGGGGGCCCCAGGATAAGTATTTTGAAGAGGCCCCAAGAGTCCGCCCCCCCCCGTTAAAATTTTTCAACATTTTTTGAGTGAATTGGAAAGCTAACTGAAGAAGCAAAAAATTTTAATATGGAGAATTAACATTTTTTAAATTTTGATAGGCATAACATCGATTTTTACTTAACATTAAACTATTTCATTAAACAATAATTGTTTTTGGAATTTTTTGTTTTTGTTAGTCAACATCCAAGCAGCGGTGTACTAAGAACATTCTTCAGGGGAGGGGGAGGGGAAGAAAACAAGAAGTTGCCAACTTTTAATTTTTTTTTTGCTCTAACATTAAAATGTTTTGATTTCAGCAAATTGGCAATTTTTCATCGATAATACGAAATTAGTATTTAAAAAAATGTATCATCTTGGTAAATTTCAACGATAGTTGTAGTCCTGAATGATATTTCTTATGATGCTCGTACAACGCCTAAAAGAAAAAACAATATGGGAGTTAGAACCCCCCAAAAGCTAGTTTTTGAATTTTTTCACTCACAATGACTGATACAAGTAAATTAGATATATAATTAATTAATCTACATCAAATTACCTACAAATTATGCCTAACGCATTTTTCTCTATATCATTCACCGTTCGACAACAAAATGACTTTGAAGATGGCCCATTAGGTAAAATGACTAATTGTTGTACATTAGTGAGTTTTTTGCATTTTTCTTGGTTACAGTGCCAAATACGAAAAAATTCTTACCACACAAAATTATTCTACACCAAATTTCTCGTAAAAATATTGCATTACATTTTTTCTACAATTCATCATAAGTTAGTAAAGAGATCTTGAAGAAGACGCATTAAGCAGTATAATGATTTATCATTTTTTGAGCATAGATTTTTGTGTTTTTCTTCCTCGTAAGGAGAGATACGAAAAAATGGCTAATAAAAAATTATCTACATTAAATTTTTTCAAGAAAGTTTGGTTGTTTTTTTCCTGTCTCCAAAAACTGAAGTGTAAGATTATTCAGAAACTTATATTAGCGGTTATCGAGCAGATTTTCGGGATGTTGGTCAAGAGAATAAGCGTGAACAAAATACTAAAACTCCCCATATGTAGCCGTGATGCGTAGCCCCCTACGAGGCTTTGAACCTCCTAACTCAGTTTTTTGAACTTTGCTCGCTTACAATAACTGACACAAGTAAATAAATCCTATAGCAAATTGATTTACCCTAAATTCCTATAAGAATGTTTAATCATTTTCTTTCAGCTGTTTATAAAGGTTCAAACCCCTGTGGAGGCTGAGGAAATCGGTAATATGCATTGCATACGACCTTGTAAATTTAAAAAGTTTTTGGAAAATGTGATTTCTAATCATATGTGGTCATCATATTAAAAATTTGTAAAGCCATAAACGCCTTATTTTCGCTAGTTTTGCTAGTTTCATCACTGCTTTTAGTACAAGTAAAAATTTCCCGATGAATGGCTACCTGCTATTATAGATTAAACATACATAGATAGCCCACCGGTATATCGAATTTATCACTCATAAATGTTGAAAAAGGAGCCAGAAAGTTTTTTATCAATATCTAGGCAAAAAATTGAGTTAGAGTGTTCGGAAATGGCTTATTCGAAAGAGCTTAACATTTTATACATGATTCATTACTAAAATATTATTGCCATCGATGTGAGTCTCGAGTTATTTTAATAAAACTAATTCATTTTTTAGAGCGCTCTCTGCGAATGAGCTCCAGTACTAAGAATAAATTTGACTTATTGCTTGGTTTTTTACAAATATCTCAAGAAAGAATATAGATAGAAACTTTACAAGTAGCTCATTCGAAAGAGCATAAAATTCTGAATGTGTTTCACTATTAAAATGCAATTGTTATTGATTTACTTTTTGAGATAATTCATAGTAAAGTAAAAAAATCGTTTTTCGAAATTAATTGCAAAAGTGAACTGACAGGAGTAATTTTAGAAAAATTAAATGATTCTCTATTCCAATCTCTTTAAAATAAGTCATTTGCAAGCCCTACATCTTGAATTGTTTCCAAGATATCAGCAAAAAACGATTCCAGCTCAGTTTTTGAGTGATAAAAATTTAACGTACGGTGGGCTATCTATGTATGTTTAATCTATGCTGCTACCAATATTAAGTATACTTAAGCAGTTGAATTGAATTGAATTTAATAAGTGCATAAAGATAAATTTGATGATGTTTTTTTACTATTTTATAACCTTTATTTCTACCGAACTGTACGACTTAATTACACTTCTTGTCATGCTAAAAGAGGCCCCACTCCAAAGGGGCCCACTCCTAGGGGCCCCAGGATATTATCCTGAGTCGTTACACGGTGAGCACGCCCCTGGTTGCTGTAGAAAGAGCCCTTACATGAAAAAATCATATTATTATTTTTTTATTCTAAAAACGTTCCTTCGCAACGTGGTGCGGTCAAAATGTCGTAAAATTACGTATTTATAACATATTTTTGAGTTTGAAGTTGACATAGTATGGTGGTTATACCGCCTATTAGTTTTGTTTTCGGACCCTTTCTACATCAACTATCACATACTTAGTTTTGTGACCTATGCCCTGCAGTAAGTAAATCCAGACCTTGAGACTTATTAATTGTGAAAAAACTTTTAGGTGTCATAAATAGATAATAAAACGCCTTAATTCTTAAAAATAATAATAACAATATTATATAATGAAGATGGAATTGAAAAAGAAAATCAATAAAATGAAACAGTATGCATAGAAATATATATTTTCTTAAATTGACGTAATTTCTTATTTAGTAAGCAGCAATGCCATGCGACAGAGTGATTATTGCATCCCTCAGAGTGAAAGTCCCGACCTCTGAATTGAATATAAATTTTATAATAAATTTTTAAAGTTTTATTTTTTGCATTACTAATTATTTTATCAGAAATCATTATTACTAAATAGCCCAGAGTAATTTATCAAAAGTTAAATAAAGCACATAATTTTGAAAATATCCTTCAGAACATTATAATGCTTGGAAAATGAAATGATTGGGTTTTTAATTTTTCAACCAACAAAAATTGAAATTAAATTTTTCGAAGTTTTTTCCTTTTATAAAAAAGAGAATTTGTCTATTTAGTAATAATGATTTTTGATAAAATAATTAGTAATGCAAAAAATAAAACTTTAAAAATTAAGAAAGTTATTTGAATAAATAATTTTCCTACATAAATAAATAAATTTTCTAAAATTCAAAGTTCTACCTACTCTGCTTATTCTAAATTTCATCAAGTATTATACAAAGTATGACCTCACGTAATTTATCTTTTTATAACCTAAAACATAGAATCGTGTGAGGTCAGGTCATTTTACGTTCAAACAGGTCTAAAAAACCAATAATTTCACACAGTTTTTCAAAAAATGTGACTTCACGTTAAATTATACTTCCTCACGGTAGACGTATGCTTTTGAGGATGACCAGCTCTTTTTATTCGCCCTTTCTGCTAAAAATAAAAATGAAACAAAAGTAATGTATTCAAAATGGTCAACAACAGGCATAGCAGTTCGATTAACCTGATTAATAAGAAGTACAAATGGGTAGGGCTAGAATAAAGGTAATAAGTGCACAAAACTCAGCATACAAAGCACAAACAATAAATGACATACTTGAAGAAAATTCCCTTTGGAGTCGAATAAATGTATTTCCCCTTTTTGAAAAGCATACTCCCAGCCACGTCCCGAAGTTTTATAAAAAATGTAGGAATGGAAAGGAGCACAAACAAAATAAATGAGTGCACAAACGTGCACAAACGAAGCACAAACGATTGACATATTTTTCACCCCCCACTACTGATGGGCGGGGCAGCATTTCTCCAGCCCCGCCCATTAAAAGAGGGGGCACAAACGAAAATTATGTGTGCACAAACATGCACAAACGAAGCACAAACGATTGACATATTTTTCATCCCCCACCACTTATGGGCGGGGCAGCATTTCCCCAGCCCCGCCCATTAAAAGAGGGGGGCACAAACGAAAATTATGTGTGCACAAACGTGCACAAACGAAGCACAAACGATTGACATATTCTACAACCCCCCACCTAAAATGGGCGGGGCTGCATTTCCCCAGCCCCGCCCATAGACTTTTAAAAAAATAAAAAGTTGGAGGGGAGCACAAACGAAAATAGTGGGTGCACAAACGTGCACAAACGATGCACAAACGATTGACACTATTTTCGAACCCCCACTTAAAATGGGCAGGGCCGGCGAAATGGACCTGAAGCGCTGCTAGTATATATATATACGGTGGACATCTGGCAAATTATTAAAATGGTCTGAAACGCAAAGATTTGAAGTCCCCACCCTCCCCCAACCATCCATTCTCAAATCAGGTAAGTCTGGTAAGCTGTAATAGCTGGTGTTTTCAAGTTAAAAACTCAGCTAATTACGTAAAACATTCTTCATTAATCAACAGTAAGAAGAATAAAAAACAAAAAATATTCAGAGAAATTTATTATAAAAAAACACAAAACTAGAAGATGCCGACTAGTGCGGCGAAACGTCGTGTTTATAATCGCGCAAATAATTTTATTTTTTAAAACGAGTTTTGTGTTTTTTTTTATAATAAATTTCTCTAATTAAATTTTGCTAGTTCGTAGGTATTCAGTTGTTTTTTCATTAATAAATATTAAATTCCAATTTCTTATCATGTTATCAGATATCACAGCCACATTACATCATTGTTACCAACCCATAATATGCGAAAATCTAGCAGGGAATTTAGCACTCAAAGGGTACCCGAATTGTACAGACATCCATTACGTTACTGAGGTTATTGTTCACATGTATACTGATAAAAAATCACTTTAGACTTACTAATTTTTGGCGTAAGGCTTTTATTTCCGGGATAAGATATTGCCCTGCTTTTGCGACACCGACAAAAAAATTGTTTTCTTCTGGATTCTTGGGCTTCAGACTATCCACTAATGCATGAATCTAAAAGACAAAATTATATCATTTCATCTTAATGAGTTTTACAATGTAACTTTTGTATGGAGTAATAGGCAGGGATGGACCAAGTGGGGGTGTACGGGGTGATCACCCTCCCAGAGGTTTTGCACAATCGGCAAAAGTCGGCAAATCGACATTGTTGAGAAATAGTGGTGGAAACTATCGATAGTTTTTTGCTATCGATAGTATCGTTGATGAAAAATATCACCATCGATAGTATCGATAGTATGATAAATCGCTATCGATAGTTCCAAAATTGAAAAAATTACTATTATGAAAAATAAATAAATAAAAAACTTTATGCACGATTATTATTTTTTACAAGTTTTTACATGCAGAAAATTTTTAAAAGAGCATAAATAAAGATTTAAAGAAGTAAAAAGGGTCATTATTTACTTTTCGCCAGTATCTTTTTCATTTTTGATGTTTCATTTTCATTTTTCAGCCTGGTAAGCATGAACTAAGCCGTTTACTGAGACTATCGAAACTATCGAAGAAAATACAAAAATAGTATCGATAGTATCGATAGCCAAACGATAGTTTTACTATCGATATTTTTCGATAGTTTTTTCAAAAGCTATCGATACTATCGATAGTGCTATTGATAGTTTCCACCACTAGTGAGAAAAATTCAACAATTCCTGTTTCACTTGTCTCAGTAACAGCGAAAATTTAACAATAAATAAATAAATCAAACAAAAAAACATATGTATTTGCGCATTGTTTTGCTCACTCTGCTCGAAGCTTTTTTATTCCCGAATTTCGGCTACACTAGGAGTGGTAATGTCGCCATCTGAGAAGGAGATAATGAATATCGGAAATGAACGAGATTAATGAAAACTGATGTTCCATTAAAATTAATATTGTTTTAGTTCAATTTCAGTTGATATTATATGGTTTAAATTTATCTCAAAATAATGCTAGAGAATTGGAAACTGGAGAAGTACTCAGTCCCTTGAGTGATAACAACTTTTTTCATTCTCAACAAAAAAATATCCTACTTAACATTTTTGGATTTATTTTTTTTTTATTGAATTTTTTTTTTTTTTAATTATAACTTATGGTTTTTTCATAATTTTTTATTTTTTTATTGTTGTGTTTTAAATTGTTGAATATTTTATCGCCTTGGTTTCATTCTTCCTTTACTTATTCGAATCTGGGTTTTCTCTAGCTTTTTAGTTTTTAGGTTTTCATTTTTTTTTTTTTCGTTGTACCAGGTGACTACTTGATTCGAGCACCCATAGAGACAAAATTAGCTAAAGGTGAAACAATTCAATACATTTATGTGTATTTTTGACAATAAAAGTATAATTTAAAATTTTGCATTTTATTTTACGATAGAGGCTTTTAAGCATTAAATAAATTTTATTTATGCCATTTATTCTTGCTAATATCATTCAAATATATAATTTATTTCTATGAGGGTAAGTTTTTGCGCTTGGGGTGCTCCAATCAAATAATCATCCGGTATTTTAGCAATTATCTTCAGTTTGAAATATTACTCCATTTTTGTACATTTGTTTTCATTTTATAATTTTTTCTTTTTTTCATGATATCTTTCATTGTTGCATTTTTTAGTTTTCGAATTTTCATTTTTAACAATATTATTGTTTAGTTTTTAACTTCCCAACTTATTTGCTTTCTAATTTTTGGATTTTTTTTATTTATAAAAATGTTTCTATTTTATTACGTTGTTTTGTAATATGGACTTTTTTTAAATTTATCTATTTTCTCATCAATGTTTTCTTTAATTCTTGAATTTCCTTTCGTTTTTTTTTTAATTTGAAAAAAATCAATTTTTAGATATTCTTTATATTTTTAGTTTTGCATTTAAAAAACATTTTTGTTCTTTTCTGATTTTTGTATTATCTTCAGAAATTACTTCGTGACTTTAAAGGGTGTAATGTGTGTAGCAGTTTGAAGCCATATCATCGCAAATAAATGATTTATAATTTATAATAATTTTAAAAATTCAACATTCGTTTTTATTCACCAAAATTCAAAATGATGCAGAAATATCCCTTTTTACATTATCAAAATAATTAAACTTGTACAGTGTATCACCTCCTCAGGCAGTTTGAAAAACGACTGCAGATGTTGGCTTCTTTGATTTTTTTAATTGCTTCTTTTTGTTCTTTGAGTTCGTAGGTAAATATAAATGTGATATTGCTCGTATATCAAATTACAAATTAATCAATCGTAGTCGGAAAATTGAAAATACCAGTCGGCATTTTTAGATTTTCACCCCCCCCCCCAGAGTGCCAAGACTCGGCCCGTCTCTGACAATAGGTACCACAGAAAAGGAGCAATATCTAGATATATTATGACACTTTAAGAATTCTTGTGACGTAAATTTACATTATAGTCTAGAAATATTATACTTACATCAGCAACGGAATCTGGTGTGGTGGTGATCTGAGAACTTACACCAGTATTAGGATTCGGTGTAATAGTAGCAATCTAATTGAAAAAGAAGTTGAAAAGTAAGTATAAAGTCCAGAATAAAATTTCTACATCGGTGTTGAAAACAAAAAGAAAACTCTACGTTAAGTTTTATAAGAGAAATTTACCTAACAGGGAAGAAAGTACTACAGAAAGGTATCATATATATAAAGCTGCAAGGTAAAAAGTCTGAATTAATTCCGGAAAAAGTCGGAAAAAACTCCCGAGATTTTTCTATTGCACCTAGAAAGCTAATTTTTTTTTTTAATCGAAAGCTCATAAAGTGTACTATGGTGTGTGCGTTTAGCGGTGACGAGGTGACGCGTTTCAACTGCACCAAAAATCAGTGTTGCCGCCGTCTAGCAAAAATCATAATTTCTTAGCTGATTGCAAATTTTTTCGACTTGGTTTCTTTTTTATTTCTACTCTAGGACTCAAACTTTTTGAGATATTATATTATGGTTCAAAGTTTCGAAAGTCGAAACGCGTGCTTCTTTTTACAATGAAATATCTCGAAAACTACATTACTCGAATATCTTTTTTAGCTGAGTGTTTAACCCAGCTATGGTCGCATTATGAGGGAATCCCTCATTTGTTATGTATTTAGTCGCATTATGAGGGAATCCCTCAGTTGTTACATATTTAGTCGCATTATGAGGGAAACCCTCAGTTGTTGCATATTTAGTCGCATTATGAGGGAATCCCTCAGTTGTTGCATATTTAGTCGCATTATGAGGGAATCCCTTAGTTGTTACATATTTGGTCGTATTATGAGGGAATCCCTTAATTTTATGAATTTTATTGTTTTATATAATATCGTGCTTGGGCACTTAGGCTGTAAAAATATTGACGAAAAAATATCTTATAATAATATTATATTCTGAATGCATGGGGTTACCGAATCTTCGAAGATAGTTTCTGATCCGCTCGAGAAATCTTGTATCTCCTCGGCATCACTCAATTCCGAGGTTTCGCTATTAGTATCTTCACTTTCAAACATTTTTGATCGAATGACGATTTTGAGATGATTACAATAGGATATACTTAACGAGTTCGAAATGCTAAGCAAAATTTTCATTTTTTTTCTCTTTGGGTTCCCCTTAAAGAGGTACTTATTCCCCTTAATTTATGAATAATATTAATGAAAATCAATTACTTTATAGGTAGGTAAAAAATGAATAATTATCTACACCTTAATTTCACTGCAGCTATACTTAAGCGTAACCCCATGCATTCAGAATATAATATTATTATAAGATATTTGCTTGTCAATATTTTTACAGCCTAAGTGCCCAAGCACGATATTGTATAAAACAATAAAATTTATAAAATTAAGGGATTCCCTCACAATACGACCAAATATGCAAAAACTGAGGGATTCCCTCATAATGCGACTAAATATGCAACAACTGAGGGATTCCCTCATAATGCGACTAAATATGTAACAACTGAGGGATTCCCTCATAATGCGACTATCTACGTTAAAATTGACATGCGACCATAGCAGGGTTAACTTGAAAACCATAGCTATTGCCTATTGCAACATACCTGATCTGGGAAGGGAGTTGGGGGAAGGTGAAGTCCTTAAACCTTTTGTGTATCAACTTTTAACAAGTGTGAAAAAAGTCTTTGTACACAGCCAACTTAGTTTTTAGAGAACTATTACCAAAATCATTCTTTCATAGTAGTCCAGTTTTCATCGCACATGTACCTTTTTTGTTCAGAAAAATTCAATCATCAACTGTTTAGGGGAGGGGGAGGGGAGCCACAAAAGGGCGAAAAGGCAATTTGAGCGAAGCCCCCTAGTATAATTATATAGATCTATTGCCCTTACCTCAGTTTTCGGGATCATCAATGTTCTTATTCTCCACAAGATTTAGAAACAACGATGAGGCAAAATAAGCTGTAATAAAAATATAGCTATAAGTACGAGTACATTACAATGTAAATCAAGTGAATACTTACTAAATACAGTTATAAGCTTCATTTTCATGTATTTAGGTATGTTCATCTATTGAGGGAGATATTATAAATTCTGGCTTTACCTATTTTAAAAACAGACGTTGAAAGAATTTTTAGCACAGTTTCGATAGTTAAAAACAAAACATTAAGATATGGGAAATCAGGGCTGTAATAACAGTAACGGAACATAACGGAATAACGGGACGTAACGGCCAATTTTCTCATTTCAGTAACGGAATGGAACGTAACAGAACGGAACGAAATTTTTTAGAACTAACCGTAATGGAACGTAACGGATCAATTTTGTTAGTGTTCTGTTATTTTACAATGTTTTAATTTTTTGAAATTTGAATGCTGGCAAAATTGTTTTTAGCTTCCTACCTTCTAAGCCCAATGCAATGTACATTTTTTTATGTGAAATTCAAATTTGATCATTTTCAATTAACTTTAATACCTAGTGGCTAGTACCATAGTAGAATTGTGAATTTGTGAAAAGCAGGGTATGGTAACTCGATCGCTAACCGTTAACTTGAGTTAACCACAAAGTGACTGAGTATTATTACCCTGAGTCCTTGACTGTAACCTAAACTTACTGATTGAGTGTCTGAAAGGCTCTAAGTAACTTTAACTTAGAATGACTCAATAAACGTTTTCAAATTTGTAAACCAACTTGAACCAATAACTCAATCAATTATCAATCAGTCTTCAAAAAAAAAAAAAAAAAAAAAAATGGCAAAACTGCTCAGTGCATTGTCGTTGATTCATACAATGTGAGTCATTTTGTGTTGCAACTTTGAGTCATTGTTTAAATGTTTATTGTTTGATTTTCAATTTTTTAAATTTTAAATTTTTTACCATCACTATCATCAATAAGAAAAAAATAAAAAAGAAGACGAGACTTCAACTCATACTAAAAAAAGGGGTAAAGAACGGAACAGAATGTAACAGAACATCCAATATTGGAACATAAGGTAACGGGAACGTAAGGGAATGACTCAGAAACGGATACCGGAACGGTAACGGAACGAAACATAATCCCCTATTACAGCCCTGCGGGAAGTAAAAGAAAAAAATACAACCTGCTTCAACATGAAATTTCTAGATTCAGTTGTGCAAAAAATGAAAACATCTGCCAAATACAGTGTGTCGAAGTGATTTGAGTATAATCAGCGAAAAAATCTCTTTTCCAGATATTTACAATTAATTTTTTCAAATGCAATCGAAATGAATATATCAGTCTTAACATTTATTAAAGTGCTTGGACGCACGGTATAATATGTATAATGATGAGTTGATCTCAGCCAACGAAATATGTAGATCTCTATATCGCACCCCTACTGCAACAATACCACATCTCAAAAAAAAAATCCTTGACTGCAAAAACACCACATCTCAAGAAACTACCAAAAATAATTTGCGTTGCGAAAATCTGCCTTTACCATAGGAAAGAACGTGAAAAATTAGTAAGGATAAATTTAAAAAAAAAATGAATTTGAATTCGTATTTCGTTATTCACAAAGCAAATAAAAAGCAATTTTCTTGAGTTTCGGTTATTTGACGGATTTTGAGATGTGGTGTTGTTGCAGTAGGGGTGCGATATTCTAGACTATATCGTTAGTATTAATCATATTATTTTGAGTTCTTTGAAAATATAATGTAATATATTCCTACACTATGCATAATTAATTGTTTATATTGCGTTTCCAGTACCTATTAATCATAATATTTTGAGTGCTTATAAAATATAATGTAATATTATTACATTAAATAATTGTTGGTTTGTTTTGCCTTTTGTTGTTGTTGTTGTTGTTGTGGTTTTTTTTTTTAATTGTCAAGGGTATTCTTGTTTTTTCTCGATTAATTTTCAACTTTATTTAATGTCATTTCAGAAACAGGCTTACAACGAAAAAAAAATACAAGTACGAATAAGTACAATTCAGATGTTCAATTAGGTAATAATTTCAGACTTTATTGGAATGGAGTTGGAGCATGTTCGAGTGACCTCCAATGATGTAATTCAGCATAAAAAAAGTTTACCATTCTAGTGAGTAAAATCGAGTAGGATCTTGAGTGTCACATACCTATAGGTTGTAGCCGGTGGTACAAATCGCTCTTATTAAAAAAACCTTGAAAGATAAATGGCATAGATGACGATGAAACGAGATATCTTTGGTTCTGCTCTAGTCCATTAAAAAATTTGCACTATTTGCCTTTTCTCCACCCACCCTCAAAATTTGAATGATCCGCCATTTTGAAATTTATGGAAAGTACAAAAAAAGTACCTCTCCGCATTTCCAAGAATAGTCCTTCACCAAATTTTGCGCGAATTTCATGAATACCCGCTAGCGCAACGCGTGGGATGAAAAATATATATACCAAAAAGTTGGACATTTGCCAGATGATTACAAATGGTCTGAAACGCAAAGATTTGAAAATTCCGCCAACCCTGAAACAATCTCAACTGCCCCTGACTTGTTGGATGCACTTATGGTCAATGTCAGCGGTCTAATCTGGTTGCGGTACAAACCAAATTATATACTTCGCGATAGGTGATGTAGCTAGCGACGTACTTCTAGAGTCTTGAATAAGCTGTATTTTTTTCTTTAAGGGAAATAGGGTAATTCTCGAATTTCTTTATTTTGTTTTATTTTTTTGTTGGTTGTTTATGTAATTATTTATTTTTCATTTTGGAATTGATTCAGCATTTTGAAAGAAATTTCATAAAATTTTTCTGGTTTATCATTTTCTTTTTTCAATTTTCGAATTATTTATTTGTTTATTCATCCATTTCCTTCAAACAGTTAACAGTAGAGTAGAAGGAGTGGAAATCGGGGACCACTTCACAAATGTACAGTTGCAGAGCCACCCAAATTCTGCTTGTATTAAATAATGAAATAAATAGGCTAAATTAAAAGACTAAAATAAAATGATCGAGAATCTTACAATGGCATTTTTGAACACACACATATATATATATATATATTTCAGGCCCGACCTTACAAATGTTATTATCCTTCCAAGACCCGATCTTACGTTGTTAGGTCTCGCAACATTTTCTGTGTATATTTGAGCGTATAATTATAACTTTCAGGTTTATATAAACGTTGGGAAGTCCTGGATATGGTACTATCTTGGGTATACCCACCTGGGCCTGGCAAGGATAGTAGTAAATCTGAAGTGTATATGATAAGAACCGTTGCATATCATTTGTGTGCATGAATTTTGAATTTTTCTTACTCCTCTAAAGGTTCCTAATATGCTATGTTGAAGTGGTTTCCAAAAAGCTCACGCGAACATCTCTAGCTCTTTAAATAAGGCCAGGTCTCGGAACGTCTGTTTGATATCTACAGTCCAGGGCCTGACAAGGATAGTAGCATACATATATATTTTTTTTTCCCCACACGTAGCGCAAGAGCGTATTCTTGAAAATTCGCAGAAGAACCTTTTTTTGCTTTTTCGATAAATTTCAAAATGGCGGATCACTCAAATTTGAGGGAGGCTATAGAAGGGGTAAATAGCTTAAATTTTTTGTTTTTGATCTCATATGAAAGAATGAATCACGGACACTTATATATCAAAATTTCAGCTTCCTAAGTGCATATTGATAGGAGTTAGAGCAAAAAACGGCTTTTTGAGGAAATTTTGACTTTTGAGTCATAAAATTTCTTGAATCTTCCATATCTTCCCACCAAATCAAGTTAAAGAGGTCAAACTTTGTATGTAGGGTTAATTGGTGACCAAAATATGACCACTTGAATTTGGATCAAAATAGATTCAAAATGGCGGATTATTAAAATTTGAGTAGAGCTTGAGGAGCCTTAAGTTAGTAAAAATGTAATTAATATGAACTCATATGATTATTGGGGATAAGAAGTATACTATATCTCCAATTCACTTCCATACATGATGTTGGGAGGGGAGAGGGACAGGTTATCGAACTTAAAATGTGGTGGGGGTACACGAAGGGTCGAAAATTTTTTTCCTTTATACACACTACGAAAATGCAATATTACTCCCGCTCGACTACCTACGAAAATGAACGATTTCAAACAAGTATTACTTTTCATCACAGTATGACGAAAAGTTATTACTTTTCATCTCAGTGTGACGAAAAGTATGATTCTTTAGTTCTTTACATCACACTACGTCTTTATCATACCTTACCACCACACTCGTTACCAATTCTAGCTGCAAGTTCATGAGATTGGGTTTAATTGATGAAATGAAAATTAGTTATGATTATACCTCATTTGGTATTTAATTTTATATTCTACCGTTTCATAGTGTGTATAAAGAAAAATATCTTACAATACATGAGGCGAAGTGAATATTTTCTGTCTTGTGCGATTGGCTTCACTCACCTTCGGCTCGTTCCGCCAACATTCGCACACGACAAAAAAACATCACTTTTGCCTCCTGTATAGTAATATACTATTATTGCTATGTCAAATGATAAAATGAGCGAAAGTGACTAACTTATTCTGATTTTAGCTTCCTATGTGAATTTGGAGGGGAGTTAGAGCAAAAAACGGTTTTTGGAGGCGAAAATGCAGTGGGAAGTTTCATGAATCTTCCATATCTCATCACCAAATCGGCGTAGAAAGGTCAAACTTCGTGTGTAGGATTCGTTAGTGACCAGAATATGACCTCTTAAATTTGAGTCGAAATGATCCAAAATGGCGGATTATCAAGATTTGAAGATAATTTGAGGACCCTCAAATAGTTTTAATTTGAGAAATATCTGTTCACATGATTATTTCATGGCAAGAAATACTACGTTTGTACTAAATTCAACTTCTTAAGTGTTTTTGGAAAGTATTGAGAGATAACCACGCCTGTGAACTTTTTTGCTTAATTTTCATTTTGTTTCTTCACTAACGATACCTAGAGGATTTTTTTTATATTTAGTTTTTATTTGATTCTAAGTATTCTGTCTGTGAAATTATATTTCATGAGTTTCTTGAATGTAGGAGAATATCTGCGTTCTCGTATGTAATGTAGTCGGTATAGGGGGTAAGAAAGAAAAAGGACAAAATAAAAAGATAAATCAAATCTAAGGGAAAGTGAAATTTTTCATGCATCTATTCAACTTCGGAGACGATACAAATACGATAAAGGGAGTAGAATTAAATGTAAATTAACTTTTTAAATAGGCTTGAAACATGTGATGAGCTAAAAGTGACCAATACTCGCAGCAGCTATAAATTAAATTGTAACAAAAAGACACATTTGGATATGCATATTCTTTCACAAACTTCTTTTTCTTCTCGAGCATTTAATTTGCGTATTTCTTTTGGTTTTGTTTAAAGGCGACCCGATCGCGTTCGAATTCTTCGAAAGCGAAGGCGGATTTTATCGGTAATAAATTTTAAAATAAAGAGAAACGAGAAATCATACGCTTTAGTTCACTGGGGGGTAGATACAAAATTTCACACATCTGCTGGGAGACATAAATTAAAAATTAGCTTAAAATAAAGTGTAAAATACCGTGAAGGCGAGAAATAGCCGTTAGCGAACACCTTCAAAGACAATGATTGATATAAAATCGAAGGTTAAAAGAGGGCTTATAAAAAAAGATAAAAAAAAAAAAAAAAGTGAAATCTGGACATTTGTTGCGTCTCTGGAGTTACGCTAAGGGGTGGCTGAAGTTATGAACTGGTCACAGCTTAGATGCGCGATGCGCGAACCAATTAGACTAGGGGGTGGAATTAACAAAATTTGGATGAGCCAATCATGGAGAAAATTGAAGAAACAAGATAGTTTGGAAGGGTAGATTTTTGAAACTTAAAATTTTAAGAGTTGATTGAGTGAAAAATGAGATAGTCAGTTGGAATCGGTCTCTTAACTTAGTATAGTCGTCCATCTATAATCGGTAGTACGTTCGAATCGCTTTTTTTTTTCTCTCTCGAGATCGTCTACGAGTACCATATGCGCGACTTTATCGTATAACTCTGTACTCTTCTGTTAATATATTATAATAACGATCCTAACAATTTTTTTTTTAAGTTCAATGTGTGTTTTATAACTATTAAAATATTCAAACTTCAAATTTCTTTTTTTTTTTTTGCTCTCTCTCGTAAAGTGCGATCAGTATGAGGGGCTAAACTAAAATATATCGGTGGTGGCTCATGCCACCTACGAATCGGTGAGTCGAGACAAAGATCATGATTTTTGATTTTGATTTGTTGTTTTCTTCTTTTTTTTTCTTCTTACTTTTTTTTTCTCAAAGTTAATTTTGTAGTGTTGATCGTCACACCTATCCCTCCGTCCGGGCAGGGCCAAATAGGTTGGCGTCGACATTACACGTATGTAATTTTTTACCTTTCGTAATTTTTCAGCATCTGTTTTTTCGCCCTTTGAGATGCAACAATTAAAAATGTTGGAAACGATCTGCGAATTGTTTTTATTTTCCCAATACAAAGGATAGGGTAGTGGGTTTTCAGACTTGGTATTGGGTGTGTCCTGTAGTTATGAACGGTTAAGAAAGGTTATTACTAAATCAAAACAAGCCTTAGTTAAAAACTGCTCCAGTAATGAGACATGGCTGCTTAAGTTTTTTTTTTTTTTTTATCTAGTGATTAACACCTTTCAGCCGAAATTATAATTTTAAAAACAATTTTCAAGTTTTAACACGCATATAGTATTTCAAGGTTAATCTTGTATCATCATTATACGTTTTCACGTGCATATGAATTTTTACTATTCTCATTTGTATATAAACGATGAAAATATTCGTATAATTTGCATTCATGCTTGTACTTGAAGTTTTTCGTTCAAAGTACCTTTGTCATTATTGTTAATATGATTAGTTTGTATTTAAATACTTGAAATTTGATTTCAACAAGAAACAAAAAAAAAAAGGAAAGAAAAGAAAGAAAAATTATTGCCCATTACATTGGTTAAATCGTCGTTTATGGTGTAGATATAGATCGGATATAATGGTTTGCATCAGGTTTTTTTTGTTCATACACCTCGTGAAATTCGCCTGTGTCATTGGTACCAACATAGATAAATAAATTAGAATTTTAAATTTGGCGATAACCTATTTTCCAACACCATTTACCCGTCCAATTAGCGAAGTGCCAGATTTGACAAGTATTTCATCACGATTTTTATGTATGATTCTATTAGAAATGATAAAAAAAAAATCATGTTTATTTTTTTTAATTTTCTTCAAATGAACGTCGTTTACAAATATGCAAAAAATGTCAGATTTCATTCATGCATGCATTTTTTTCTTGAAATTTAATGCCATTTTTTTTAACGTGGAATTTCTTCTTTTGATTAGACGTTTTGATAAAATTTAGAAACCTAAGAGTTTTTTTTTTTTATTACTGAAGTATTAATCATTTTGGACTTTGTCAACAATATTATTTTATTGATGTAAAATCTCCTATGCTTGTTTTTAGCGGACTTCCGCTTATGCGGAAATCCACTATTTCAGTCATCTTGGTTTATTTTTTTATTTATTTATTTGTTTGTTTGTTGAAGCTTTTTCTTTCTAACGCGTTTTCTTCAGTTTAACTAGACAGATCGATTCAAAATTTTTACAGTAGGTGTAGATCATTAAGAACAAGATCTGATTAGTTTTTGGTGCGAGTCTATCAACGGGAAGCTGAGCTTTGGAGCTTTAAGCTCATTTTAGGGGCATTCTTTTATGACACGATAACCCTCGTTAAGCTGACAAACCACTTGACCTAATAAATATCAGCAAATAAAAACAAACCAAAAACTCTTCTTTTGTAGCCACAGCTAGCAAATGACGATAATCATTTGCATATGCGGATTCAGATTACACCTTAGCGACATTGACGAGCGTTGTAGCGGCGCACACCTCATTCTATTGTTCGAGGTGATTAATCTCCCCAAAACAATATAAAAAGGTGCGGATTCCCGACAAACAACGTAGACTATGTCTTCGTTGATCATCCAGGGAACTCTGGAGCTATGCCATTCGCGCGCTCGCACCGTCGTATCTCAGGGAATCATTTCTACGCGAAGACGCCACTAATCAATTGATCAGTGGACCATTACGAGATGGTTGATCTGAAAATGCTGCATTTATTAGATAGTGTTGTCACGACCGTGGTAATGCAGTACAAGTGGGACTGATGAGTATATCAGTCCACTATTATGACACAGTGTGTCTAGTTTTCTTTAATCTTGAAATGGTCTGTTTTTAATAATTTAAATTTTAATCCTTTGCAATGAAATTAGTTATATATATATTTTTTTTGTCTTAATTTATGTATCCACGATCCATGTGCTGAGTCTTGCGAATACCCGAAGAAAGCACTTTCGCGGACTTATCATGAGAATACCAAAAAAGTTAAATTTACACCTCCTCACGCTAACTCGTGACCGATCATGCACAGAAACTAATCAGCTCTAAAGCATCATTAGTTCATTACCCTTACCCTTCTTCAAAGTTTCCACTCTATCCATCAAGTTTTACTCAAGTTATCGCGCGAGAACCAAAAAACCCGAAGTCAAGCTTCCTCACATCAACTTACGTCCGACCATCTCCAAAAACTAATCAGTAGTTCTGAAGTTCCACTACCTCCACCCTTCTTCCAACTATCAACTTGATGTATTAAGTTTTACTCAAGTAATCGCACAAACCACGCAACCTGTGTGGTGTTGTAACCTCATACGAGGTGTAAAAAAGAAGCGCTGAATAGTGATGTGGAAGAACAGAAATTTGTTTTACGTTGCATATTTTTTAATTGACAAAAAAAAATTGTATTTTTTCGAAAGTCACTTGTGTGGGAGATTTCATGTTGATTTGTTTCGTGAATTTGGGATAGTATGAGTATGGATTGCGAAATTCTGTGAAAAAATGTACTTCACTTTAGTAAGAAAAATCACAACAGTTTTGAATTGCGTGAACCAAAAACCCCAACTCATGCCTCCTCACACTAACTCACCTCTAAAAATTAATCATCTCTAAAACATCACTACTCTTAACCTTCCTCCAACTTTCAACCCTATCCATCAAGTTTTACTCGCAAGTATGAGTTTTAAACAAATATACCTAAAGCTACTAATTCTCAGAATATGTTTTCATAATGTACGTTGTAATGCGTAAAATCGTCCTATATTATATCAAATACGTCTAAACTTGAGATTTTACGTTGAATATATTGTTCACATCGACTAGATAGGTACCTACTTATCTGGTTGGTGGAAGATGAACCCACTCTTTCGACGACTCGGTAGAGAAGGGGGGATTTTTGTCTGAGGTGTACATGGCTCTGGGAATTTTCGAAGGGATACACATTGATTGATTGATTGGATTTATTGCCTAATGTTTTCGCATCTTTGATAACTTTTGCTCTTGCATATTATTTTGTCTTGTTATATATATACCTTGTGTTCTGTTTTTCTCTTTGATCATAAATTTAAACTTTGTTTATGGTTTGAAAATTTTATACATTAGTTAACAAGCCAATTTGTTCATTAAAATACGTTTGTGTGATATCGAATATTGTTGAATTTCGTGAATGAAGCCGAGATAGACATGCCAGTTGCCCTTTCGCGGGTAAAGAAATCGGATTTGTCCAAGCCTCGTTCAATTACCACAGCACTCCGAATCAAAGTAAAGAGAGGTAATAGCGGTATCAGTAAATTAATTTGCATATTTTTATAAAGTTGGAACGAATGGAACAGAAGGAGTAGTTAGATTTACCGCCTATCCAAAACAAACAGAAAATAAATAAAATTTCTTGGTGAATTTCTAGATCTGCAGTATTTTTTTGATATAGCAAAACAACCTATTCGATATCTTTAGAATTTATTTTGGCGGATGAACATTTTTATGGCGAGAATATGTCGCGAAAATATGGTTCGGGTCGAATTCGTAGTAGTAGGTAGCCGATACTAGTTATATTGAATGATTTACTTGTACTTTTTTACAGTTGAAAATTGAAATTTAATTCTAACCTCATTTAGGTTTAAATTCACCCCTACCCCCCTTTATCCCATTTGTGCTTTATTAATTAATTAAAATTTTATTTAGAAGTTGGAACGAGGTTTCATATCTTTTCAAATAAGTAACTAAATCACGTGAATTAATAAGATGTTAAAGCTATAGTATTCCTTCCCTAAATTATCGAATCAACTTCGAAATCAAATTACATCAAGTAACCTTCTTAAAACCGATGAAGGCGATGATTATGAAATGCTTGTGTTTGGTATTCGGCTAATGGATGTATAAATATAATGATCAAGCTATCGAAGAAGAGTTCTTTGATATTCGTTATCTAATGACATATTATTCCACCACGTTAAAATGATTTATGATTTGCTTCGATTTTCGAAATGAATTCCACAATCTTTTACCTCGAATAATTGTTGTACAACGATAATTATTTTACATTCTTTCCACTTTGGGAAGTAGGACTTATCTGATATCTGATAGCTCAATATTTGATGACGAAGTGGATGCTGGATTCGAATTGCATTAATTTTCAAGGAAAATACATATCATCTATTTAAAGCAAATAGGTGATGGGGAGAGAAGAAAATTATTTCGTCGTAGAGGGTACCATAGTTTTTTTTTTCAACGAAGATATAATAAGGATCATCTAAGTAAGTTTATTAACAAGAATTTAGCTTCCGGGTCGAATAAAATCTTGAATAAGTGGCTATTCGTGGTGAATTTTTAAGCATAGATGAATCGACATAGCATTAATTAGGGTGGGCCGAATTTTGGTTTTTTATGAAAAGTAAGGAGGCTTAGTGAAAAATTGTTGTGAAATGATCTCAAAAAGATATAAAAATTTCAGCCGTCAAGTTTAATTTTTACCATTGCCTAAATGGACCCAAAATTTTGAACTTTTTTCGAAAATCGAAAAATTTAAAAACTGCGCGTAATTCGCACTATTAATAAGCTGAAATATTTGTTAAGAAGTGAAAAACATGAAAAAAAAAGTATTTGACGACTATATTTACCCCAGTGATTCCCAACTAGTTTTTACCATCACTGAAATAAAGCGAAAATCGCTTAAAATTGATGCAATTATGGTGTTACGCATAACATTGCATATCCTAATTTAAACAAGTAAGTACTCTACTGATATTAAAATTTTTATATTCATATGCGCAGCTCTCCGCATATTTTTATAACCCGGATGAGATATTTTACCATACTCTGATACATAGCTGATGTTTACCCTTGCGAGTTGGTGGGAATGTAGTAACGTAGCGAAGTACTCTATTGTTTTGTGTATTTCATGTCTTGTCTTCACATTGTGTGGACTTGCTGTTTGTGTTTTTTCATTATATCCAAAGTAAAAACTCATAAAAAAGTATCGCGTCCAATTTTTGGGGCGCCAACAAATTTGAGTTGTAACCCTCACGTTTTTCCATCATATTGTGATATACTACATGGGAGCGTTGTAGATCTTTGGTCTGTCGTACACTACATTTTTCCAAAATTTTTATAATTTTTTAATCGACTACTCCAACGCCATTTTTTTCGCATTTATTTCATCTATAAGAAAAGCCTACTCATAGTGTTTCATCATAATATCACAATATAATGATAAAACGCGAAGGTTACAACTCAAGTTTGTTGGCGTCCCAAAAATTGGGCGCGATACTTTTTTACGAGCTTTCACTTTGGATATAATGAAAAAACACAAACAGCACGTCCACACAATTTGAAGGCAAGACATGAAATATACAAAACAATATAATACTTCGCTACGTTATTACATTCACACCAACTCGCAAGGTTAGACATCAGCTACGTGTCAGAGTATTGTAAAATATCTCATCGGGGTTACAAAAATATAAAATGATGCGAATGTTGATTGTCTCAAATGATTATGCTGTCCAGAAAAATCATAGTTGGATAATGAGTTTAGTACAAAATAAGTACCTAAGTGAGATTTTTTATTTTTTTTAACAAAGCAACAACCCAAACTTTAATTATAAAATATCTTTAATCGATGAAAAAAAAAGATAAAAAAACAATAGAAAATAAAATGCGAAATTCTGATGCAATCAAAAGATCACCTAGACCATCATCATAATTATGCCTAAAATTTCTAAAGAAGAAAATGTGGAAATATGATTTTGAGAAATTCAGTACATTAAAGTATTCTCCAACCTCTGGATTTCCCATTACTTTTGTTTATTCCTTTCTTTCATACATTTGTTTTTTTACTACTAAATAATAACTCGTCCCCATTCGTGCTATTTGGAATTAACACAGTAAAAATAGATTTAAATGAAATGTTTACCATACCAATTCAGTTGGATATCGATAACTGCTTCAAATTCAGCAGTGAAAAAATATGTAAAATCAGATTTTTCACCTGTTTAATGAAAATAAGAGCCACTTATACTTACAACAAGTTCACATTATAAACAATTTTAAAATAATGAGTGCTGGGCAGTGCTTCGCGATAATAACTTTCCTCGTCGATCATTTCAGCTTCCTGATCATCGATAAGAGTGATGAAATATTTAATTTGGCTGTAATCTAGATGTATCGAGAAGTTAACGATAATGATAAAGGGAATTATGAAGACTGAACTTCCTATGGTTTAATTGATATTCTATTTACTTTAATCACTTCGATTAAATTGTACTTGTGCTTGTGAAAAATTTAGGTATGTCGATAAATTTCAAGTATAAATTGCCTTCTCTTCTCAATTAATGGAATATCTGTTGGGATAATTCTTCAGAATTATAATTCATACGTGTGGGAGAAAGAAAAATATTTCATTGTTACGAAAGTGAATATTATGTATTTTCTGTGGATGCCTTCAGGGTTGACGAAACTTTCAGGATGGGCCCGGGGAAAACCCTTTGACTATACAGTATATGGACCGCTCGAACTCCAGTTAGATTTTTGCTCAAAATAATATGAAGGGTGGGAGTGACGTCTATATTTTTATACAAATTACACGATTATTCCCTTGCCTTACCATTTTTATCTTACCCTGCCTACCACCAATCGTAATGCTACTATTCCAAGAATTCAATTCAAATTGATTCATATATTACAATTATTTATAATAGATGAATATGTCTAGAAAAAACGAAAATATAAATAAAAGTCCTTTAGAGTCGGATGGTGATGAAATAGAATGGTTGGAGGAACAAATTCCTGATACTAATGTCACGAGAAGGAAGCCAGGAAGGAAAGCGGTGATAGCCGCTAAGAGGGGTCGACCTGCAAAAAATACGACGGGGCGTGTGTCAACACGTGAAGAAATTTCCTCCACACCAAAAACTAAACGAAGAACTCGATCATCTATGGTACCTGAGCTTGCTGAACATTTGAGTGTCAGTTTTGTAGCTCAGATTAACGAATTGCTTGAGAAAAGAATTAGTGAACGAGTGACAGTGATTGAGGAACATGTTGCCTCTGTAAGCTTTAATAAGAGTGAGCTATGTACCTGTAGAATGCCAATCATATGTCTACCGGGACTGGGGCATAATTCTACTCCACCTGCTCGATGTAATTCAAATATTGTACCAGTTCAAAATATGCCAAGTTTAAATGACGTTCCTAGGGTTAATCCTGAGCAAACTATGACTTCGAATAACCCTTCTAGTACAGAAATACTACAAACTTTGGCTAATGTGTTAACAGCTAATCAAAATGCTGCATTAGACCAAGAGCGTAGCCTTACCACCATACTCAATGACTGAACAATTCACTCACATACGAAGGATCCTAAGTTGGGGAATCTTCCAGAGTTCACAACTGGAAATCAGCAACACCCACATGGGTTTATAAAATTATTACAAGCAAATTTCGGGAATAGAGGGCTTTCAGATATCCAAAAAATAGATATTCTGAAACGTCAGGTTAAAGTGCAAAAAAGCAGGGTTAAAAACCATTTTAGGTTCAATTGGTTGTTGTAGTTGTGGTACGTGATAGTTAGGTTTTAGGTTGTGGTACTTGTGGTTTTTGAATTGGTTTTCAATTGAAAGTTCGAAATGCTTTTAAGTGGTTTTGAAATTCTAATTCCTTTCTTTTTTTGGTTATGGTTTTGAAAAAGTTTTCAAAATTTTTTCAGTATAACATATTATGGTTTTTGATTCTATTTTCTAATTTGTGATGGTGGTTAAGGTTTTTAATTGAAACAAATTCAATTTTCAATAGGTTATTGTGGTTGTGGTGTTTTTTTACATTTGTGTTTGCAAAAGCCCTGTTATTGTGTTTGTACGTATGTCTGTCAATTTGTACACTAAAATAAAATGACTCGAAAATTCATAAACTAAAATTTGTCTTTTATTTTCAACACTTTTATTTATTTTGCTTTATTTCAATATTTTCAAACCTTCAAGTAGCTATGACTCATGAAAAAAGTAAAATACCAATGTAAAAAAATTGAAAATAAAAATAATAGAAAAATTTTTATTTTCATTTCAAATTCAGAAGTCAGAACTTCAAAACATCAAAACTTAAAAGCTAAAAACGGCAAAAATCTAAAACTAAATAAAAAAAACGTAAGCAGCCATGCCGCATTACTGGAGCTGAGTTTTTAACTGGAGCTTGTTTTGATTTATTAATAACCTTGCTTAACCGTTCATGACTACAGGCCACACCCAATACCAAGTCTGAAAACCCCTACCCTATCCTTTCTAAAAACACTTAAGAAGTTGAATTTGGCACAAATGTAGTATTTCTTGCCATGAAATAATCATGTGAACACATATTTCTCAAATTATAACTATTTGAGGGTCCTCAAATTATCTTCAAATCTTGATAATCCGCCATTTTGAATCCATTTTGACTCAAATTTAGGTGGTTATATTCTGGTCACAAACTAATCCTACACACAAAGTTTGAACATTCTGGGCCATTTGGTGATGAGATATGGAAGATTCATGAAATTTCCTGCAGCAATTTCCCCTCCAAAAGCCGTTTTTTGCTCTAACTCCCCTCCAAAATCACTGAGGAAGCTAAAATCAAAATATGTTTGTCACTTGGGCTCATTTTATCATATGACACAGCAATAAAAAATTTCGACCCCTCCTGTACCCTTACCACTATTTTAGGTTGATAACTCCGCCTTCCCCCCTCCAACATCATGTATGGAAGTGAATTGTGGATATAGTATACAACTTATCCCCAACAATCATATGTATTCATATTAATTATATTTTTACCAACTTGAGGCTCCTCAAGCTCTACTCAAAAGTTTGATAATCCGCCATTTTGAATCCATTTTGATCCAAATTCAAGAAGTCATATTCTGGTCACCAACTAACCTCACACACAAAATTTGACCTCTTTAACTTGATTTGGTGAGGAGATATGGAAGATTCAAGAAATTTTATAACTCAAAACTTCCTCAAAAAGCCGTTTTTTGCTCTAACTCCTCTCAATATGCACTTAGGAAGCTGAAATTTGGATATGTAAGTGTTCGTGACTCATTGTTTCATATGAGATCAAAAACGAAAAATTTGAGCTTATTTGCCCCTTCTCCAGCCCCCCTAAAAATTTGAGTGATCCACCATTTTGAAATTTATCGAAAAAACAAAAAAAGCTGTTCTGCGCATTTTCAAGAAGAGTCTCTCACCAAATTTTGAGCGAATTTTATGAATACTCGCCGGCGGTACGTGTGGAAAAAAAATGTGTATACATATATATATAGGTAGAATTCCGCGTACATGTCGCGACTAGCTAGTGGTAAACATTGCGTTAGAAGTGACGAGCCGTACAACACGCGAGTTCCTCACATTGCTAACGTTATATTACATTCGAAGTGGCGACTCGGCATTGACTCGCCACATATGCGACGTTTTTAAATAATTGGTTCTTCATATGGTAGATAGCGTTATGCAAATTTTATACAATTGCTAATAAGAGGACGAATTCTGTATCATCACAATTTTGATTTCTACGTATCAAATATATTTCGAGATAAGTGAATGCAAATTTTCTGCGTGATGGCTGCACAGTTAGGAAAAACACATTCATCACAATGTGAAACATTTAAAACCAAATAATAATAATAATAATAATAATAATATTAATAATACGTAATAATAAATGTAATAGATTTTGTGTGTTGTCATTCCTATTTTAATTCAACATTTGAGAGCTTATTATCCTATTAAATGAAATTTGTTACTAACTACGCGTCTATATGAATTCATTATTCCTTACAAGCTACCTCGTCACTTGTACTGTGCTAAGTGCATGCAAAGCAGCGAGTTCTTGTCGACATGTCGCGAGTACTCGATTTCGAAAATTTTACATTCAAGTAAATAAAAAATTTGCCAAATTTATGATTTATGAACGAACACAGGGTGTGATTCTAAAAATTTAGGTATGTTTTCTTGCTTTCAAAAGAATTCACAATGCTGATACGGAAATTCCAACTTTTTCTCTAAATACTCATGGAAGTAGAATGCAGTTTTTATTTTAATTCAATGTTTGAATGCTTATTATCCTTTTAAATAAATTTTAAGTTGTTACGAGAATTTTCCATTGTATTATACTACCCGCCTATACGAATTCCGATTCTTCATTGGTTACCTCGTCACTTGTACCGCACTATGTGCATGCAAAGCAGCGATTTCTTGCCGACATGTCACGAGTATTCGATTTCAAAGATTTTAAATTCAAGAAAGTGATAAATTTGTCGAAATTACGATTTATGAAGAACCACAGGGTGTGATTTTAAAAGTTTAGATATGTCTTCTTGCTTTGAAAGGAATTCACGATGCTAATAGGTGAAATTCCAACATTTTCTCTGAATGCTCATAAAAATAGAATGCAGTTTTTATTTTAATTCAATATTTAAGTGCTTATTATCTTCTTAGATGAATTTTAAGTTGCTACGAGAATTTTCCGGCGTGTTATGCTACCCGCCTATACGAATTCATTATTCCTTACAAGATACCTCGTCACTTGTACCGCGGTAAATGCATGAAAAGCAGCGAGTTCTTGTCGACATGTCACGATTACTGGATTTCGAAGTTTTACATTCAAGAAGAGGAAAGATTTGCCGAAATTACGATTTATGAACGACCACATAATGTAATTCCTGAAGTTTAGGTATATTTTCTTGCTTTGCAAGGAATTCACAATACTGATACTGGAAATTCCAACTTTTTCTCTGAATGCTCATCTGAAAAAAATACTTAAAATTTTTATTTAAAAAAATAAAAAATAAAATTCGAAATTTTTTGCTTACTACCACCAGCATACCTCACTCCCAGAAAAATGAAGCGCTTATCTTATTTTGTTTCTCAAGGGTCTATTTCACATAAACGTTTGCATACTTGTTTGCCTGCCAAATGACCATTTTTGTACAACTTTGATTCTCAAATACCATTTATCTGTTTTACTTGAAATTTGAAATATATACTTATAATAAGAATTTGAGAAACTTCATTTGTCGAGAAAAATGCGAAAAAATGTTGGCTTTTGAGGAGGTCATATTTCATAGCTCATAACTTTCTTATAAATTAGAATTTGAATTTTTGGTACTGAACAATTTAAAGAGAAAGGTCTTACCTTCTTTATTTTCAAATTTCAAGAGTTTTCATAAGAAACTCAAGAAGAATTTTAGTATCAAAAAATGTCGCTTTTTTGATGTTATCAATTTTGGTTCCCATATAGATAACATATAGTGCCTGCGAAGTTTGGTTATACTAAAAAAAAAAAGAACCGTGTATGTGAAATATACCCTTAAGAGAAGAGATTCATCACGCAGTAGAGTTTGGGCATGAGATTGGTTGTGTATTGCCTAGGCTGTATAAGTATAGACTGCATACATCAGCATATTCTAACGTGTACATGGTTTATAAATACGCTTTAACTTCATCATGCACTCAAGTTCAATGTGAGGTAGGTTTCTCGACGTTAAAATATATCCAAAATCGATTGAGATGTTGTTTGAGCCAAGAGAAATGGGATGCATTCATTCTAATGTGCGTTGAAAAGGCGAGGCCGAAACGGAAAATGAAAAAGTATTGTTTTATGATGAAAACTTCGCGACGCTCGAGGCGACCATCTATATTAATCGGCGTTATGTATTTTAAACACTTCGCAGTAAATTGTTTTACTTATTCACGAACAAAGTAATTAGTTTCACGATTTTGGATTCGGGTCAGTACGGCACGCTAGTATTTCAACAAGCATAGTGGATCTTTTTATACGTATCCATTCGGAAGTCAAAGATGAAATAGTTTTTTTCTTTTTATTCTAGCTTTTCAACCACCGCCTTCCATACCACCTTTCCTCATTTTACGCTTATTGTGTTTTTACTAAAATAGTCTTTACTTAGCTATAGATGATTTGTTGAGATTCATCAATCCTACCTGCTTCTATACCTATCTTCACCGATTCCAAATCTCCTCAAAGCTGACACCTCAACACATAATAACGTAAAATTACTTCCCTACTTCTATGACTATCACGAGGAAAAGAGTGAGTTTCATTGCCAGCATTGTGAATTCCTTTCAAAGCAAAAAACATACCTAAACTTTTAGAATCACATTCTGTGGTCGTTCATAAATTGTAATTTTGGTAAATTTCTCCTCTTCTTAAATGTAAAATCTTCGAAATAGAGTACTCGCGACATGTTGATAAAAACTCGTTGCTTAGCATGCATTTAGCGCGGTAAAAGTGACTTGTAAGGAATGATGAATTCGTATAGGCGCAGGGCTGCATCCAGAAATAGGAAAATTTGGCGGCCCACTGAGAAATCGCATTTTTACCACCCCACTTAGTATCCATCGGCTCAATTTTTTCTCCGATTTTTTAAAATATGAATGTATGGAATTGGGGACGAAGAGGGGGAAGGGTGTAGGGCATTGTACTTTAACATTCTTTTTATTTTTTTTATTTATTTTTTTTTTTTTTTGGTGGCGTATTCAACTGTCATTAGGTTATCATGCCACCTTCAGGGGGGTTAGATTCGGTGAAATAGGCCTGATGAGCGGTGCAGGAATGCTAATACTTTGTGGATTATAGAGATTTGATTGAGAAATCATTGAAAAATTTATATTAATAAATTTAAACGTTTTCAGAAAATCGGCCATAAGTTATTACTTTCGTATCTTTTAAATAAAGCTCCTGCTACCTCATGCTCCACCTGTGACTCTCCGATCTCAATACAACATATCCTCATAGACTGTCCTGTCTATAATCATTCCATACCACCTACATTACCAGCAATTTTAAACTTCAATAAAAGTATAATAGTCAAGCTCTTCACATTCTAAAAAATATCCACCTCTTCTCTCAAATCTAATTAATCCCAGCCGTGTCTCCTGCCATTGTAGCAGTACAAGGCACGTTAATGGAGAAAAAATGGATTTTGAAGAATTCTTGGAGTACCTACAAATGAATTATCAAAAACTGGTTGAAATATTTTATAATAAATTTAAAAGTTTTTAGGAAATGAATTTTGAAAAATTCTCGAAAAACACCTATGTATACAAACAAAGTTTACAAAATTGATTCAGGTATCTATGGCCACCGTCATCATGAATGTGTTATGTAGTCCAAGTGAGCGTGGCTCTACTCAATTGCAGCTCGTACGGGGAAACAAAATAGCCGGAGTAAAACTTCGTTAAAGTATGTACATTAGGGTAGATCGAAAAAAAAACATACTTTGGATTTTGACCAAATTTGGTGAGGTGATTTACTTTGAGTGGGAGACCTCCCAAAAAAATTTTGAGCTCCCTACATGAAAGGAGAGGGGAGCAAGAGGTCCCCAAACTGCATCACCTTTTGAAAAAAACGCTGATTTTTGTGTTTCTAGTCAGAATAGTGTGAGAAAGCCTTTATAGCACTTAAAAGGTGCAATTTGAGTTTCTGAATCTTCCTAGACCATCGCCATCCTTATTGGATAAAAATTCAGACTGCTACAAGGGGGTTGAAAAGTTGCAGATCGCGATATTTCAATATTATGGAATTTTCGTCCACTCTGCATCAATTATTTTTTGGCTCGGTAATTTGACCCGCTTTTTTTTTCAATACCTTAGGAGTGTATTGAAGTGCAGCCAATAATAGATCATAAAACACAAAAAATATGAAATTTTCACTAGCTTTTAATGAATTATTTTTTCGTCTGGAAAGTTTAAAAAGATTTTTTCCCTTAACCACTAAAAAGAAATTCGATAGGAATTTTTGAAAATTATTTCTTTTTAATGGTTAAGGAAAAACATCTTTTTGAACTTTCCAGGCGAAAAAATAAGCTAGCGAAAATTTCATAATTTTAGAATTTCATGATCTACTATTGGCTGCACTGGTACAGAAAATTTTCAAAAATTTCAAAGCAAAAAAACATACTTAAATTTTAAGAATTACACTATGTGGTCGTTCATAAATTGTAATTTCGGCAAATTTATCATTTTCATGAATATAAAATTTTCGAAATCAAGTATTCGCGACATGTCGACAAGAACTCGCTGCTTTGCATGCATTTAGCGCGGTACATGTGACGAGGTGACTTGTAAGGAATAATAAATTCCTATAGGCGGGTAGTATAACACACTAGACAATTCTCGTAGCAACTTAAAATTCATTTAAGAGGATAATAAGCACTCAAATATTGAATTGACATAAAAACTGCATTTTATTTTTATGAGCATTCAGAGAAAAAGTTGAAGTTTTCCCTATCAGCATTGTGAACTCCTTTCAAAGCAAGAAAACATACTTAAATTTTAAGAATTACACTATGTGGTCATTCATAAATCGTAATTTCAGCGAATTTTTCATTTTCTTGAATATAAAATTTTCGAAATCTAGTACTCGCGACATGTCGACAAGAACTCGCTGCTTTGCATGCATTTAGAGCGGTACATGTGACGAGGTCACTTGTAAGGAATAATGAATTTGTATAGGCGGGTAGTATAACATATTAGAAAATTCTAGTAGCAACTTAAAATTCATTTAAGAGGATAATAAGCACTCAAATATTGAATTGACACAAAAACTGCATTCTATTTTTATGAGCATTCAGAGAAAAAGTTGGAGTTATCCCTATCAGCATTGTGAACTCCTTTCAAAGCAAGAAAACATACTTAAATTTTAAGAATTACACTATGCGGTCATTCATAAATCGTAATTTCGGCAAATTTTTCTTTTTCTTGAATATAAAATTTTCGAAATCTAGTACTCGCGACATGTCGACAAGAACTCGCTGCTTTGCATGCATTTAGCGCGGTACATGTGACGAGGTCACTTGTAAGGAATAATGAATTCGTATAGGCGGGTAGTATAACACACTGGAAAATTCTTGTAGCAACTTACATTTCATTTAAAAGCGTAATGAGCCCTCAACTGTTGAATTAAAATAAAAGCTCTAAAACACGAAATCTTTTGAGAATTTTCATTTCTCACACATTGACGAAAAATATCGTTTCTAACTGTAAAACCATTAAGAAGAATGAGTAGATTTCACTTTGCACGCTGTCAATTTTTTCAAATTGATGACAGCCTACTTGAAATTTGAAGATAAAAGCGTGTGTTGTCCGTAACTAAATCATAATTCGTACATTAAATACAAGTTGAGGAATGTAAAATTTTGAAAACACGTACTCGCGACATGCCAACACGAACTCGCTGCTTTGTATGTGTTTAATACGGTACAAGTAACGAATTGACTAAATGGAATGTGGAATTTATAAACGCGCTAGGCGGATACGATGATGCGATTGAAAATTCGCAGAGCAACTTAAATTTAACCCTAAATTTTGCAGTGTACATTGATTTCACAATTTTTTCCAAGTTTTTGAACAATGCCACAGCATTGTATCATTAATGAAGGAATTAAATGATGTGAGTGAAAGTTGTATGGTTTAATGCAATCACTATTTTTTGCAAATACCTAGGTCTTATTTAATTAAGTCAAATTTAGAGAAAATAATTTCCACAAAGTTATTAAAATGTCATTTAAGGAAAAGTTTAGGCTATTTAATTTAAAATTTCAAACTTTTATCAGTGAGAATTGAAGCTCAAAGGTATTGCATGTTACAAATAATGATGCATCATTGAATACCTTGTTCTTATTCCTTTTCCCAAAAAATAATCTGCTATAAATTTAAAAATTGCGTGTTTTTTGAATAAATATTAATTTTTATTTCATAACGCTTCGAAAATATTTTGCAATATAATCTAACATCTGTCGGGACTAATAAAATCTGAAATAATTTACTGAAAATGCAATTTGCATCAACTCATTTTGAAAGATATGCTATTAAAGTAAGATGTAAAAACTAAACTTAGCACCAAAATCAATGACACTGGAGATATCTACAGGTACTTATTAGAAGTTATCTTCGCTTCCGCACATGTGGCGAGCTGAGGCCACTTTGTCATCGCCTACAGAAAACTCGCGACTTTGTATGCGCAAAGCGTTATATATATATATATATATATATATAGTGATCTATGGTCAAAGTGGCATCACTTTGCACATTCCTCAGAAGTGCATCTAATGTCACGTTAACGACATCACAATGGCGAACGGAATGTATAATATCGTAGGTTTTCTTGGAAACAAATTTTTAAAATGATGCCACTTTACCTGTAAACATCAAAAAAATGAGGCTACTACGACCGTAGACCGAAAAAAATTTTTTTGTATGAAAAATAGAATATTAGTGGTAAAGTGGCATCACCTAAATAACCACACCAGTGACGTCATGACACATAGCTGAATCGATGAGCAATGTGATGGTAAAGTGGCATCAAAAAAAAGATGCCACTTTGTAAAAAAGATGCCACTTTACCTGTAGACGACGAAAAATGATGCCACTTTATCCATAGATAAATCTATATATATATATATATATATATACATATCAAAAAGTTGGACATTTGCCAGATGATTACAAATGGTTTGAAACGCAAAGATTTGAAGATCACACCCTCCCCCGACCTTCCCTTCCCTTCCCTTCCCAAATCAGGTAGGCTGTAATAGCTATCGTTTTGTTAAAAACTCAGCTAAAAAAGGAGAAAAACTATATATTATGAAAACAAAAATTAACTTGAATTTAAATACTCTTTTACACCTTTGCAAAATTTATAAAAGCTCCCAGACTTCTGGAGCGAGCTTGGATGGGCGTTATATACCGTGTCACTATAAGACTCTGGAGCCCCTGCCTACCACCAGGGATCTGGGTGATTTCTTAACCAATTCACCATTTAATTACAAATTATACTTAGTACCTTGTCTAACAAAACATAATACTTCCTAGTAATTTATTATCTTGATCACAAATTAGAGTGATAACAGAAGTAAATCTGAAGAGATAAGCTCATATAATAAAATAACTTAAGCACTCCCTATGTGAAAGTTGCTACATACATTTACCAATTAGATACTAAACAAATACCTACTTACCTTTAGTTTGTGATTTTTTTATGGCTCCAATAAATTCTTGAAGTTTTTAATATCTTCTTGAGAATGAATAATGGTAAAATGTTAATGAAATATTTTAACACGAAAATTTCATAATGTAAAAGCGCAATGATTTATTATTTGGAGTAGGTGATTACATTTTATTGCTTTAGGTGGATTTTGGTTTCATCGACATTGTCATTCTAATGAAGAGCGTGCACAGTTTGTTTTATTTGTGCCTCTGTATACATTTATACGTAGAGACACAAGGTGAGTTGCTTTATCGTAGTAATATTTGTATTAAAGAAAGAGCACACAATGTATTACCTATCTACGATGAAGCCAAGCAATTCAAGGATTTCGTAGAAAAGAGCGACGTGTTTGTCGACAAAAGCTTACTAATTAAAGCCCTCTTAGAGGACGGTAATTCAGCCCTTTATATCACCTGCCCGAGGAAATTCGGTAAAAGTATTAATTTACACATGTTGAAGACCTTCATGGAAATTGAAAGAAGGGTTAATGGCTCCACACTTCCGATGGAATCGACTTGGAGTTATAGATTCTTCACGAAAGGCGAAATTATTACCTCGAACAATACTATGAAGAAATTGCTAAATCCGCCATTAATCGCCGAACACAGAAAACTTATTAAGAAATATTTAGGTAAATTTCCCGCGTTGCATTTCGATTTCACACGCCTCGTAGTAGAGGAAAATACCTACGATGGATTCGTACGAGCATTTCGAAAATCAATGAGTGAAATTTATAAAGAATACTCCTTCTTGAAGAACGAGTTGCGTTCCATACAAGAATCAAATTTGCCGATGGTGCGAACGTATGCGGCGCAGATTCAGGAGCTGACTTTCGAACAGTACGAATTAGGAAAGCCTCAAGTCGACGCGTTACAAAATGGTCTGAAATTTCTCAGCGAACTTCTGCATTCGCATTATAGAAAGCGTGTTTTCATGCTAGTAGATGAGCCCGAATATCCATTCAATCAGAATAATTTTCCAAGTGATCAAGAAAAGATAATTCGACAATTCTGCGCTGGTTTCGTCGAAATGAGTGTTACCTCGAATACTCACTTATCCAAAGCGATAATCACCGGAGTACTCGAATTATCGGAGGAAGATAGCGAAGAGGATTACGAAGGAGATTTTCATAACATAATTCGAATGTATAACATAGTGAACAACCCGATGTACCAGTTTTATGGATTCACTTCAGAAGAGATGGAAATGTTATTCGAACATCTCAAAGTACCAACAAAGTTAAGCCAAAGTGCGCTTCATCGATATCGAGGATATAGAATGAGTTATAATACATCTTCATTAATTTATAATGTATGGTCCATCGTGAATTTCTTGAATACGCATAGGGTTGAAAATTACTGGTGGCGGAGCACCTGTAGTAGTCAACGTTTATATAAATTATTCTCTTTTCCGGAAGTTAGACAAATGTACGAATCGATTATGGAAGGGAAATACCGTTCTATACACCACAACGATACACGATTTACCCTTGAAGAAGTATCGATGATTAAACAGCTGATTAGACGAGAATATCTCAAAATAGATACTCAAATTGAATCGATGCTTCTTTCTTATTTCTATGCTAGTGGATATCTCACAATGACCAGCGCAGTTACTCACTTTATGGAGCGACCGGTTGAGTTTATTGAACTGAGGATATCCAATGCGGAAATCAAAGGAGGTATAGATGCCGTGTTAAACCGCTACAAAGAAGTCAAAAGTATTACAAACATTAATTTAGATCTTGTACACAATATGACAGATCATACTCCGCAATGGAAATTCTGAATTTCTAAAATTGCACATGGATATGTAGGCACTTATTCAGTATTAGGTGTATATATTTGGTACTTTGGTTTATATCATATATAGCGAACTATAAGAAATACTCGGATATACATACCTACGTAATTTCAGATTTATAACATCTTATATGAGCAGTTTGCTACCTTTTATGACATCTTAAGAATGAAATGCATTGGTTAAGGAAGAGAATTACATCTAAACGAAAACTGACATTATAGGTATAAAGGCCGATTTACTGAGGAATCTTTAATCCTAAATCCAAGTTCCAAGACTACTTCAAACTTAATCTATTTCATCAACATTATTATCCTATCGAATTGAAAGAGTAATTTTATTACCTGCATTGTTGCACATTACGTTTTTCATCAGCGTACCGGTGTTTCGCATCGAATTTTCAATCAATCTAGATCCATAACAAATACAAACGTTTCACGCACTGAAAACTCGTTTATGAAATCAAATTAGCAGAACATTAACACTCTTGAAACAAACACTTCGCACTAACAAAGTGAACAAAGGTAATTAAGAATTATTTTGATTTTCCAAGAGCGAAATTTCAAAGAGTACCGCCAAATTCAACACATCTTTCTTCGTTATTTATAGTGATAACGTTTTTGACCATTCGCGTCTTGGTTAGAGCGCGCTACTCCTACACGCATTCACGTGTAGACCAGTAAGCTGTCTGCATCACATTGCCTAACCTTCTCCTAACTAGGTAACAGGAATGAAGAATTAATCGATGAACTTAATTTTTCTAGCACTATTGTTGGGCATTTAGGTTTATCAACTTATTTTAATACTTCTTATAAATTTTTTCTTCGACATCTTTAAATTATAATTGTCTGTTGGGTATATAAGGAAGAAATACAACTACATATTTTTGTTTATAAATGAGAATATGTTAGAAAATATCCAAGTAATAAGTACTAGCTAACCATTTCATAGCAATGCCTTATTTCAGTTTATACCTTAAACTCATTTTTTTGACAGTTGTTCTAAATTCTAAAACTTTGGATTTCATGATAATAATTATGAACTCGAGAAATAATATTTTAGACGAAGAAGCAAATCCTATGAAACACTTTCCTCTACTTTATAAATCAGGCGGACGAGGGTAAAAATGAAACTTGTTCATATCCATTATCGCATACTGCCTTCGGATACTTAATCTAAACATGAAAGATTGTATCTTTCGTTATTTTGCTGAAAAATTTCTCACATGACTGCATTGATCAAGAAATGTTAATGTTGTTTCTTCAAGCTTGAATGTGTCTGATTTAGTGATCTTTACACGTAGAAAAATTCACCACTCCCATCACAATTAGACAGCATTGAAACTTTGCAATATCAATTATTTTAAATAAAACTGTTATTTGATACTTCCTACCATTAATTTTTTTTTGGGCAGGGTGAGTGAAAATTATTCACGCTACTTTTGCCTTTCCACCACCCCCAAGTTTCATCAACAAATTCCTCAGGGTGAACGTACTGTATTTTTTCTCATCAACGATTACAATATCAACAAAAATAATCAATTTTATACAAATTCATGTTTGAATTCCATATATTTGTGCAATCAGGTAAGACTGATGAGAGTAATGGATTGTAAATTTCATCGTAACAAGACTGTCGTAAGCCAGAATGTATGGAATACGGGTATTGCTTTCGCTTCAAAAAATATGAAATTATGCAGCAATTACGTAATACTTGTAGAGATGGAATTTCTTTTATTGTGGCCAAAAGTGACGCTGAAATTTCAGAAAATTTTCTTTCAGTTCTATATTTCCATATTATTTTTACTTGTTCGATGATTTTTCAAAACGTTATAAAACAAATTAATATTCTGCGTACTTTTATTCTTCATAACAAACAAAAAAAGGAAAAGAAAAAGACTAGCTACGAACAAAACAAAAACTAACTAAAACAAAAACAAACATAACTTAAAATTATATCACTTTTGAATTTCCTAGAAACTTTATCTATTATATTTGGCAATCGTGTTACATCGAGACATGAGATGACTACACGAATGCCATCTTCTTGGCATTAGATCAAAAAAATATATAAGTACAATAAACTTCAACGAAGTTCAAAAAGAAAATCACATGAAAAAATAATTTTAAAAGCAAAAAATCAGTCATCCAAGGAATAAAATAGGAATACAAAAAAATTTAAATAATTTGCGCGCAATAATGAATAAAATTCTTAACTCGTGCTAAGTAAGACTTGCATACTTACAACTTACATTATACTTTCCACTTTACTATATCACCACATTTGTAATTTTGTAAATTCCAATGTAAAATAAAATAAAATTGTGCAACGTGTAAAAAAATTTAAATTAGCGGAGCGGCTTTCTGATTCAAGAACAAGAATGCTCTCGTAGAGACATTAAAATATGTAAATAAATAAAAGTAAGTATTGAATATGTTCAAGTTTTTAAATTTCCCGTTTACATTTTATGAAATGTAAATACTTAGCACCAGTAATACATACGAGTACCCAAGTTAATAAATATCTCTACAAGGCTAAGCTCGTAGCAAATATGTTTGGTAACAATAATTGAGAAGTTAACATGACAAATTGAAAATACAACCTTTTTGCTAAAAGCGAAAATCACAATGTCGCTCTTTTCGCCCACTGAAGCATACGATTTCATTTTAAGAAGTGCTTTTTAATATAATTAATAAAATTGATATGGATTATTGCTAAAAATAGTTTAAGAGAGATATTCGAGTGATATTTGCACGTTAATTGGCAATTTTCAGGTGCATCAAAATAAAATTGTGCTAGACATGAATATACATAATACATAAGATGAGAAAAATCCCAATAAACAAACAAATAAAATAACGGGAAAAAAGACAACTAAATGCATTTCATTAGATTTGAACGAAAACAAACAAATAAATAAATAAACGAATTAAATAATAAAAAATACGAGTTGTATAGGAATGCTGGTAAGAGTTGACATTAAGAGGAAGCTTCAAGTCTCACAAATTAAATATACCAGCTAGATGTTCGTCAATAACGTATCATTCTCGATACACGTTACCAGCGATTTCGACACATCGACAAAACAAACGATATAACTCGACGTATTCTTTGATAAGATACACTTCAATACCCTCAACACTTTGAAATAGATCCATTGCTTCAGACACATCTTTCTTTAAATTTTCGGCAATTTGATAAAACGGTTTATCTGTCTCTAAGGTATCGCGAATACATTTAAGTGACACCGCCAAATCACGCTTAAATCTACAAAATCGACACCCTATGACAGACAGTCTACGTGAAAAAGCATTATGGTGTTCACACTCGCAGAAGCGTATATCGTACATAGACTGTAGTTGCTCGAATGGCGGCCAGTTTTCCAAACAAGCTACGCACTTACACTGGAACGAATAATTTTTCATTAAATCTCTTTTCGATTTGTCCGCTTCGTAATACGTGTTCAAGTAACAAATGAATATCTATGAGAAAAACAAATCATTTATTAAACTATATTTGTTTGGTTGAAACATCGTTGAGCTTCAAACTTACCTGTTCACCGGCGCGAATTCGTCGTAAACTGTAGATGGATACTGTATCGCCGCTTTCGAAACAATACGTTGCATTTGGTACGCAGGAATGATTAAATAAATTCGACTCTTGATAACAAGCTAAGCCGACATTTTTACGCATCACTGTTAGCTCTTCGTCGTTCGTGTATACGGTATCAGAAACGCAGAACGAGTTACATTTGAAGCGCGCTTCCAAGTCTATTAACAAACTGGTAACTAAGTAGAGGAAATAATGTTCGTTTGTCGTCGTACCGCGGTGGGAAAAGAAATCGGTTTTCTCTTTTAGCTTTTCCACCAATTTCGTATAACGAGATTGACTGTATGCGAATTGTATCGGAGTATAATCGTATTTATCGAAAGACAAGAATAACGTTTGATAATTCTTTGGCAGTGTGTAGACGTTGGTGTGTTTTGTTTGGCAGTTTTCGGTTTTCTTTTTTGATTCTCGCCATTTTTCTATCAGTTCGTGTAATTTTTGACCCTGAAAAATCGCAATATTTTGAAATTTTTATTAATGCATATTAAAATTATGACGAAAAAAATACATGGTTAACTATAAAAAATTATGTTCATGCTACTAGTATGTATATTCCCTTAGCTCATTTTTTTGGGTTGTTAAAAAGTTCAAATGATATTAATTTCTAGAACATTTTTGGGTCCATGAATTCTGAAAAAAATTATAAAACGATAAAACTTATTCTCATCAAAAATTTTTTTCTTATCAGCTCAATATGGATGCAGTATTTCTTAATGAATTGACCTTTTTTTTTTATAAATTTGTATCTAAGATTCATAAAAAGTTATGATGTAATTTTCGGTGCGGAAGAGGTTACATATTCTTTCGTTTCTTTTTCGTTCTTGAATTTTTTTTTCTTTCGATTGTAATTTTGTTTCATTTTTTGGTTGTTCAGTTCAATTTCTGAATTTTTTATTTCATTTTTTTCCCCTGTAATATCAATATATCTTTCTACGATTGACGAATATCTGATGTAGGGGGAAATAATTTTAAAAAATGAATAAAAGTGTTTTTAACAAAAAAGTCATCATGATGCTATTTTTCACCAAAATAAAACAACTTTTTTTAGTAATGTTTTTACACACCACAATTCTAAAATGCATTATAAACAAAATAAATCAAACGCAAATTTAATACCTACAATAGTTTTTAAATATTTGTGAAGAAAAATTCGATACCTCAAAACAGCAGTTCTCTTATCATATAGTAAAAATCGCTACAAATTATCCGTTTTTCATTTCTCAAAAATTGGGTAATAAATAAATTTGCGTTCATTACGATCTGTCGGTACGGAAAAACCTACCTGATTTGAAAGGAAACAGGCGAGACGCATGATATATTGAACATGTTGGTCCTCAGGTTCCAAACTGGCGAAGTATTCCATTAAAGGACACTCGATACGATGATATTGTTCCATAGCCTTAGTCATGCAATACTTTCCGCAAAATAAAGCTTTCGAGCAGTTATTGCAAGGAATTAATATTCTAGTGCGAATCAAACAGCACGAACAATAATCGTAAACTTCGTTCAAATATAAATACGATACAACTGCTTTTTCTTTTATTAAAAGCTCTCCTGGAATCGATATAACCATTCTCAGTAAGATGAAATTCAAGTGAAAATAATATTTTCATAGTAGTCACTCATGCTTACCCATTCTGATGTCATTTTTAGCAATCACGTGTCTGCCGTAAGTCTTATTCTGCACAAATTCTACATTTTCAGACGCATGTATGACGGAGATATTATACATGCTGAAATTTTTACGATCTTTCTTCCATTTCTGCGCTTTAAATTTATCGTATATCTTATCGTCGGAGTTTTCTATGATATTGTATACATGCGATAAATATTGATTTAAGCGAACCCGCAACAAATTCTTTTCTACATTTGAAAAAGGTAACCGTTTAACGCTTTTGAACAATTTCTGTAAAAGAAAATAATACACATTTTACGAAAGGATACTTTTCCAACTTCACAATAATCGGTCAATACCGTTACCTTTTCTGTAGTTTCATTCCACACTCCCATTATCAGCAAACATTTGATCTTCCTTTCGAACAAAGCTGACACTAACCAAATGGGACACAGTGGGTGTTTCAGAGCTAAATTTATGTTACCTACGCAAGCTTCATAATCTTTCATTTCTAGTAAGACTGCTGATTTATTAGCATAAGCTATTGGCAGATCGACAGCATTCGAAGGTGACACAGCTATACTTCTGTTGTATAATTTCAAAGCATTGGTTTTATCTGGGTGAAATATCATTGATTACAACAGGTTGGTGAACTGGATGAGTACATAAACAAATTACGTACCATTTACAGTCATCAATTCGGCAGCCAATTCTTGTAGCTTTCTAGTTGTTAGTTTACTTTTTACATGCGACGAGATATCTAACGGAAAATAAACCTCAAGGTAAGCACTTTTGTAGTTAAATATTAACGTCAGTACATGGGAAACACTTACTAGGAAAATTACGTTCTTCTGATTTCTCCATATTTTACTCTAACGATACTAAACTGGACTAAACTACCAAAGCTGCGAGATCGCGATGATAACGAAAATTATATGGTGTTACATTTTTGAGGATGCTTGTGTGTTGTACTACATTGAGATGTAATGAAACACGAGCACCTCACTCGAGCATTCTAAGATCCTAAAAGCATATTATCTGTAGATACATTTTACGAGAGAATCTCCAACTGTGTGCGAAATTCAAAAATATGCGAAACTTTAGAACTTGACCGAAAGGAATAATTTGATAATTATTGACTAGATGTAAACATTTGAAAGCAATCGTTTGGGTTCGGGTGACACTACTGGGAGTGAAGCGGGGAGTACTTGAAATTAAATCAAATGTTGACAATGTTGCCAGATGGCCAGATATGGGTCTTGCAACGTTGCCTGACGAAGATCAGTGTTGTATTCTTGCAAACGGTATTAGCATCAGAATTACCACTTGAAGAAACTTAAAAAGGAGAAAACGCTTAGAAAACGTGATCTCGAATTTTTTTTGTTTTCAAAAATGGAGACTGTTTGACGAAATTTTCTATTCAAATCATTTATTTCACTTCATAATATAAAATGGTTATTATTCATTTGAGATGTTGGAGAAACATTGAAAAAAAAAAAAAAAAAACAGACAAGATTGAAAAAGTGAACGACTTGTGGCAACTTAGTCAATCTAATTTTTCTCCGTCAGCTCACGAACCTTTGTTTAAAATTCGTGTACCTCATTGTAATTATCAGACTCACAATGGCAAGGAGGGAGGAGGTGTAAAATAACCTCTTCCCAAATACACAGCGCCTGCAGACCAGCAAAATATAATTTTCAAAAAATTTTCAAACTCCCCTCTCACTAATACATCGTGAAAGTGGCGCTTTATAAATAAATATTACATATAGTACTCGATTTCTCCAACGCTAAAATTATATTTTATGATTGGATTGATGAAAATAATTTGAGAAAAATGTGTGCTCGGGCAAATATTTTGGTCGAGAGAAATCTTCATTAAATAAACTGAAAAAATAACAAAAAACCTTGTCGAAGAAAGCTTTAAATAGTATATTTGGTGTACAATAGACTTTTAAGTATAAAATGCGATATTTAAATTTTTCCAACAGGATATCTAACCTTAGAAAATAAACAAAATGTCAACCATTAATATAAAAATATATAAATTTAAAAATGACCGTAAAAAGTTTTGATGTTGAAAATAAATTAAAAATATATCACTTTTAAAAGGTACATAAATAAAAAATTAATTAAAAGTTAAAGCAATAAATATAAAAAAAAATTAGTCTGTAGGTTTAAAATTTTGTAAAAAATGATTGAATTTTTGGTGAAATCACCAAAAAAAATCATAATCCAAATGTATGCTATGAAAACGTATAAAACAATTCAACAAATATAATATATATTAAAAAAAATAGTAAAAGCTTATAAAACGTCAACAATTTTCGATGAATGCTTTCAAGCACGAAAGAATGTATAAAATTTCAAAAACAGTCTTCCGGTGAATATAAAAAATATATTTTTCAAATTTAAAAAATTGAAAAAAATACGATTGACACATTCTCTTTAATTCTTCAATCAGCAACGCTTATCGGCGTTTAAATATATTTAAAAAAAAATATTACGAGCGAAACAAAAAACTACACTGAAAAAAAGTTGCGATATTGATTATAATCGAATAATCAAAAATATGCGTTTTCATTTCGAAGCAATGAAAAATATCTAAACACGTACATAATTAGCACCCACACTAGCTACAACGATAACCCTAAAAACATTTTGATTATCAGGCGTATACATATTTTGTTTCGCATGTCATTTCCACTATACATATGAAAAATACAAGATTTTTTAAAAACGCCGCCGCATTACATATAAATCCATTCATCGCACAACAGTAAAAACACTCGATAACATTTTTAATATTCCCATAGAGTGGACGTTTGGAAATTCGAATCACCCAAACGGAAAGATCCGTTTTTACCGGCCATCAAATATTCGCCGCTGGGATTGGCCGTTTTGATGCAAATTCTCGTTGGTTCGCGTAATTCTATGAAGAAACCTTCCGGTACGTCTGAGTCGACGGTGACCGATTCGTTCGAACAATGCCAATATTTACCATTTTGACCTGTAAAAGAAATTGCGAAATTTATTCGAATGCAAATTTCTATGATCCATTTGATGATAAGAATCACAAATATATTACCTTTGAAGAATACAACTCCGCGATCTGATCGTTCGACTTGGATAGTTTCGTAGCTGGCTTTATTGCACTCTAACTGGAAATTGGCACCGGCTTTGTATCCGACAAATCCTTGCTCGCATTTCAATACCAATATAGGTCTATAAAAAGATTCATTCAATTTAGTCCACTTTCTGCCACTGATTTTGGTTTACGTTAATTTTTTTAACGTGACTAATGAAATCAAGAATAAAGTCATGCGAAGCTTCGAATTAAAATATACGTTCGTTCAATTCCGAGTGTTCGATAAAGAGTGAGAGATCACAAAGGGTCAAAATTTGGTCCATAAGTATTTCATCACGGTGTTTACCAAATGAAAAAATTGAAATTTCCAAACTTTTTCGTACTCAAAAATTTACTTTACTTTCCTTCCGACAAAAAAAATACAATTACGTAAGCTTATTGATAAATACATTCTAGCGATTGATAACTAGGTAGTAGGTACCCATAAAGTTTTTGAAATTTCGTCGGTTTTTTTTCGGACTTTTCGTACGTAACTGACACTATGTTTACGGTGGCTTTGCGGAAAACTTTTCGTTTTATTTTCGACAAAGAAGTTCATTGAGATGAAAATTAGCCAATGATACACCAATTCAAATTAAAGATGTCAACTAAAAGTTATTAACACTTAAAAATTACTGAATGAATTTGATTTTTGGAAAACTCATCAAAAGTACTCGTGTGACTCCTAAGAGAAAATGAAATCTTTATAAGAATGAATTTTTAGCATGTACTTCAACTGTTACGACACTTCCAGAAAATTAACAGGAACAAAATTAATCCATCTTTAATTCTCTTTCAAAGTAAATGGTTTCCAAAGTCAAAAAAAGTCACCTACCAGCTTATTGTTGAAATACACTGTTTCAATATATTCGCATTCATTCAAGTCTTTTCCATTTATCGCTACAGATCCCTAATTAATTAAATCCAGCCCTGTGCCACATTAACTTGGATAAATATCAAAAACCTATTCCTTAGGAAGGTTACCCTCCCTCAAGGATCACTGTTGGAGATTTCAACTGTCAGGAAATTTAGTATGTTATTTGGGCGTATTCGCTAAACAAATTTACTAAAAATTAAATTCTTGGAGTTATTTTTCGCAATTAAACATTCACTTCACCACTTCCATGGGGGCTGGTA